>CM023458.1:112290601-112653231 GCA_013339765.2 Haemaphysalis longicornis | reverse complement strand
CCGTCTCCGAAATGCATTGCTAGACGTGAGCTATTGTGAAACTCGGGTACGCTGCTGCACGAGCGCAATACAACAAATAGTCACCTAAACTGCTTGAAATGCCAAAACTAAATAAAGTGTAAACGTGTTGTACAATATATACCTTATATTACCAAGGTAGGCTGAGCCGGTCTCGTGGCCTAGTGGTCTGGGGCGCTACGTGTGTTGTCGCAAGTGTTTTGCAAGTCATTAGTTCGAATCCCCGCGGGTACGTGCTTTTTTTCCCTTTTTTGTAAGTTAACTTTTTCGTTTTCTGCCGATGTTTCTACATTGAGTTCACCTTTTGTTTGGGCCGCAACGTTCATGGCTCCACGAACTAGTTCAGTCTCCGGGGCATCAAGGTCTGAGAGGTAACGAGGCCGCGCACGCGGCTGCCCGAGCGCTACCCACCGGGCGCCTCACCCATCTCTCCCGGCTCGGAGATTAGCAAGCCACTTCTGCGGTTTAGAGAAATCGTAAAACATTACTGCGATAACCGCCGGCTTTACCCAGCCCCTGCAAAGGGTCTGAGCAAGGCCGATGAGCGAATACTGCGGCGCCTGCAGACGAACACATTTTATGTGCCCTGCAGTAGCAAAGCATTTCGATCCTAAAACAGATGGGCGGTGTCTGCACTGTGGGGAGGTGTCCGACACCTTCCACATGGTGTGGGCATGCCAGCGCAACCTGCGTTATCCCCCAACCCTTCCCCTACCCGAGAGGCATGGGAGGCGGCCCTGCTCAATTGCTCGGCTGGAGTCTCAAAGGCTCTAGTTCGACGGGCGAGAGTGGCGGCCTTGACCAATGGGGTCCCGGAATAGGGACTGCACCTGTGCGGAGGGCCACAGGCCCTAACTCTCTTTATTCTGATCAAAAATAAGTTTCACTCCTCCTCCTCCTCCAGACGCGCGCAGGCTGGCACTGGCGCGCTAGCGAGTCTCGTTGGCGTGCTTTCCCATAAGCACCGACTGCTTGCGGGCAGTGGGCACAGCAAGAATGAACAGACCCTTGACCTGGTGCGACCACGCTTTTTACGGTACAGGCATGGTGAGGCAAGCTCCAAATATGGGGGAAAAGCGCATGACATTGGGCGTCTGCGGGTACGCGGAGGGCGTCCATGCACTGCGTAGCCTCGGCTAGAGATGCTACGATTCCAAGCCGTCCTGGGAGGCTTATCTTTATGCATTTTCACAGCTGACAACATGGCAGAGCGCGGTACGATGATAACTGAGTTATTGAGAATGCCCATCCAACAAGGCCACCAGTTGTGTTTTTACAGAACCGAAACCGAAACCGAAACTTGTTTGGTTGCTCACCTTGGGCATCGTCCAATCACGGTGCCCGCTCCTCCTAACGCCACAGCTTTAGTTGGTGCGGCCGCCGCAAACCGCGCATGGTAGTTTTTTCTTCTTTCGCGCTTTGTAAAATAATTATCGATTTGTCAACCGGATAAACGATGAAAAATGTGCTAATTTGAGCCAGTCTACGCAGTCCAAGCAAAAACGGGAGCTTGCAAATTCACTTCAGTGTCCCTTTAATTCAGGCAGGCTGTAACGCAAAACACCGAGAAACAGGGCATCGTAAAGGCGTAACATTGAGTGCACGGAGACACCCCACGTCTTTCCGGCCAGAAACTTGAATAGAGGCCAAAAACTTCGACCCACATCTATGCACAGCGTCGTGCTCGTCGAGCGAACCATAGCGTAAACGCCGGCAAGCGCAACGGCAAGCGCAACTTGCGTCTGTTGGCCTTAAAATAAACTACGAGCACAAGCGGCGCAGAAATTCGAGTATGGGTACCAAGAATTTAAACAAGTGGCACTCCCCGTCACGAGAGCCCTATCATTAGCATTCGCCTGACTGCAACGAATTAGGATAGCAGAACTAACACGAAACTTTATTGAGCCAAGAAGTAGGAGTGGTTCCCTAATCTGGGAATCCAAGTGATGGCCGGGCGGCCGATGCCGTAGATGCCAGAAGTTGCTGGACGTCCACGTGGTCGCTTGTAATCAGGCTTGGTTACAGCTAAGGGAGGAGGAGGAAGAAGAAAATGGTTTTTAAGACGAAAGTGCTTTATGCCGAGATGTGCAGAGCACCCACGTGACATGTCTGTTTGTGCGATGCAGAACGGTAATTAAACGTCGCCATTGGCTGCACCTCAAACCTAACGTGACCTACATACCAAATCACTATTATTAACAAAAACAACCCGTACATTTGTGTTTAGAAAAAAAATCAATTTAGAAAAAAAGTGAGGCAATGAAAAAAACAACAACTAGGGGATAGAAGTGCTGGGGCTCGAACCCATGCCTTCAGAGCCAGCACTCAGTACTCTACATCAGGGCCACAGAGCCCGAACGGAGGGCTCGTTTTAGCAGGCGCTCAAAAGAACGGCGCGCGCAGTGACATCACACATGTCATGTGTGTGCTCTGTGCAGCGAAGCGTTTGGGATCACACTGCCGGCGTACACCAAGATTTCACTAACGTCATATCCGTCACGGAAATGACGCCAGTACAGTGAACACTGGAGAAACGGTAGAAAAAAGTTTTATTGACGCGTATGGTGCTGCCGTCTAGGAGAGGTGAAGTGAAGTAGCACATCATGACGCTAACGAGCGCCAACAGTTGACGCCTCGATCGGGTTGTGTATGCTGCGTCGTTTCTCAACGCGATAGTCCTGCATTACCCGCCGCAAAATGGCAGCAACGCCTACGGGCGTATTCCGCGAACGTGACTGCTTTGGGGCTTTGGAGCGAAGATAAACGCCAGAGGGAAGCGGAATGCGTCCGCGCGTTCACGGTCCAAGCTACGACTGCCTCTCGTGTTCCACAAGCTGAGCTCGTCGCAACGCAACCGTCTGCCGTACACGCCACGAGCAGGACAGAAGTGGTCGCACCTTTGCCGAAGCGACCCGCCAGCAGGACGTCGCTAGCCAGGCATATACACAAGACAGCCGCCGGCCTTCAAATCATACTTCTTTTGCTGCAGATTTCGGTGCAAATTTCACTTTCGTGTTTTACCGATTCCTATGACACAGGAATCAACACAGTTTTAGGTGCGGAGTACCGTACCTTAGGACCGCACCATGTCCGTCCGCGTCTGTGCGCATAGCATTTACAATCGCAAAAATCACACAGGTACCGGCAGGATTCGAGACTGTGTCTGGTAGACCAGACAGAGTTAGTGTCAGTCGTCTTACCCATTGGGCTACTAGCGCGAGTTAGTACCCGAGAGTCAAACGGCTTACCCCCTTGCCTGTAACGGGGCGGACTACCTTAGGACCTTCCAATGTCCGTCCGCATCCATCCGTGCGCACGCCACCAAGCGAAAATCAAACGAAAATCGATTTGAGCCGTGAGTTGCAGTTTCATTAGGGATGGATGGATGGAAAGGACTTTATTGGTAAATCCTGCAGTAGGTAAAGCCCGGTTGACGGGCCGACCTCAACGTGGCCGTGCGTTGCATCCTCTTGGGCAGCCCTACTCGACAGGGACCCCTTTGCGGAGTCCCTGCCTTTCGAGCGCCTTGAGAACCTGCTGGATGGCCCACTCTTGATCCGACTTGTTGGTTGAGGCGATGGCGATTTGGAGATCTGCGGGGTATTCTGTGAAGCTGACGCCGTCTTGTATGGCTGCACAGTCCCATAGGATGTGCCAGCGATTGGCCGTACCTTGTTTGCAGATGTCGCACTGTGCGCTGGGATAATCGTCGGGGTACATGTGATGGAGGAGCGCCGGTGTGAGCACCGACGCAGTTTGGAGGCGTCGTAGGTGTACAGCTTCTTCCCTGCTTAGAGATTTGTGGGGTGAGGGGTATAGCTGGCGAGCAGCCCTCATGTTCTTGAGGATTTCTCCGTATCCACTCGGTGAGTCTTCAGCCGCCGTCCACCATTCCCACTCCGGACGGGCACTTGCGGTGGGGGCGCGGTGGGTGAGAGCGCGCGCTTCCCTGTGGGCCACTCATTGTGGTTCGGTGCATACGGTGAACAATTTCCCGCATGGGCGGGGATCCATCTTAGTTCCTTGCGTAGGCCTGGCGACATTGCTGTTCGCTCTATAATGCGGGCGGCTTGGGGGTTGATGCGTCCTCTTGCGAAGTTGCGGAGGGCTTGTTGTGAATCACTGAGGATAGTGTCGCAGTCCGGTTCGGTCATGGCGAGGGCGATAGCCAACTCTTCGGCCGCAGTGGCGTTGTTGCAGCATGCGCTGGCGGCTTGGGTAGCTTGGCCCGTGCAGGCGTTGATCGCAACCATCACGTAACGGCCGTTGCCGTACTCGGCCGCATCGACGTAGCGGGCGCGGGAGTCGTCCCCATATTGCTCCACGAGGAACTTGGCCCGGGCTTGACGGCGTTCTTGGTTGTGGTCAGGGTGCATATTCTTAGGGATAGGACTGACGTGAATATTGGCTCGGATCGTGTCGGGGAGGTTGGAAAGGTGTCTTCCCGTGACTTGGGGACCATAGCCGAGGATCTCCAGGATGTGGCGTCCCGTTCTTGTGGTTGCGAGGCGTTCGCGCTGGGCAGCGAGTTGTGCTTCGATGATTTCGTCGACGCGGTTGTGAACCCCCAGGTGGGAGAAGCGCTCGTTGTCTGTGGACTCGCGTAGTCCGAGTGCCCGTTTGTAGAGCCTGCGTATCATGGCGTCTATCTTGTCCCTTTCGGTTGTGGTCCACGTGTGGTACGCCCGCCGTGTAGGCAATGTGGCTGACGGCGAAAGACTGTACTAATCGCATCATGCCGTCCTCCCGCATTCCGGCTCGGGCCGTGGAGACTCGGCGTAGAAGGCGTAGGGTACTTGTTGTTTTGAGTGCAAGCTTCTTCATGAGGTTTGTCTTGTCGCCCTTGCTGTGAATGTGCATGCCGAGTATGCGGATCTCCGAAACTTCGGGAATGCGCTGGCCAGTCTCGGTGTACAGGGCGAGATGATCGCAAGCTCTTTGGGGTAGTAACGGTCTACCCGCTTTGCGAGGGGTGTAGACAAGGAGTTCTGATTTCGAAGGCGAGCATTGGAGACCCATTCCTTTAAGGCAGTCTTCAATGGCTGAGATGGCGCGTTGAAGCCGGTGTTCTATGTCGGCATCGGGGCCACCTGTTGTCCATAGTGTTATATCATCGGCGTAAATGGTGTAATGGACGGTAGGCACGCTGGATATTGCTTCTGCTACGGTGATCATCACGATGTTGAACAGGAACGGAGAGATCACCGAGCCTTGGGGGGTGCCCACGCTACCGAGGTTTTTTTTTTGATCGGCTTCCGGAGAGGCCTCAGCACACAAGACGCCATGCTGCAGCTCAAGCACGAAATCCTGGAGCACGAGACCAAAGACAGCCGCGTCATTCTCGGTCTCGACCTTCAAAGCGCCTTCGATCGCGTCAAGCACTCGGCCATCCTAGCTCAGGTATCAAGACTTAACATGGGCCAGCGAAGTTACGCCTACATCAAGGATTTCCTAACGAACAGACAAGTTGAACTTCACGCAGGCGAGATCGTGTTGTTTCATTAGGGAATATTCAAGGTGAAACTCACGGCTCAAATGCAATGACGGTCGGGGCGCAATCGATGTCACTCGGGGCGCAACTTGGATGTCATTTCGAGTCTCCGTACTCTGCACCCTCGCCATCATCCACGGAGTGGAGAGGTTGCCATTTTTTTACTTTATTTTTGTAGCCAGTTTGAATCGCTTTGCACTTTTTGTTCGCTCTAGTGATGAAGGTGTCAGGGTGACGGCTAAATGACGATGCGCGGGTGCGCGCGTGTGTGGTTGTGTATCGCGTCTGGCGCTAACGGAAACTGTTGCGATGCATCGGAAAGCCCCTCTGATATGAAGCCAGCCAGCCAGAATGCCATGCATCGTTTTAAACGCAGTACTCTTTGCAAACCCTCCCAAAACCCCGTTTCAAGCACAAACGTACGTTCCTCAAAATCCGTTGCCCATAACCGTCTATTGGTCTCGGCACTGGCCTCGTGGCGACGGTTTCAGACATTGCTGGTTGTATTGGGGGATGAATAAAACGCATTAAAAGAATAATAAAAGACATTTTCAGAATAACGGGTAACAGGCGACGGTAATTCAGGTACTGTCACAGCTGTCACGTCGCCTGGACAGCTTAGCCTTTAAGCGGCTGACATGTGCGTCCGAGCAATCCGGTTTGCGACGTGGCGCGGCAATTGGACGCGCGCAGTAACGGCCGATACGGCGGTCTTCCGGCAGCCAAACCGGTTCTCGGAGCGGCAGACGCCTGCGCAGGCGCCTGCGCAGACGCGTTTATTGCCGCTCATATGTTTCGCCCTCTACAAACCCCCACCTCATGAGCACTCTAGTAACCTGCAAACTGTCATACTAGCCAGCGAGGACGCCGTTTGCCACGCTCATGACTCAAGCAGATTTGAGGATTGGCTTGGGAAGGGATGCTGCTGGCCTCACGCCGTGAGGAATATGTGCAGAAGCCCCTCAGCGGAACTTGTTAAACAGCGCGCAAGCATCCTTTCCAGCGGCCCACGTCTGAAGATATACACTACATATCAGGAGTGACGCTTATACTTATGTACGGTGTCGCTCCTCGAACCTTTTCTAGAAGGATCGCACTGACCAGACCACTGCGCACACAGACATGCAGCACACCGTTTGATAAACCGCTTCGCCGTCATGTGACTGGACGTGCTGTGGCGTGGTCTGATGGCGGCCGATCGTGCCGCACATAAGACCCATCTGTAGGAGCTCGTGTATTATAAACACATGTATTCAGCGCATCTGCGTATACCTGTGAAGCGCACACCTATAAAGCACATTAATTCTGTCATGCTCTACGGACGGAAAGACGGACGGACAGACGGACAGCTTTCGGAGTGAATTGCCTGGGCTACCTAAAAACATATCGCTGAAAAACTGCAAAGGAAATTAGCCCCCCTTCAGTGACGTAACGTCGTGAACGATTAACCGCGACGCTGTCTGGCGTTTCCTAATCGCAAGGCTAAGCTTCATAGAGCTTACGAAATCCAGCAGATAAATTCCCGTTTGCTCCAATTCATTTTTGCCGTTCTCCACTGCTGGCGCCTTCTACCGGAGCCTTCTTTTACTTTTGAATGTGGAACACTGCCACTAGAGGATTCCGCGAGCACTTTTTGCTTTTTCACGGTGTATTTTTATTCGATTTCGCAGAATACAAGCACCTATGAATTTATTTAAAATAACAATGCAAATATCACGTACCTATTGATGTCTTGACTCACATATGCTTAATATTTTCTTTTTGCTCCCCCCCCTTTGCCGCCCCCACTTAGGCCGAGTCGCCATCTTTATGTTAAAAAAGTTTCATTCATTCATTCATTCATTCATTCATTCATTCATTCATTCATTCATTCTTTTTGCTCAACAATGTGGATAAGTATTAAAATTGCCACCAGAGTTAGTATTTTAGAAAGCTTTGCCTATATGAGCGTCTCGTTGAAGCGTTGTTGCTGCAAATTGCTGCAAGTATGCTTGGCACTTGTCCTACTTCTCGCTATGCTATGCCCTCTCTACATCGCTGCTACCGGGTTGCCACATTTGTCCCATGAAAGCACTACCAAGCACAGCTTCGCTGTTGAAACCTATTACCCGGATACTCGGACCCAAAACTTGGGTCCATGAGTAAGCGCAAAGCAATAGTAACCAAACGCTGAATATTTTGTCGGGTGTGCTTTTCCCTGAACAGACACGACAGCATGGGGACGTTCGCATTGTTCTTGCGCTCGGTTTGACACTGTAAAACCTGCGCCGCTGATGGTTGTAAGCCGGAAAATGTTTTCAAAGTATTCGCACCGCTCAACCTTACGCGGGAGCAACAACGCCACCGCCATAAGGATGGGGCATCGAAGCCAGCAGGAACGACATTCATGCACTGAATTTTGCCCCCACGCTCACATGACGCACATCCGCGCATGCGATCGAAAAAAGAAGCATTCACACGGGGATTGACGCCTACGCGTACGTTAACAAAACATATCATCTTCCCCAAACATATACTGCGCACACTCAAGGCCGGGAATTTATTACTCGCGTTTAAGCGACAAACAACTTCGGAGTGTACCGAATGAAATATCACACCCACAACATTATCGTCAACGCATTGCCGTACATCAACTTCTTTAACTGTAGGCTGTCTTCCCTTCTGGCTATCGTCTGCGATTTTTTTTTGCTATTGAGTTCGTTCATTACATAATTTTGTATTTTATAGCTTCACAAGTTCAACTGCCCCTTCCATGCTTGGGAGTAATGCGCTTATATATTACTGAGGGCTGCATCGACAAGTAAGGGCACCGACACTTGGGTTGAAGGGGAAATAATGTCGGCTGTAGGCAGTGAACTACAAGGGACATCACTTTTGCTTCCGGCTTAAGCCTGAATTGCGCTTCTTTTAGCACGTTGATCATTGCTTCATAATAAGTGCAGAGGGCAAAAAAGGATAAGCATGATAGGAAGCACCGGAAAAGTTTAAGCCAAAAGAAAAATTAAGTGCAGATGGCCCTAAGCGGGAATAGCCGAATACATGCCTTGAAAAGGCGAATAAAACCCCTTCATAGCGGGATATCCGAATAGCCGAATAGCTGAACAGCGGAATAGCCATAGGGAATAGCCGAATAAATGCCCTGAATAGCCGAATAATACTAGGTCGACCCCAGCTCCGCTGTTTCTCCGGCGTTGCACAGTGCAAGCTGCGCTTATATTTTTGTTTACCAGAACGCTTAAACCTGGAAGCGGAGTTTACGCGCGCAAAATGAGCAGCTCACAGAGATGAGTAAGACAAAGAACAAGCTGACAGGCGAAACCTTGGCGAATTTCTCAGCCTGAATACTGACCACTTTTTATGACACTAAATCTCAAATATTTCGAGGTCCAGGGGACAAAAAAGTTGACTTCGTTATAGACGGTGCTTGGTTAAAAAACGGGGATGATTTTCTCATCATGATCTGCAGTAAAGACCGCGAAAAAACGTCTAATAAAGCGGCATTCAAATGCAGCAGTATCGTTATAACGACGACGTGATATTTTGGAATACCAGACTTTTAGAAGATGACAACACCTACTGGTGCCTTCAAACGAACACAGACCCACACGGTACGGCCACCCACCCCACCTCCTATTATGCCACCTGCGAATTCGGCACCAATACCTGCACACCTTATTACATAACCTGAGAGTGCTCCTACACTATTTCCCTTGTCTCCATCCACTCCCCCAGCTATGAGCAGTGGGAAGGCATGCTGGCCAGCCCGGACCCCGACGATAGTTGTAAGCTTGCAACAAGGGCCGGCTAGGCAGGGACCGCCCAGGAAATACTGAACTAAGAAGACGTCCCATCGCCATGGGTTAAAAATAACTGAATGTTGGTTCACACACACACAAAAAAATTCACGCATCTCTACGAAGTGAATCATGACGAGTAAGCGAAACACTGGGGATCGTTCTTACCGTAAATCACCCGTGGCATTGGCCACTCGCGCATGTAAATGAGTGACAACGCGTGTGTACAGTATATATAATTCCAATCCAATCTAATCCGATTCAATTCAGTTCAATCCAATCCAATCCAATCCAATCCAATCCAATCCAATCTAATGCTCCTCGAGCATGCGCAACACTGTACACGGACGCCAAGCCCCGGACAAAGCGAGGTCCTGAGGTGCTTGGCCCTAATAAAGTTTACTTCTCCTCTCTTCTTCGATGGTTTTACTGGTTACAAATCTTGTACCCTTGCGACGCCTACATCTTCGTCTAAAGGCTACAGCTCTGAAGACTCTACTGTCACGCAGAGGGCATTCTTCTCTGATCGATCGGGGCCGGTGCACCAGTCGACGAGGAGGCTGACAGCTGTCAGTTTTCCTCGTCGCTGGAATGCGTAATCTGTCCTGTCGTTCCTACTCGTGCGCATAAATCAATACCCAAGTTCCAGTGCTGAACACGTGTTCTGCACTGAGCTGTAAGCGTACTGACGTAGACGGGGGAATAGGTCTGAACACGTGCAAAGGACGGGGGCAGTAAATCGGCCAATGAACTGTTTTTTTATCAACGCTCATTATCTTCCCAGTATTTTCTGTTATGATGTATCGAGGTGCTTTTAAAAGATGCAAAGCATTGTTATCTCGCACTCCGCCTTTCCCTCTATATTTTTGCAGACAACGTTCGACTTATGTCTGAATAGTTACACTTGCTTCGGTGTTTTATAGTTACATCGTTATCACACTTGCTTCGGTGTTTTATGGCAAATTTCATTTCCTTTTTAACTACATGGTTTCCCGATTGCTTGCGAACTATGTATTTGATGTTTGAATGTTCAAGAGGTTTTGTCCTATTGATGCGAGAACTAATATTAAGGACTGTTAATTACCGAAACAATCAGTAGTAAAGTTTCCTCCTTGTCTTAAATACATAACTGAGTGACGTGGCAGTTGAGGTGTAATTATTAACCCAGGTGTTTATGTGCAACATAAGCAAATTTCATTTCCTTTTTAACTACATGGTTTCCCGATTGCCTTTACTGAAAGCCTTTTCTTTCAATGCTCTCGAGTAGTTCTTACTATGTATTTGATGTTTGATGTATGATGATGTCAAGTCTTCCCCAAAAAGGTTTTGTCACTCCCATATTTGAATCGGGGTCCAGAAAACCCATGGCAAATGTTGTCTCGCCTGCGGGGGTAATTCATCTGCTTCTGCTGATGTTCTTATAATCTAATATTAAGGATTCCTTTTGATTATGAAGTGAAGGTAACAAACTATGTTTGTGACAATGCAATTTGAAACCTATGGAGTTTCCTCCTTGTTATTTTCATATATTGCCGTAACAAGCACTACAAACTCTGAAACTCTGAACGTTACAGCAGGAATTGATGACATCGGGCCGTCCGAGACAAAGTCAATTGCACCATTTATCTCCAAAGTTTTGGCATATATAATAAACCTTACTTTGAGCACTGGTGTCTTCCCAAAAAAGCTAAAAGTTGCAAAAGTAACTCCCATATTTAAGAGCAGTGATCCAGAAAACCCATCAAATTACCGCCCTATCTCGGTGCTAACAACGCTATCTAAAATTTTTGAGGGTGGTATTTTGGACAGACTCGTTTCTTTCTTCGATATACATGGTATAGTAACAGACAGCCAATACGGTTTTCGAAAAGGGCGTTCGACTGAGGAGGCGTTACTTCTTATCAAGGACACAATATTAGCTAACCTTTCCTCTTCCTTGCATGGAAAATCGAAAATACACGATACCCCATTCACCACAACTCATGGACTGTTCTTAGACATTAAGAAAGCCTTTGAATCCATACAGTATGACCTGCTGCTTAATAAGTTGTTCATTTATGGTGTACGTGGAATTGCCCTAGATCTTATTAATTGGCTTATTAAGTCCTATGGTTACAAAACCGTTGAATGCAAAAAAAAACCATGCATCATATTTTGCCCTATAAATGGAACAATGTCTTCAAAATTAATGTTGAAACAGGGTGTCCCACAGGGCTCGATTTTAGGACCTTTCCTCTTCCTTGCATATATAAATGATTTTTTGAAAGGGTTTTATACCCCATTCACCACAAGTTCCTTGGCGTTTGGTTTCATAATGTATGCAGATGCAGACACTAATATTTTTTTACGTCTAATAATCTTACGTCACTTGAAAGCAGCGTTAACGATTACATGCGACGCCTGTCAAATTGGCTGAAAAATAACAGGTTACAATTGAATGCAAAAAAAAAACCACGTGCATCATATTTTGCCCTATAAATAAACCGTTATGCACCACTTGTAAAGTTATGTTCAATAACCAGCTTCTTGAAAGGGTTAGAGAGCAATTATACTAAAATAAGTTCCTTGGCGTTTGGTTTCAGGAGGAATTATCATGGAAAGCACACGTTGAACACTTATGGATAGAATTGGCTCGAACTGTTGGCACTCTCTGTTTTTGAAACACGACATATTAACGGCTAAAAAATTCCGCTTTGGCTAAAAAAACTTCTTTACCGGTCTTTGTTCTATTCAAAGCTCTGTTATGGTATATTAGTCTGGGGAACAACGACTTCCGGCAATTATAGTAAAATAATTGTGCTACAGAAGAAAGTGCTTAGATGTTTTACGACAAAAAAAGAGGAGAAAACTGCCAAAAACCAGGACAAATCACGGAAACTACCAGAGTGGGAAACACACAACTGCCGACATCTCCTCTGTTTTTGAAACACGACATATTAAAAGCAGAACAGCTGTACTATTTTAAGCTGCTGCAGTACATACAACAAAATAACCTGTACAGGCCGGGCGTAGATCACGATTCAGGTTATTCAATACGACAAAAAAAGAGGAGAATGCAAAAAACCAGGACAAATTATGGGAAACACACAATTGCCTGCTGTTTTTTTGGATACCAAACACTCTTTATATTTTTCTTGCTTTCTTTGTTTTTGTGAATCATTTAAATGGTAAAATAGATTTCACGCGTTCAGTAAGCGCGTTTAAACATTTGTATGGCATATTAAAAATTTATTGCTGTATTATGAGAAGTCACTGGGCCTCCACCATACCAATTGATATTGCCTGCTGTTTTTTTGTTCACGTGATCTAGCTTTATATTATATTGTGAAAATTTTTCTTGCTTTCTTTGTTTTTGTGAATGGCGTTACCGTGCTTAGCGAAGCATTGTACACATTTGTATGGTTATACACTGTATTATGAGAAATGAGTTGCAAAGCGTTCTTTTTTTTGTATCGGTTGTATCAGCTGCTTTATATTATGTTGTGAACTTGCTCGTATATATTGTGGATGTAGTTATTTTCTTGATGTTCTTTTACTAGACCAGTTGCTTTAGACTTTTTTTGCAAACTTGCTCTGTACAGATACCCAAAACTGTCTATATCAATACCCCGTACCGCTGTCGAACTCCAGAAGTCCTCGTGTGCCGAGTCTCTGTCCCTGTAGCACACTATGATTTTGGTTTCTTCGATTAAAGGATCGAATGAATGAATCTGTCTACATTTCTCTGTCTACAGTGTCATAAGTTCTCTTTTGTCTTTTGTTAGTTACATGGTTATGTCCTGGCATGCCGAATTTTGGACGCACTCTTTGAGCCCAAAACTGCGGTCTTTTAAGTGGAGTCCTGGCCAAACCTACTCTGGAGTCCTCTCAACGGTTCTCTTTTCCCCGCCTACTTTCTCAGATTAGCTTTTGTGACTTGCATAGCAAGTATAAAAAGCACTTACATGTCAGTAATTGGCGTGTACAAACTCGCCCCGTCATTCACTCCTTTGCTTTTCTAAATTACATACATGCTACCTTCGCAGCACTGCTTTGGAAGTTTGTTGGGCTTATTAGTGCGTTCAATGGCGCTAATAAAGGTCGTTTTGCTAGCTGGACCCAGTTTTGTTAAGAGCAAACACACTGGCTCTCAGATCTATAAGACAATTGGTTTTATGTTTGCCGTTGGCCGTTACTGTTAAAAAAATACAAATCCTGATAAGTCTTTCTTCGATGTTGCGGACTTGGTAACAGCTCACAAAACATGTACAGTGCTTTAGTCGTACTCAGAAAGAAACCGAGCATCATTGGCGGAAGGGTTACCGTAACCGCTTACAAGTTAGCGTGGCTTTGGTTTGGCCTCCGGTGTTGGAAAATGCGCCTCTTACTTCAAATTTCCACTAAAGGTGGCTGCGGACATGCATATGCACGCACCAATATTCGAAGATGGCTTGAGTGTATTTAAGCACTTTAAAGGCCCGAATGTGTTCGAACATTGTAACTGAATAAATTTTATTATGTGGGTTGGTTTTTCGCAGCGGGCTTGTCTCGCCCTGTCGCCGTTGGTTGAGCGATCAGTCCAGGGCGTCTCTGGCTTCTGCTGCATGCCTGACACGCAGGATCAGAGAACGTTATTCATGCTTGTTCTGGCTTGTTATAAAATGCTCCGCTCGGGCTGCACTGGGATCTGCGTTGGGCGTTAGTGCCTATTTGGCGCATTCTCATAGTGAAAAGTTTATAGTATCTGCGAGAACTTGTTAAAACCAAACTGTCGGAGTGGCTGGCTTTGTTTCTCCCTCAGAGCCGTTACATAGAACCAGCTCAACGATTTCGTCTTGAAAATGGCTACTGGAATGCCATCTGCATCTATGTGTTTTCTTATGGCGTTTAGAAGGCACGTGTCACTTTGCGGCTGAGGGAGCACAACAAAATAACAAACTGCCGCATCCTTAATTTCTCTATAGAAGAAGTGACAACTGGGCTAGTTGGTAATGCATATGGGACATCTTGAAGGTAGCGCACTTAAACACGGACACTAGGGAAGAAACGGCAAACCACAGCGCTGACTCACAACTGATTTTTATTAGAACAGACACACACTTAAATACTACAACCTAAACCCATGTGACCAGACATCATGCATACGTCACAATCCAGCGTATCATTTCTAAAACATGACAGGCATGAAACAGACTGTGTGGATGAAGGCGCGTGTTATATTTACGTTACAGAGCGATTTAAAAATTCAAACTCACTCTCATGTAAATGAATCGACGGCACACTAAAGCACCACACCCCCTTTTTTCTTATATTATATGCCTCAATAATCTCGCGTGTTAACTTATCCCTGTGCACAGATAAAATAACCGTTTCCTCGAACGCAGGCTCGCACTTGCACTTAGATACGTGTTGAGCCACGTGCGAGGAGGTGTCTCCTCCTAAAGACCTTCTGTGTTCCAGCAACCTGACATTGATACATCGACTTGTCTGACCAATATACACATAACCACAATTAAATAGTATAAGGTAGACAACACACTTAATTTCTCTTCCTGCTATGGAACACCGCTGGTGCCATGGGCGCAGTATGACACAGTTCGATTTCCCCTGTACGCTTCAAAAAGAACGAGTCTGCAAAAAAACATGGTACAGATGTGGCTCGCTGGAGTGTCAAGCGGCTGCGCAGCTGTCGATGTACCGCACATATCTGACTGCGACGTGTTCGACTTTCAGTTCCACTAGGAAACCGTGCTCCGGTTTGTCGAAAAAAAGAAAGAAAACAAGCAGCTTAATCTATCCAGCTAATTGCCTGCGAGCGTCACCTGAAAAGTTGTTTCTCTCTCTCTCTCTCTCTCTCTCTCTCTCTCTCTCTCTCTCTCTCTCAACATTGCGCGTTGAGTTACTGTAGAAGGTAGAAGAATGAAGGTGGCTGAACCTCACTGTGTATATTTCACAAACAAAAAAAAATGGCTCAGGTTTCGCGCTTTTGCATCTAATTTTTGCGAGCGAAAGCGAAGACTATGCGCACAATGTTTTGTCTCCGTTTGCCTTTGCCAGAGATTTCGCACCCTGCAGTCTAGCTATATCTACTGGCCGACTGAATTCAGCCTTTCGCTTTCATTGAATGACAGGCACAGGCAGCCCAGCCAGCGCGTCAGCGATAGCGGGAGTGCTGGACCAAGCACCAGCAGACGAGCTGTTAAACCCTCGACAAGTCACGTGGTTTGGTTGCGCTGGAGCACACGCACGGACGACTCAGTCGGCGCTGAGTGATCAAGCACAGGCGAAGCAGCCGTTTCAGCCAACGTTACTCACCTAGTCACGTGGTACCACGGCGGCGAGGTTCCGAGCGAGCGCAGCGATAAGAAAGGCGCAGCTTGCGCGCCGCTGGCTGAAGCTCACCTGCGACGTGATGAATGACCTTGAAAGGTTTAGCCTAGTATAGCTTTCGCTCTATAATAACTCAGAACTTTATGGGGTGGAATGCGTTTGCCACATTGCTGCTTGGAATTTCGTGGTACGTTAGGCATTTGCTAACATCCTTCTGATGGCCGCGGCTGGTCGAAGGCCTCCCCCATGGACTTTGAACCAAATGCGTGAAAAAATGCTTTCCCCGGAGTTATAAATGTACCTAATACATCGTACAGTTCCAAGCTTTATCATTCATTTATAGTCATCATCATCATCATCAGCAGCAGCATCAGCTACTCAGGTCCACTGTAGGACGAAGGCCTCTCCCATCGACCTGCAACCCCTGCTTAAATGCGCTGCTCGCGTTCATTCTTTGACCACAGATTTTGTTATTTCGTCCCTCCATGGAGTTATTATTGGCACTCCCCTTCTTCTAGTTCCGTCTCTCGGCATCCAGTATGTTACCCTGGTGGTGAACCGGCTGTCATTTTGTCTCAATGCATGGCCAGCCCAAGTCCATTTCTTTTTCTTTATTTGAACTATGATATCGTCAACTCTAGTTTGTTCTCTGATTCAGGTAGCTGTCCGTGAGGGTTAAGCCTATCATTGTTTGCTCCATGGCGCGTTGGGCGGATCTAAGTTAGCTTTATAGTTGTTTAGTAACGTGCCGAGCTTCTACTTCGTATGTCATCACCGCTCGGATGCATTCTTTTCATTATTTAGGAGTGTTGGCCAAGCGCATCCCAGCCCATACCTTTTCTGCGTCTTCTACTTGTTCTAGCGCTTAGGTATTCAGGCTAAAGAGGGCACTTTCAGCGTATTTCTTTATTCTTACTTCACATTTCTTCATGTTTATTTGCAGCCCCATGGCTAAGCTTTCTGATTGTAGTTCCTCAAGCATTTTTCCAGATGCTTTCCGACTCGCTGCGCAAGACTATATCCCCTGAAAGCCTCAGACGACTCAAGTATTCTCCGTTTATCGTTAGTCCTGCATTGCCCCAGTCAAGGTTCCTAAATACCCCCTCCATGCAAGCTGTGAACAGTTTTGGTAAGATGGGATCCCCCTGTCGTACTCAGCTTCTGATCGGGAACTATTCGCTTAGCTTGGGATGGATTGCGCTACGCCGGCATCCCTCATATATGCTGTCTATGAGTCTTATGTAGGACTCCTCTATTCCCTGGTCTTTCAATCCTTCAAGCACAGCTGTGGTGTTTACCGAATGCGATGCTTTTTATAGTCCAAAAATTCCGTGTAAAGGGATTACTAAACTCAGCGAATATTTCTATTACTTCATTGAATACATGGATATGGTTTATTCATGAGTATCCTTTCCTAAATCCAGCCTGCTGTCCGGGTTGTTTGGAGTCTAGGCTGTCACTTTTGCGGTTAACTGATACTTTGGTAAGCATATTGTGAACAACCGAAAGTGAACTAGTGGTTCTGAAATTCTTAAGGTCTTTACTATCTTCCTACTTGTGAATCAGGATTATCTTGGTGTATTTACAGTGTGTGGGCACTTTTAGAGCCTTTCGGCACTCTGAAAATAGCACAGAAACCTTTTCCAGTACAATCTCCCCTCCCTCCTTTAAAAGATTTACGGTTATGCAAAAAAATTACTTCAAAAATGAAGGAACCTCACACTAAGGCGTAAGACCTGAAGATAGCGAAGCTGTACGCAACCTTCGCGACCACCAAGATGGGTTAACTCTACTATCGCAGCCAATTCGCTTCTTCCTCGCTGCCGCAACGAGCTTTTCTCCATCAGTGTTGTTATATGTGTGATCTTTCATTTGTTTGGAAGTGATAGTCATTGGACATCACCTTGAAGGGGCGTACGCTATGACTTGTATTTATCATTCGGGCAAGTGTTGCCACGATAATGGCGAAAGCTGAAGCTTTTTTGGCCAATCTTTGCCAATATCCCTTAGTGGGTATGCTTGGCTTGACAAACGGACGCCGCAGACGCTGGGCGATTGCCGTGAGGCACGCACACGCGAGCGCTCGGGATTTGCTGGGTATTTTTAACTGCAGACAGGAAAAATTACGATTTCCTAAACAGCTTCGCTATTAAAACGAATACTTTAACACACAGCGCAGGCGAGCGTTAGAAAGGTCCTGGACAATGTCGGTAACCTGCATACCACACACATTTTGCCCCGTGTTTACACTAACACTGTTCTGGTTTCACATCCTACCACACTAAGTACAAAGGGGAGTAAATATTTTGTATTTGGCCTTTACTCACCACTTTCTGGTGTGCGGGTTTCTACGCGAAGCACGCGCGGTCCAGGAAAATGCCTGCTCTGACATTTGTAACAACATAACAACCCTAGGAATAATGTTATAACCCAGTTGGCGCAGTGTAGTTCATTGCAAGAAGCAAGGACTTATCCCTGTCGTAACATGATATGAACCACCCCTTCCCCACCACTTGCGGCTCACACGCGGGTATACAGGAAGCAGAAAATCGCACATATCTGTCTGCTAAGATTTTGCTCCAACTCAGCCACTCTAAATTGTTATTTAAAAAGGGCTGCAGTTTAGTTTAATGTACCCTTTCCGCATGGCTACGGTGGCTCCCCGGTCACATCAGCAGCTTTCAACGTCATCCTTACTTCAGGTCTCGTGTGTCGTCACTCCCTGCATACCTTTGGCTATTGTAAGGCACATTGCAAAAAAAGCTGCCATCATCTGCGTACGCGAAGCACCATATACAAAGAATCCAGAATGCAGTAAATTATCTGCTTTAATAAACGACTGTGCCTGTCCCGGGCTAATGGGGCAAATGTGCTCGAAATTCCCCCAACCAAATATCTACTCGCGTTGGCTTGATGTTCTGTTTCGAGAGGGCTAAAAGCTTTGACGTTGATGAAGGGCAGCAGGCGCCAGTGACATGCATAGAAACTGTTCTAAAAAGACATAAGGTGAAATTCTATATTTAAAACCTTTAATACCACAAAATGTGATCCTATACGTCTACTCTGAAGCCACGTTGTATGCGAATTGTTTCAGTCAGCTTGCCAGGTACCTACTGGACCAAAAATAGGCATGTAGCGTGACCCTTATTGTTTTAAATATCCCACTATGGTAAAAATTTCGATCAGTACTGGCCGATTTAATATAACAGCATTCTACGTTATTCCATTCGCACCTGTTGAGAGTTACACACGTCTCGCGACAGTACAGCTACTGCCGACGCCCAGAGATAAACCAAGAGCTTATGTCTTTCCTTGAATCCGAAATGTCAACAGAACGATGGTATCCTGTGCGGAGGATATTCCTGGTTCATATGCAGTGTAGTAGGCTCGGGTGACGCGTGAATCGGATGTTTCAGTGGTTGGCTCTTGAACAAACACACCGGGAAGCAGATGGATGAAGTCTGCGCCGGTTGCATCAGTGGCAAACGACTCTCCGGCGACAGTCGGCAGCCTTGTGCCCCGGCGCAGAACAGCCACAGCATCGGCACTCACGAAGAAGGATAGCGTGCTTGGCGTCGTCTGAAACAAGAAGCTGGAACTCTTCAGCCAGGTAAAAAGTATCTTTGCAGAAGTCAGACGTCCTGGAGGCTGATATTGTCTTAGTCGTTAAGATGTGAACGGTATAGAAACTCGGCATCAGTTAACCAGATGATGACTAGCCCGGGCTGCAAGTCATGTCGACTAGTTCTACTGACCAGGCTTTTGATGCCAAAGCCATGACCTTAAATCCCAAATGCACAAGCGGCCAGAATGGTGTTGTAAGCATTCGTGCCTTTAATCAATTGGTAAATTGATGATGAGCTGTCTTCATAATTGTTCTGATAGCAATTCATTATGATGCCCTGCAGAAAGGGCCTCAGAAGACTTGAGTCAGTGCGTTAGCGTACAAGGCAGTTCCATATGAAATGGTTTAAGACATCTCCAATACGAACATACATTATTACCGTGGAAAAAAGTAACGTATAATCGGAGCCGAATAATGTTCATGTTCCCTTATTTGGCGATTACTAAGCCACTGCTTGAGGCTTTCAATGTCGTTGTGGTGCGATAACGTTGCTTGAATGCTGACCACTGAGCTGAGTAATGTCTTGTAAGGTTTTTGTTTAAATAGTTGAACTCTTCCGTTTGAGGCAATGCTGTGACGGTGGCTTGAAATTTCTCTTCAAGCGGTAGCAACTTGCTTTCGTCTCCGCAAAGCGGCGTGATGGCTATCATGCCAAATGCCTGTACGAGGTGAAGTATGGGTGGCATGAAACAGTTTTCTTCTGCTCACTCAGAGTAATTTCTCTGTCATTGACATGGCATTTTCTTTTTGTCAACAATTGCCAAGAGACGTTAGACTTCTGCCCCGAAAGATTCCAGTGGAAGGAAAAGATCAAGATGGGTGTTAGGGGTGTTGATATAGGTGTGATGAGCCATAAATTTGTCTAAAGCGGAGTTAAGGACCCCTACATCAGGCGTGCAGCGCTGGGACGGCATTAACGTTTCCGAAGAGCCTTGATTTTACTCTTGAACTTAATGGAGTTGATTGATGTCGTCGTTACCTGGCTCTTCATTGCCACTTAGCATTTCAGTAGAACATATTACTGGCACATTTTTGGTGTAAAGGTACAAAATAAAGCGAGAAGACAAGCGCAAGGCGTCGTGTGAGCTGTAGACCTTGAGAGAGAGAGAGATAGAGAGAGAATAATCTTTAATGAAGTTTACCGACGTTAGCCGGAATAAAATGCCTAGCTTGCTACGCCAGTTGAGGACGTGCAGAACATTATGGCGATGATGGTGAGGAACTTGATGCGCACAGAGACGTCGAGTCATTTACACAGACTGGTCTAGACCTGTGGATTGCAGGTACTCTATCAGAGCTTTTGTAGCCCGTAAACACGTTTGGGACATGCCCACGGACCTAAAACGTCCTTTAGTTGAGTGTCCAGGGAAAGCGGCAGTCCCATAGACACTGCGAGGGACACTATTTGCGCATTATATCGATTACATTCACATAGCAGATGCTGTAGGGTTTACCCGCTTGGAGAGTCCGGGTGGCATTCTGAATTTGCAGTTCGGGTCGATGGAAGATTGCGGCGCGTAATGACGTGATACGCAATCCCAGGTTGCTCGCTGCATGTTCCATGTCACGCTAGATGCAAGGACAGATGCATCTTTCCTGGAGAATGGTATGGATATTGCCGGTGCACGATGGTTATGCGCAATGGATGCAGCAATCTCTACCTCCACATTGGCATTTATCCCGCTATGGGCTGGAATCCAGTGGACTGCTATGTGATGGTGCGTTTGTAGAGCTTGAAGATGCAGGGAGTGTATGTCAGATACCTTATTATGCTGATACGACGGTAGGGCACTTTTTATCTCAGCCACCGCTGGTACTGTAGTGGAAGCCGGCTTCTGACCCATTCCTATCTTCGACGACAATATTTCAAAGAAGCGAAGATTGCCACATCTAACGATGATAGTTTATTTTGATTATGGGTGGTGGCCGATTGTCGGAGATCGTGGTGCTGACAGCTGACGCGGTAGAACATCTGCTAGAATATAGTTCACTAACAAGACGCGGTGTCATGAATTGTGGCCTTCATTGCGGAGATGGTTCTTGCTTTAGCGAATGAACCGCTACGAAAACTTCAGCTTCACAATTTTGTAAGTGTGGAGCGCAAAAAATGCATGAAACATATGAGCCAGTTTTGCGTGACGGTGAATGGAGGGCAAAGTTCTACGAGCAACATAATAAAAAAAATTACCGCAGCTTGCACTAGGGGTGCAAGGGGGAGAAACAGCAGAGCTGGCGGCTCCTCTTCCTCCGTCGGCGACCCGGCTGTTAGACCTCACATCTATTTCCGAACTTGCCGCTGAAAGTTCTAGGCAGGCCCGGATCGTTTCGTCCGCAGGCTTTCACATCTCTCCTAATGTAGACCATGTTAGCACGCGCTCGAAACCGCGGCCAGATCCAAAGCCAGCGCCCGCGCTTTTAAACTCGAAGGAAATACTGTGCGGTCGGAATGCGATGATAGCTCAATCGGATAGATGCCGGTTCCATGACGCGAGGGACCCGTGCTCGATTCCGACCGCGGAAATAGTTTGTGTTCTTTCCAATCGGCTGCGCATCGTAATGTTACCCGCCACTGGTAACCCCTCATTCCTGGAGACTGTGGGATGGCCCAGTGGTTAGGCTGCCACTCTCACGGCGTAAAGGACGACCTTCCCAACCACATTTTTTTTTCTAGAGGTTTCGAGTTTTTTTTTTGGTGCGACGGACAGACAAAGATCGGCCTAAGCAGGTCTGCTGTTGAAACTCAATAATTGTGGGAGAAGTCCGATAGAAGCTTCGAGAAATTGGTGAAAGTTTAGGAAGGAAATGCAAATTACAGAAAGAAAACTCTTTCTGATGTCAGAGGTATGTAAATCCCATTCTTCTCTCCATTTGCTGAAATTGAAGAAAATAAAACGAGCAACGGAATGAGGCTGCTGAAATTTCGTGCCTGAAGAATCATGGTAGGACACTATTCCACTTGGTTATAGTACTGTCAAGTGGCTCCTTACTGTGACATGTCGCCGTTTCGCACCAGCGACTCCGTGACGTAGTTATTGATGGTGGTTCGTACCATCGGGCTTCTGCCGTCTACCGAAGTAGTTGCTTTCCATTAACTGTAATCTTTCCCCTGAAGTATTGGTTGACCAAGTTCTGTCGCCATTACGTAAAAGTCATATTGTGGAATAGTCACTTATCATCAGATTGTCTCCAACACGTAGTGGCTGGTACAATCGGTCGCGATTTCACGTCAGTCATCTTGTGGAGTATTTTCTGGTCATGAATTGTCCCCTTTCTGTATAAGCTGTTGCTGGCCCCGTTCTGTCACCATTCCAAAACAGTAATCTAGTAAAAAAGTTACAGGTGATAACACATCACCGCTCTGCCAACCGATTTCGTGAGGTAGTTCCTGATTATGGTTTGCCGGCGCTCCGCACCAATAATGTCCCAAAACAATTCCTATACGCTTTAACTTTGATGTGAATAAATCAGAAAAGTTCATTTTTCGTCCAATAAAATGCTTAAAATACCTAGCAGCAAATGCCGTCCGTGCATGATAATGTTTTAGAGCCATGTGTTTTGGGAGTCTTGAATGTCAAGTTCATTTGCGTTTGGTGTGGTCACTTGAATCTATTGTTGATTCTTTATTATAGTTTGTTTGCGTCTATTTCAATGGTTTGTTTACGAGAGTATCGTCTGAAACGTTTATTCGTAGCGTATTTCGAATGTTGAAATAGAAGGACACCAGAATATGTTTGGGGGGTTGCAGGTCTACTGAAAACTTGCAACTACAGTTATGCAGGGATCTACACAGTTTTTCGATAGTTTGCTCTGCGGAAAAATGCTCCGCGATATTCAAGTATGGCAGGCTCCGTCCTCGGCTCAGAAAGACTGAAGGAACTGCTGTGCTTCAGCATGTGTAGTGCACACAGCATACATACAGTGCCTATAGAATAAGGCGAGACGGGAACCTACCATTTACAAGTATCCTCACAGTGCAGCCCTGTTGTTGCCCCTCGCTTTTTCCTTTATGTTGGCTTGAAGATGCTTCCCCGAGGGAAGGAGGAAACGTTGGACAGAATTGTAAGGGCGACGAAGTTCTCGATACTAAAGACGAGTGCAGTGCATCGGCATATTTCTCCCTTTGTGCTAGGATCAAAGGCTAAGACGCAAAGCTTTGATACCGCTATGCCTCCATTCGGATGACCTTGTGGGTAACCGGGGTTGTCACATGGCATCATCAGCAGCTAGCCACAGACGAATACCAAAAGTAAAAAAAATTTAACGATGATTTATTGTAGTGTAAATCAATTTACGCTTCGGAAGGGTTTGTTGTTTGGTTTGCACAGTTAAAACTTGAGAAATACGATCCTATAGTTGTTTACAACGGGTCTTCTAAAATATGAGCTGTTTGGGATTTCGAAGATAACAGCTACAACGAACAGCCGGCTGTGCTTCCAAGAGGGTGCGAGTGATTATTTGTACGTGAGTTGTGTTTAAATGTTTCACCGATAACGAACCTACTGTAGACAAGCTAGTAATAAAGCCTGTAATGGGGGTCAGAGCAAACTCCCTTCACCATGAGGAGGGTAGCCCCGAACTGCACGAGGTCCTGCCGGTTCCTTATGTGATGAACGGGTGAGCTGAAATTCGTGAGTGCTCCCGGGCAAGAGTTTACGGGTTAAATCATTATGAGGCAGAGGCCATATTTCGGCTAAAGACAAAGTACGAAAAGTTATATAGGTGCGAGATTTTGGGGCCCACCAAAGATATTCTGATTGTCTAGAGCAGGCCTGAGCATTCCACTACAGCGTAGGTGTAGCTCTGGTGCGGCAAGTTCTGGATAAACAAATTACTAACCATGTTATTCGAAAATATTGGCAACGTATGTTGGAGGTCTCTACACCGGCAACAAGTCAGAGTAAATGACCAAAAGCGGCAAAAGAATTGGACTACAACTGCGAGAGTTGGAAAGCTGCTGTATTGATTAAAGCATGCGGTACATGGGAAGAGCACTACCGTACCTCTAGCATAAACCTGTTTGTAAGATTTTGGCAAAGCGCTATTGAGGGCATCATAAAGTAAGGACAAAAAGTTCTGGCGCCAGATTTCTGGTTTAAAGTGTTCCTTGTGACGTATGGTATTTAAGCGTGCGCTACGAACGTTGGGCAAAAATTGCATTTATGAGCTGAAATAGTTGTACGAGAAACCAGTCTTTAGTCAGATTTGGTGGAAATTATGCATGTCCTTGATTACGTCTGTGTTTTAGACTAGAGATTAATTTAAATAAAGGTACTTCTGGCAGCACCAAAATACTGGGAAAACAGCGAGAAATTGCCACGTTAACCGAAATATAAAAGTTTACTTAAAATTTACACAAGGAGCACTGAGTGACACAAGACATCAAACTTTTCAAACGCACATTTTACACTCGGTTGAAAAAAAAGTTCCCCGATTTCGTGCTTTATTCACTTTCCCCTTGTGACTTCTTTTTCACTGTGTACGTAGCACCAAAAACGGCTTTCGCAAATCCGGGAAATGGAATTTTTTACATCTATTTACAACCGGCAATTGTGGAACGTTGGGGTAGTCGGAACAGTAGCATTACAAATATGAAAAGTTCCAAAATCATTACCGAGTAGCATGCAATAAAACACAACCATATCCAGCCTTCTGAGTCGCCACGCAATACAGTCCTTTTTATACCACATCTTTATTCCTGAATGATGTAGCGAGATAGCTGTATCCTCACTAACATTTTTTTACCGCTCCACATAAAATGCGATGAAGATGCCGTAACTTTTTCTACTTCGCGACCAAACGGAAAAAAAGGTACAAATTGCACGGAATTGAGGCCATGATAGCATGCCGTAACGGCAGCTGTGACAGGAAGATCGTGGTGTGATCGTAACAGACCAATCACACCGAGCTAGAAACAAACAAAATAGGCTAGCCATGTGCGCAGGATGAGTCGAGTCCTTCCCTAGGCTAAAAAAACAGACTCCGGAAGCGTTGCGACAGCGCGGTTGTAATCGTCAAATGCGGTGCGGTACAGGCAAGGAAAAGCTGCGGTTCGTGATGCGTAAGCGTAAGCATGAAGTTAAGTATAGGTCAAGCGAACTGAACGGATTTTTTCAACAAAATCTGGGCGTGCGTTGCTGAGCAACCGAATCAATGTGACTGCTTTCAAAAGGCTTCACAAACATGCTACAAGGTCATGCAAACGAAGTCCTCGAAAAATACCGTGCATATATATACGTACTTCAGAAAAAGGTTTTTTTTATGAGCTTAACTTTCAAGATCTTTGGAAAAGACCGGACCCTGGTCGAAACGTAAGAGCAAAATATTATGTTGTTCGCTGTAATACGCAATGACATTTATATATATATATATATAGGGCCACAACCTCCCATGAATACGCCAACTAACCCTCGGCCCTCAGTCCTTCCTATATAGGATGCAGCGATGGCGTAGAGGTAGACCACCCGTCTCGCGTGCAGAAGGCCCGCATGCTACAAGGTCATGCATGTATGTCATGCATGTCATGCATGTATGTCATGCATGTCATGCATGCAAGGTCATGCATGTACAAGTGTATGACAGCTGCATCTTACCGGTACTCACCTACGGGGCAGAAACTTGGAGACTCACTAAGAGGGTTCAACTTAAATTGAGAATGACTCAGCGGGCAATGGAGCGGAAAATGATAGGTGTAACATTAAGGACAAGAAGAGAGCGGAGTGGGTCAGGGCAAACTGCGTGTTAAAGACATATTAGTAGAAATTAAGAAGAAGAAATGGACGTGGGCAGGGCATGTAATGCGAAGGCAAGATAACCGCTGGTCATTAAGGCTAACAGAGGTAGATCCTAGAGAAGGCAAGCGTTGCAGGGGGCGGCAGAAAAAGTTAGATGGGCAGATGAGATCAAGAAGTTTGCGGGATAAATTGGTCACAGTTGGCACAGGGCCGAGGCAATTGGAGAATAATGGGAGAGGCCTTTGCCCTGCAGTGGGCGTAGATAGGCTGGTGATGATGATGATATAGGAAGGTACACGTAAGATGAGATCAAGAAGTTAGCGGGTATTAAATTGGAGATATATGGGAGAGGACTTTGCCCTGCCGTGGGCGTAGATAGGCTGCTGCTGGTGCTGCTGGTTATGATGATATTGTAAGGTACATGCGAGTAGTCTTGGATGACGTTTTATTGGGTCAGCTTGTTCTGCGGGACAGGCTAGACAGCCCCGTAAAAGAAAAAAATATAAGCGATGATGAGGATAATGAACGGATGCTGCTGAAGCATTAATTTGTGAAAGTCCCAGTGGGCGAATCATGTGGCACTGGTACATACCCTTCTGCTAGTAGTGGCACATAGCATCTGGTACGCAACCACCGGGGAACGTCTGTATACGGCATCCGCTAACCAGCGCTGGTATTATATATATATATATATATATATATATATATATATATATATATATAATGAGAGAGTCGACGGGAACGCTTGAGGTCCGCTTTATTTGCGAGCGCCGAGCACGGACATAAAAGGACAGCAACCGTTCCAGCAGCGGAGATGATGATCAACCGACGAGAAGGACGATGAAAATGAGGTGATCATGAACGCGCACAATGTCTAAACGACAACGAAGCATAAAAGGGATATTGGCCGCTTCCTGTTGCAAACCCTGTTCTTTGCCAATTTCACGCTCACACTATTACTCCCCCTCGGCTGAAGCGGCCATCCTGGCCGTCACTGTGAGAGAGAGGAATCGCGGCGAATGAACGGCTTCATCCGGGAAACATGTACAATCTCAGTTCCCCGGCACCGACGGTCAGTGACACCGGAAATAGGCGTTGACGGTAATTCACTGGTGAGGTTTGCTCCAGGATCCTGTAAGGACCGATGAATCGGGGAAGAGCTTCTCGCACAATCCAGGAACACGGAGGGGAGTGGCAAGCAGAACTTCTTCCCAGGTTTTGAAAAAGTGACCGAACGGTGCTTCTCGTCGTGGCGAGACTTGCGGCTTTCTTGACAAGCCACCGTGTTCAAACGGGCAAGACTGCGGCAGTGAGCCAGTCGAGAAACAAACTGGTCGGGAAGGTTCGCTGTTGGCGCGATAGGTGCGGAGAGAAAAGACGCGTCAAGTACAGAAGAAGGGGAACGGCCATAGACGAGAAAAATGGCGAGAACCCAGTGGTTTGTTGCACAGCGGTTTTGTAGGCGTAGGTAACAAATGGTAAAATAGTGTCCCAATTGGTGTGGTCAGGGCCAATGTAGAAGGGAAGCATGTCCGAAAGAGTCCGATGGAAGCGCTCCGTCAGGCCGTTCGTTTGCGGGTGGTAGCTCGATGTAGTTTTATGAGCGGTGTCAGCGGCTCGAAGCACTTCAGAAAGTAGCGAAGAAAGGAACGTTCGTCCACGGTCACTGAGGAGAACCCGAGGGGGACCGTGGCGCAGGAAAATGGCCCGCAAAAAGAAGTCAGCAATTTCTGAAGCGCAGCCCGAGGAAATAGCAGGAGTTTCGGCATAACGGGTAAGGGTCTAAGTGATCTGCTGCTGTGACAACCCACCGATGGCCGGCTGCAGTTACAGGAAGAGGTCCGTACAGATCAATCCCGACAATATCGAAGGGAGCCGAAGGGCACGGAAGGGGTTGGAGCGTCCCACTGGGGCAGAAGTGGGTCGTTTGTGGCGTTGGCATGGTTCACACTACGCAACATACTTGGCGACGCTGGTTGAGAGGCCGGGCCAAAAACAACGGCTTTTGATGCGGTCGTATGTCTTCTGGAAGGCAAGGTGACCAGCCGTAGCGTCGTCATGAAAACTTCGCAAAATGTGTGACCGAAGACAACGCGGAACGACGGGGACCCACTTGTCGCCGGTAGGGTGGTAATTGTAGTAGTAAAGGCCACCACCATTCAAGAGTCTAAATTTTTTTAGTTGGCGGTGTGAGCGACTGTTTGGTGGTCGAGCGGAACCGTCCAAAAGATCAATCGGTTCCGACAGTACGTATCCGAACGTGAAGAGAGACGAGATCAGATGGGAGTTCCGGGCTGACATGTTCCGCGACGGCAATAGGGATAGCTGCCACTTGCTGAGCAGACGCTAAGCAACTGTCCTCCGTGGACGACAGTGGACAACGTGAAAGAGCGTCGGCATCAGCGTGTTTCCTTGCCGGTCTTGTATGTCACGGTAAAGTTGTACTCCTGTAGGCGAAGTATCCAGCGGCCAAGGCGTCCGGTTAAGTTTTGATGGACGACAACCAGCAGAGTGCGTGGTGGTCGGTTACAACAGTGAAATGACGTCCGTACAAGTAGGGCCGGAACTTTTGAATAGACCAGACGACAGCGAGGCACTCCTGCTCGGTAATGGTATAGTTTTTTTCGGCTTGCGTCAACGTGGCGGCTGGCATACGCAACTACTTTTTCCATAGAAGAAGCAGTGCATTGCAAGAGCACAGCCCAATACCATGGCCACTGGCGTCTGTATGGAGTATTGTTGGGGCGTTTTTATCAAAATGGCTGAGTACAGAAGAAGAAGTGAGGGCCTGTTTGAGTGTTGTAAACGCTTGTCTCACAATCTTCCGACCAGTCAAATGATGAATTGGCAGCGAGAAGTTTGTGCAGCGTGTGAAGCAATTGTAGAAAAGTTCCGAATGAAACGACGGAAGTACGATGCCAATCCCAGGAAACTGCGGAGCTCTTTCTGGCGGAGAGGTCGTGGGGAAAATTAATGACGGCCGTAATTTTGTCGGGATCAGGACGAATTCCATCGTTGCTAACAACATGACCCAACACTTTGATAGATTTACTTGCGAAGTGACATTTTTTTGCGTTGAGTTGCAGGCCGGCATTACTGAGGCAAGTTAAAACTTGATCAAGGCGCTGGAGGTGCTCTTTAAACGTGGACGAAAAGATAACAATGTCGTCGAGGTAGCACAGGCACGTTTTCCATTTCAATCCGTTTCAATCAACATTCCGTTTCACATTTCTGTCATTATATGACATTATATGTCATACCCATTTTATTCTTGAGAAATGTGAAACGGAATGTTGAAGCTTTTAGATGCAGAGCATCTGATTCACTCGCCTTGTCCCTCCGGCGTCGTCGTCGTTGTTGTCGGCGTTGTCCACCCCTCCCCCATTCTCCTCGCCGCGCCAGCTGCGCTCTCCGCCGCTCACCCCCTCTCCTCTCCGATAGCGAACACTCTCTCGCGAGGGGCATTGGATTGGATTCGATTCGATTGGATTGGATTGGATTGGCTTGGCCTGGCTTGGATTGGATTTGATTTGGATTGGATTGGATTAAAGTGAATTGTGTTGGATTGTGTTGCGTCATAGCCGCGGCACGTTGCGTCATAGCCGCGGCAGACGCGCTGGGGCCGGCGCATGTGCAGTACTCTCTCTTCCGCGGTTTCCTCTCCTTCGGGCGTGCTGCGCATATAACCGGTGTGCCCTTCTCCGGCGAAGCAACATCCACGCTTGGCTCAAACACCTAGAGTCCACGCCGCTTTACAAGTAGGCCAACGTCGTCATCGACTGGGACCGGCTTACGCAATCCCCTCAACGTTATGCGCGCTATAAAACGCGGTCCCTTCGCCGCTCCGCCTATGCGTCGCATCTACACAGGGGTTCCCGCGAGGGGAGGTGGGAGTTTTTTAGTTCCAACCGAGCGTGTAAGAAGTATTTTATTTTGGTGCGTGTTGTGGCTTATGCCTCGGGTGTTTTGTAATCACATTGTGATCCCCAATGCTGGTGTTCACGGAGTGCACGCGTCGTTCCTGTCTTTCCACTCATGGTTTGCTTTGTTTCTCTTTTTCATTGTTTCCCTCTTTTTCTTTTCCTCTTTCTTTTTCTTTGGTTGCCCCAGAGGCATGGCACATACCGACGGTCGCCTCTCTCTTCTTGTTTTCATGTTTTTTTTTAAAATTGCCGCGCTCCGACATATTTTCGTGGATTGGGCCCAGGGCTCCACGCGTGCCGGCGACAGCCGAGTACTAACAGTTAACAGGCCGTACATTGACCTGCGCGACACGACGCGACGCCGTGTACAAATGGAGGCTTAGGCGGAGAAGGGGACGCCTCAAATGGGCTCCCCCATTGGCTTTTGTGGGACCCCCCAAAGTCGTGGAGGCTGCCTGCGCTTCAGATGCAGTAATTGGCCCCGCTTGCATTCTTGACCATGCCGCTGAAGACGGTCAATAGTTAATCCTTGTTACCGGTGACGCGCATGTAAACTCACTGCTCGTGGCGGCGTGTGCTTTGTAGTTTTTCCCTCCCGGAGACACCGGATGTTTTTGGGCCTTTCGCCACCCGTGAACTCGTCGCATTTTCTGTTATCCCCACCACCCGCGTTCATGAAGTGTGTTCCTCCTTGCCTCTTTCTTGCCTCCTCCTTGCCACCTTGTTCCTCCCTCTTCCTTTCGCCTTCGTTTTTTTGTTTGAAGGCGCTTTTTCGCCTGCCTTTGGCAGAATAAGCTCTGTATGCTGTGTGTGGTCGTTTGTGTGTTTGTTTCCCAGTGGCTTGTGTTTCGGGGCGCCGCCCCCACTCTGAGTCCGTACGATTTTACCTTCATTCCTGAGGAAGACCTGTCTCAGGTCGAAACGTTGGAAATAAAGTCTCCGAAGAGCGTACTTCTACTTTGTGCGTATTCCTGCAGCAACTAAGGACTCCACTTCACGACTATATATATACATATATATATATATATATATAGTATAATATATATATATATATATATATATATATAGATGTGTGTGTGTGTGTGTGTGTGTGTTGAAAAACCAAGGCGAGGACCGCGGGACGTGAGCGAATCTTTAATGGCGGATGGATCATTACAATGACGGTGATAGTAGGAGGCAGCTGCCAAGCTACCTCTTCTTCCTCTAATATTTTTAACATCCTCCCGGCCGCGGAATAAATGTAGGAAGAAGTTTGACATAACGCCTAAAGTTCACTTGTCAGCAGTCATCCATTGCTTCTGCCTTTGGAATAGACAACAGCAAAGCCTTTTAGTCCAAGTTCATGTGAGTGGTCCATTGTGACCCCGATCGATGTCATGCCCGTATTAGCCGCATCAGAGTATTCTATACTTATGCTTCCAACGATGCTTGGAGCGTCTGTGGAACCAGCGCATTGATGAATCCGACCAGAATAGGTTGCTCGTCTGGACCGTCTTCCGTCCTGGATAACGACATTGTAGTGTCCGTCCAAACTTCGTGTGACATGAGCGTGGGGTTGCCTGTCGTGTCTTAGAAGAATTCAGGTGTAGGCTGGGTCTTTTGATGTGTTTACCGATTTTTCTATGTAAGGCTTGTCCTTTCTTTCTTGACTTTCGGATCAATCGGCAGGTTATCATGCATTTCGGTGGATCTTCATTTAGGACACACGTACATGCTTGTCGTAGGTTCTTCCGGCTTCTCCGTTTTCGCCGTCTTCGTTTTGGGGTCGGGGCTATCAAATCCTCAACCTCGGCAAAGAGAATCAATTCTGTACTAGTGCTACCGCGATGTCGACATAAATTGGAACGCTTGGTGGATGAGTCTGGGGCTGCGTGGATGTGTCGGCTTATAATAGGGGGTTTGCGGTCAACGCTTTCTGCTTGCAGGGTCTTCATGAGATTGTTCGTTGCGCATTGTGCTTCTTTTCGCCTCATGAAGACTACACGAAGCGGAAGCCTTTTCTGGTGCACCCACTGCGTTGTCGCTGCTCCGGTGACCAATTGGAAAAAGTTCGTTTTCAGGACTGAAATTGTCTGAACCAGAATCAAAAGCAGATGTCTCGTCAGGTGATGCCTTAATTCCTTGTTTGAATGAAGCACTCCGTTTGTGTTACTGGTGTCCACTGATGAGCTTCTTTAAAGGATGGTCAACAAATCAATCTTCCTGTTGAGAGAGTCAGTGCTCTGTGCTGCCGAGTCATTGTGTTGGAGATACAATCCTGTGTTTTCAGTGATATTACTGCATTGTTATTGTTGAAATGGTTTTACAACTCGGGAACAATCTGTTCATTCTAAATTTGGTTAACCGGATGGAATGTTCGAATTCTAATGCGATTTCATATTCCTTGGTTAAATGATCCAAATCAACAAGTTCTTCAATACTGCTGTAAACTTCTTGAGAATATCATGTGTTTTGAGTAGGCGTTTCTTTAAGAAAATTAGCTTACAGATTGATGTGACTCGGCGCTCATCTCAGTTTTGATGTCGTCAATCAGTGTGGTTACCTTCTTTCGGACGAGACTCCGTCTTTGGCAAAGGGCTTCCAGGTCCATTGTCGACGTCGTTTATGTCTACTTGGTCGTCAGGAAGGATCACGGTCGGTGGAAGGTCGAAGCCGTTGTCGTTGACTTTCAGTGTCCGCGAGGCGTACGCGAAGAATCGGTAAAAGTTGTTGAGGGCGTGGTATCCGTACACGTTTGGTGCGTCCTCAATTCCTTGGGTTTTCTTCGCAGACGCTTGCGGTCGATGGTCAGGAGCCGTAGTTCCCTCGCAGCCGTGTCACTCACGTCATCGTTGATGGCGGTCCGCACACTCCGTTCTTCAACTGGTAGATCTTCTTCTCATCCTGGTCACGGCACCATTTTGTTGAAGAACCAAGGCGAGGACCGCGGGACGTGAGCGAATCTTCAATGGCGGATGGAACATTACAATGACGGTGATAGTAGGAGGCAGCTGCCAAGCTACCTCTTTTCCTCTAATATTTTAACAATATATATATATATTATATATATATATATATAATATATATATAATATATTTATATATAAATATATTATAATATATATATATATATTCTATATATATATATATAGCGAATCAGAATAGTAATTGAGGGGCTCGTAGAAATAACACGAAATAAGGGTTGGCAGCCAAGAAAACCTCGGAAAGCAAAGGGGAGGTTGTGGTAGGTCAATCAAACAGATAAAGAATTTGGAAAGAAAGAAAGAAAGCGGAGAAAAAATGCCCGCCAGAATGCCCGCCAGGCGGGATCCGAACCCACGACCTCCAGAATACCGGTTTGGTGCGATAACCTACGAGCCCCTCAATTCCTATTCTGATTCGCTACATGCATAGCGAGGGCCTCTGTTCTGGCAGTCTTGGTGCCATAGGGAGCTTAAGAGGGTTTAACGCTGGTTGACCACTCTCGACATGTCGTAGACACTCGAGTCACGGCGCGGGGATAAAAAAAGACGGTCCTCTTCACCCCGAGAAGTCAGAGTGGCGCTGGCTACCACCCCCCAGCACAGGGAAAAATTACATTGACATAAATACCCCAGAAAGCGGGGGGGGGATCCGCCGGGTGGGACCCGAACCCACGACCTCCAGAATACGTGTCTGGTGCTATGACCACTACGCTACCAGCGGGGCTGTTTCCTCTCCGCTTTCTTGGGGATTTATGTGAAGGTATTTTGTTTCCTGCACTTGGGGGTGGTAGCCAGCGCCACTCGGACTATTCGGGGTGAAGGGGGCCGTCTTTTTAGCCCCCGGGCAATGACTCATGGCCCGGGGGTTAAAAAGAAGGCCCTCTTCGTCGACTACATTGTATAGTTCTACTTTCCTGGGTATTTATGTGGATGTAAATTGTATGTGGTCCATGTAAATTGTATGTGGATGTATGTGGATGTTTGTGAATGTAAATTTAAATTGAGGAAGACTCAGCGAGCAATGGAATGGAGGATGATAGGTGGAACATTAAGGGACAAGAAGAGAGCGGAGTAGGTCAGGGAACAAACGCGGGTTAATGACATATTACTAGAAACCAAGAAGAAGAAATGGGCGTGGGCAGGGCATGTTGTGCGAAGGCAAGATAACCGTTGGTCATTAAGAGCAACAGAGTGGATTCCTAGAGAAGGCGAGTGTGGCAGGGGGCGGCAGAAAGTTAGATGGGCAGATAAGATCGAGAAGTTTGCGGGGATAAATTGGTCGTAGTTAGCACAGGACTGGGATAATTGGAGATTAATGGGAGAGGCCTATTCCCGTAGGCGTACACGCGTTTCCTAGTCAGTACAGCCAGCCGTCACCTGAGCTTCCTTATGGGGGTTATATCACAGCATAAACGTACCTAAAGCATACAAAACCACCCGAACTGAAATAAATAGCAGCCAAAAGGGACCTGCAATGGTTGAAAACCACGTCGTAGAGAAATATTCAACAGAAATAGCCGAAAACAACCCAAAAAGAGAAAACCCGCAAAAATGTACAAGAAGCAGCAGCTGAAATTGACCAAAAGGCAAAAAATACATGGAATACCATTTATAATGCAAAATGATGTCATAAATTGATTATATGCGTGATATCAAATGGTAATATTGAGATATTACCAATCCTTGAAAATGAAATAACAAAAGCGGTAACGCGATTTAAACCCGGGTTAGGATGTCTGCTTCGCAGGAGCGGAACTACAATACCACGAGAGAAAGCGGTTCTGAGCGATTAAATTGAGGGCCACATGCACGTGGACATAGCTTCAAACATGCCCCTAGATGGCGCCATATGTCGCTTGACTGTGCTGACTAGAAACGCCTATACGCTCCCCGGAGTGGGCGTAGATAGGCTGGTGATGATGATGATGATGAAATTGTGTCCTACGCTTAGGGGTGGTAGCCGGCGTCACTCCGACAACTCAAGGTCAGTCTTGGTTCTAGCAGTGTTGGGGCGACACGTAGCATACAAGGGTTACCCGCTATGCTCACCATATGTCGTAGACACTCAAGTCACGGCCCAAAGGTTACAAAGCAGGCAACCTTCAGCCACGTCGACCCTCTTGAGGAACTGTCGCACGAAACCACACTCGGCTGAGGTGTTCTTAGGAAGAAACCTCACAATGGGGCGGGTTGTATTTGTCACGTTAAACGGTGTTTCAAGATCCGTTTAGACCCTCGACTCCCTTTATTACACACTTACCGTTAGGTTCCGAGCGAACGCCCATCCCCGTAACATCACCCACCCCATTCAGGGGTGAAATATTCAATTTCCTAAAAGACCCCAGAAATCGCCCGCCCCCTCAAATCGATGTTTTTAGCGCCGATGAGTGAAAATATAAGCGCGAATCATCTGCTCATGTGTTGATGCGGTCACTTGTTTGTCCTTTTCGCACTCGAGCCGAAAGTTCGCCCATCTGGTATTTTTCTTGATATCCCCACAGTTTTGGTTGGCGGTGCCGCCACATTTTGTAGTTTTTCGCACCGGACCCGAAAGATCGCCGATCCCGTATTTTTCAATTGATATCTCTGAAACTTGTGTGGGCGTTCTTTTAAAACTTTACGGTAAGTCATTTATGGTTGGGCATGTATATATTTTCAGTTTACCGCAGCACGCCACATAGGTAGCATCCACTCCTACTCGTGGTGATGCTTGTGTTTTCCAAAATCTGTCGGCGTTCTCAAGGAATTCCTCCAATTCTCGGAAACGATAGCACAACACTTAGCACTTAATTCATGGAAGAATTTCTTTTCATAAGGTTACCCGTGTGTCGCGTTATTTTTTGTGCCATCAGAATCAGACGCAAGGCAATCTGCACTAATCTCTCACAGCCTAGCGTGGGAGGGTGACTTTCCGGTTTTTGTTCCCTCGCGTATAAGTGCACCTGTCCGTACTGGACGTAGGGCAGGCCTGTTTCGACTGCCTGCCTGGAAAATAAATTCTACAAGGCTTGTCAGAGCTGAGAGCAGCTGTGCGAGCAATTTGAAACGAGACTCCACAGAGTGCACTTGTGTAGTGAGTTCCATTTTCCAGTTCGAAGCACATCCACGCCGTCACTCGGGAGTACAGCTACATCAGTGAGCGTAAGTCACGATCGTTTATCTCAATGCGTGCATGGCGAAAACGCCAGTGGTAGCATCTGTGCGGATGTACTGATGGTAGCATTCAAGGCAGTTTTAACCAAAGTCTTGTCTGAAGATTGTCAAGGTGTATTCGAATTATAAAAGGGACTTTTTAGATTTTGTTAAGGTAGATGTAATTGGTTCGTTTAGCCTTATCGTAAATATTTCTAGAGTAACGTAAATTATTAAAAATAATTGGACAGAACAAATTTTAGTTGTGAGATGTTGAAATGTACGATGCTACCTATTTCAATGAAGAATAGGTGATTAAAACGTTTGAAAAAAAAAAGAATTATTCCATGAGCCTCTCTATAAAGTCTCATAACCCTCCAAGATGCGACGACAGAGTAGTGCTGTAGTTTTTAGCAAACATCAAATGGTTAATTCAGTGACTTTTCTTCGGGCACAAATGCAGTAATCCCGATCAGAACGGTGACCCCTTAAAATTAGTTTGACTGGGACTTTACACGGAATAAAAATAACCATAAGAGCAGCATTTCTTCCTGATTAACATAAAATAACTTTATCCGGTGTGTTTGCTCATTTTCGGAGACGAGTTTATTTTCATCCCTGTGAGTTTTACTAAACCGCCGTTTTTGTTGAAGTGGCAATCAAACTATTTGTAATAAAGCGCTTTTTATGCTTACATGTAAAGAAAGAGTGCACGTTATATAATTTATACTTACATATATTTGGTATTTATGACAACTAGAGCATGTTCGAAATACTCATTTCTTCGAAACCTGAATGGGTGTCTGTAATTATTGAGCTTTTATTCAGTCAACTTCAATGACACCAAAATAGCATTGCGTAGAGAGGCAAAAAGGAGAAGTACTCTCCCGAACCGCGGCCAACTTCCTCAACCCTTCCACAATGCACAGCTTTGACGACAATAAAAGAATCATGCAGGAAAATAAAACATTATACCATCACAATAAAAATCCTGGATTGAAAGCACCAAGTTACAATACAGCAAAAACCGAACTAACAGCACAGAAATGACCCAGGTAGAGTAATACGCTCCACAATACAATTCAAGCAAAAAATGTCGTTTTATAATTTGTTTTAGCGTGTTCAACGGGTTTGTTTGTTACGTTATGTGAGACATGACTGACTGGGTATAGAATGTTTTATTTTTTGTGCATTGTAATATGTTTTAAAAAATGTGGTTTATACGAGCGCGATTTCTTCGTTGTTCGTATATGGCATGGAACTAAGCAATGAAACGCGTCTCTCATAAATAACGCCTTCACTAATTTTCGATAACACGAAAAGCACCAATATTGGGCTATAACTTTAAAACGTTTCAGTGCAACAAGGTAATCCTGCCTTCGGCGTGCATCATGTATTGTGGGACCTTGGGTAAGCTTTGACGTCATCAATGCATATGCGAAACAACAGCGGCCGAAGTACAGACGCCTGCGGTACACCTTTGGCAATTTTCGGCAGTTGTGGGAATACAACTGCGGCCAAAATAAGATTAATCACGTGAGGAAGAGCATCACAGACTAACGGATTATTAATTTCAGCAGGAGCAATCTTATTTATCCCTTGCGGCACATTCTTTTGTAATTCTGTAACTTAATTTATAATTTTAGTAGTGTCCGTGTTCACAGAATCATAGATCGCTGCAATGTTGGCACAACCAGTGACACATGATCACATTGCGTATATAAAGTAGACGCTTCCCAAAATTAGAACCTGAATTCATAAGGTGGATGCTAATTAAATTTGGAAACATTCAGCCGTGAAGCATTCATCCTGGATTAATAACTCCGCCATGTCTCTACAGGTTATGGTAATAGTTGTAAACGTGTTCCCAATTTCTCAAATCCTTGATTTATTTGTTTTCTTTATAGATATTGAAATGTGTTGAGGTAATAATTATGATTGGAATGTTTTAGGCATGGTGGTAGCGTGTTTAAATACTTTTGCTACCTCAGAGCGTGCTTAAGTCTCCGGAGCACTAGAACTAGTAGTACAAAAAAGTTGGGAGTCCATCTATTGTTTTCCGTCCGTCAGTTACTACAAGCATACTGCATTATAAATACAAACTTTTGGTGTAACTAGTGCGCTCTGACCTAATTATTATGTTTAAGCTTCATTATTGTGAGTTTGTCGATAGGCATCCCCCAGTGAATTTCTTCAACTGCGCCTTCAATCTGCGCCGATGATACGCTTATTTGTTGCGACTTTCATAATATGTCATGGGAACATGGAAAAATACTGTGAAATAACAGAAAAATCATCATGAACGACATATTTAGGTCTACTGCAGTACGAAGGCCCCCCCATTGACCTCCACCCGTTTCTGTCCTGTGCTGCCCGAGTCCGTTCTTTGCCTCCGAATTTTCTTATTTAATCTCTCCATCGAGTTAATGGCCTTCCCCTTCTTGTAGTCCCGTCTCTGGGTGTCCATCCTGTCAGTTCGTCGTGCCCCATAGGCAGCTCAAGTCCATTTCGTTTTGTCAACGTGGACCATGATATCCTCTATCCGAGTTTTCTCCCTCATCAAGGTTTCTCGTTTTCTATTATTCGGCATTCCTTTCAACATTATGGGCTCCATGGCACGTTGGGTGGACCTACGCTTTCTAATTGTTTGGTAGGCACCAAATTTCTGCTCAGTATGTCATCACCGGCATGACGCATTGATCGAATACCTTTTTTTTTGTAGGCATAGAGGTATCTTACTCTTCTTTTTTTACGAGCGCTTGAGGACTGCGCCCCTACCCCGTCCTAACCTGCGCCAGATTTCTTCCTCGTGGTTTGGTTCAGCACTTATTCCAGTGTTTCGTCACCATTACTGCAAAAGGCGCGTTCAGCATGTTTACTTAGCTTTCGTTTTATTCATATTTATCCTTAGCCCCACAGCGAAGCTCTCCGATTGTAGTTCCTCAATCATTTTTTTGGAGTTGTTCTGCAGATTCACTGAGCAAGGCTATGTCATCTGCAAACCTCTAATGGCTCAAGTATTCACCTTGATGTGTAATCCTACGTTTTCCCAGTCAAGCCTCCTGAATAGACTCTTCAGACATGCTGTGAACAGTTTTGGGGAGATGTTATCTGCTTATTGCACTCCTTTTTGGATAAGGAATTTATCACTTTGCTTGTGAAGGGTAATTCTGCCCGCGCATTCCTCATATATATGTCGCCTAGAATTCTTAGGTAGGTCTTCTCTATGCCTTGGTCATTTAGGGCGTCCATCACTGTGGCGGTGCTTACTGAATCGAGCTGTTTTTCATAGCCTATAAATGTCATGTAAGGTGGTTTATTATACTCTGCGCATTTTTCTATTACTTGATTGATGACACGGATGTGATCCATTGGAAAGTATCCTTTTCTAATCTCAACATTTTCCCTGGATTGTTAGAAGTCTAGACTGGCGGTTATGTGGTTACTTACTATCTTGCTAAACAGCTTGTATACAACCGACAGAAGGCTGATGGGTCTGTAGTTCTTACGAGCTTTGTTATCTCCCTTCTTGTAAACTAAAACCATGTTGGAATTTTTCCAGGCTTTTGCGGATCTTGAAGTCCTTAAAGATTGTGAGAATAGTTTAGCAAGTTTTCATGGTATTATATCTCCACCCTTATTAAGAAGGTCTACGGTTATGCCACTGTCGCCTGCAGCTTTCCCTGTTTTCATGCCCTTAAATGCCTTATCTGCATCGTCTTTCGTTACTGGTGGAACATCGCAAGCGAATTTTGTAGGCTTGGTAGTTTCCTCTGGTCCTCTGGACCCAAAATTATCGCTTTTAGGGTGTCTTAAGGATCAATTTGTTCAACAGAAAGCTATCAGGGTAGGACGGCGTGTGGTCAGACCGGTTGGATGTTTTATTTACGCAACAGAATATAGAATAAAGTTCATAAAAATCTGCCTGATAGATGGCCCAACTCGCCCAACTTTCAGCTGTCCTAGATCTGCCTGATATATGGCGTTAATTTCATTCCGTTGTTTGCGCTGCTCATAATTTACGGAAGAGTTGCTTTTGAAAAGGGCATTTAGTATTCTGTCTATAGATTCTAGAAATTTCTCTTGTGCACTCGTGGTAGTCTACATGCATGGACAGCTATGGTTGGACGACTACACGGAACAAAGCATTCGATATCTTCATTTCTTTCTTTAAAATTCTAGCTCATAGGAAACAAGCGTGGCCTAGTAGATAAACAGATGCGTTGTAAAACAAAAACTACAGCACCAAAACAGCACGAAGATAAGCATTAATGCTTCAATTTACAGTTTAAGATATGTATTTATTAGGCCACATGTAAGTGTTTTCTTGAAATATACTGAACCGCCAGATCTAAAAAAAAAAAACGAACAGGTAACGCTGACCACTGGTCCCCGTCCCCTTCGCCTAACAAGACGGCAAAGCGGCGAAAGCAATGTGCCTAATATAGTCTTTATTTTAATTACACGCCCGGGTTCTTTTCTAACATAAATTTCTAATAAGAGACTGCCCTTTGCAGATTAACGTTACTGTCTTGCTCCGAAGGGAGACGAAGTGATAGTTTGAGGACGATCTGCATTTTTAAAAATGCGGTGTTTGCACCGGATTGTGTTTTGAACATGATGTTTGCAGATATTTTGCTGGCTCGGGAAGTAAAAAAAAATGTGCTGAGCTCAACCACGCATATGAATCAGCGTGCTAGGAATGATCTAGTTTGCTTTGTTACCAAGAAAAAATAAGTCCTGCTCAGAAAAAATAAACGAAAAATTCTCGGCAATCCAGAATTTACCCACTTGACTTCATGCCATTGCGCACTACGCGCTGAAAATACCACAGCAACACAGTTATACAGTCGAACACGGATATATCGAACTCCAAGGGGATCACGAAATAGTTCGATATATGAAAAATTCGATATAAAAAATATGGGCTCCGAGACCTCACCTATGGCGCACGATCACTTACCGATCGTCGCATTCAAGAATGACAACTAATTCCGCGCTCACGACGCAACAGGACGCTTTATTTCCATGAAAAAAAAATCGCTTATCTTGGCCTGCTTCTTCTTCCTGGAAATGAAATTAAAGACGCTGGTCTCGATCTTCTCGAGGCGGCACAACTAGAAAATTCCAGCAGTACGCTGCGCCTTCGCACACCATGCACAACACGCGCGCAAAAGAACAGCGTGCACGTACCACAAGAACTTTGAAGGTAACAATTCCAAGGCTCTCTGAACGGACTCCAACAAAGCGCTCGCGATGGTCATCTCCGAGAGAAACAGTGATCTCCGTAAGGTGCGGGACAACTCGCCAAACAGCAGCAACCGCAGCAAAATGCAAAAGGAGGAGGAGGCCGCCAGCGCCTTCGTTCCCTCTTGCCTTTCCCGAGACGACATCGGGGGAAGACAGACCCAGAGAGAGTAGTAGTAGTAGCACCTTTATTGGTAAGGAGGGCCAGAGGCCGGTTTAGGGAAGAGGAAGGGGGAGTAGGGGAGGGGAATGCAGCGTATTTTACAGGGACGTGGCAGCTTGCAGGGACCAGGGTCGACCCCAGCTACACTGCCCGTGCTAGGCCACTTTTGATAGCAAACAGCCCTATTTTGTGCAGTAGAGGTTTCTCCATAGTATGATAGTCTTCTGGGGTGCTTGTGGGCGCGTGGAAAGATGTAATGATGTCTGAGCGATGTTGCGAGAAGAAGGAGCAATCCCGAAGGAGATGGTTGAGGTCTGCATATGTGAGGGTATTGCAGAATGTACATTTGAGAGGCAGATTGGGTGAGAGCCATTTTCGGATTATGTGCGGGGTGTAGGCGGCATTTGCTAGGAGCTTGTTGAGAAATACCTCACCGGCTCGTGGCAGGGGAGGAATGCCGGTTAGGTACCCTTGTGGGGTGGCAGCGATGTAGCGGTTCCTCTTGTCGCGTTTATGTCGAAGTAACTGCAGGGAAGGAGGTAGCGGTGACGGAGTCGGCGTGCAGGGAACCAGCGGAGGTGTGATACTGCTCTCCTGTGCCGCAGAATGGGCGGCCTGGTTACCCGTGCAAGCTGTCTCGTGGCCGGGAACCCAATCAATCCGTACAGATACCCCGTTGCGACGGAGTAGGGCAACATGGGTCAGGATTTGTTGTGTGAGGGGGTTGAGAGAGGATTGGCGTCTGAGTTCTTGAACTACGCCGAAGGAGTCCGTGAGGATTCGAATGTGGGATGGGGGCATCTGCGAGACGTCGAAGCTTATGTGGTTGAGGGTACCGATGATAGCGTAGAGCTCAGCCTCCAACGGCGTGATGTGGACAAGGTTGAGGCTTGCTGTGCCGCTGAGATCTGGGTTCTCCGAGCAGTGCCAAGCCAGACCGACGACGTGGTCCCTGACGCTTGCATCCGTATAGATGTCAATCTCTCCGGGCAAACGGGACCGCTTGAGCTTTTCTAGGCGCTGTTTGCGCAGCATGGAGTGACCGCGCGGGACTGGTTTCGAAGGTGCATTAGGGGCGACATCCGGGAGAGTCCATGGAGCCATTGGGCTTAGAAGGTTGGGCACCTGGATGGGCCGTTGGTTGTCCCAATCTGAGAGCGCCAGTCCTTGCAGGGTAAGAGTGCGCTTTAAGTCCGCTTGCATTCGAGTTTCCTTTATTATCAGATCGATGGGAGGAAGTGGAGCAGCTTGTTCCAGTGCCGTAATTCGTGTATGCCGAGGTAAGCCGGTTATGGTTCGGAGTGTGGCTCTATGAAGGGTGTGGAGAAATTTGAGATTAGTCTTGCTGAAGTCATATACAGGGGCACCATATGCGAGGGCACCGATGGCCACAGCACGAGCCAAAGCAACGCATGAACTTTGTTGTGCACCGCCGTACTTGTTAGAGAGGCGCTTAATAAGGTGAATCATCGGTTTCCATTGCTTTTTTAATTTGGTTAGCCAGATCTTTGGACTGTTGTGACTGCCCAGCGGGATGCCAAGAAGCCTTATGTGGCCGCAAGTGGCACGGATAGTGTTATTTGCGATGTGGAGGGCGGTTGGTTCCGTATCAGGCGAGGACTTGGTTCCGTGAACAAGGAGGAGTTCAGTTTTTTCAGGCGCCATCTCAAGCCCGAGTTGAGGCAGATGGTTCTCAAGGCTTACGACAGCCGCCTGAAGTTCAGTAATCATACTGTCCGTGTTTTCGAAGTCATTACCTTCTGTCCATATCGTAATATCATCCGCGTAGATGGCGAAACGGGCGGATGTGTCTCGCTCGAGTTGACGAGCCATACGGGTCATCGCCAGATTAAAGAGGACTGGTCCGAGTATTAGACCCTTGAGGAACTCCTCTGTCCAGAAAGTAAGTACGGGCGACCAGCCCAGATGGGAACCATTAAGTTTTATGGGTCTATTCTGGAGAAAGTGGCGCACCCAGTCTTGAGTTTTTTTGGCTAGGATGCGCTTGGGCTAATTTCTCTAGAATTGCGGTTTGACTGACTCTGTCGAAGGCCTTGCGGATGTCGACGGCTAAAACGTAGTCCAGACTACGTTTTAGCCGTCGACATCCGCAAGGCCTTCGACAGAGTCAGTCAAACCGCAATTCTAGAGGAATTAGCTGGACTACGTTTTAGCCGTCGACATCCGCAAGGCCTTCGACAGAGTCAGTCAAACCGCAATTCTAGAGGAATTAGCCCAAGCGTATCCCAGCCAAAAAACTCAAGACTGGGTGCGCCACTTTCTCCAGAGTAGACCCATAAAACTTAACGGTTCCCATCCGGGCTGGTCGCCCCGTACTTACTTTCTGGACAGAGGAGTTCCTCAAGGGTCAATAGAGAGAGAGAAAAAAAAAAACTATTTTTCGGCAAGCCGGGGAACGTGCGCAGCCGCAAAAAAAGAAAAAAAAAGAAAGAAAAATGGACGTGCGCAGTCGGGTCATCCCTACCTCGCACTAGAGAGTTTTAGCATAGCGGCTCCCGTACGCTACGCTAAGGTTAGCGGGTAGCGGGAGCGGACTGCGCATGCGCGCGCGGGGAGTGCGAGGAGGTTGCCTCTCAGCGGAGAGAAAGAGCGGGCATGGCGAAGGCAGGCCGCGCGGAACTAATCCACCCCACCGTGACGAATTTGCTCTCCCCAGTCGCGCCCCGCTACCCGCCGCCGTAGCGTTAACTGTCACATTAGAGAGTTTTAGTATAGCGGAAAGCACCACTTTAGCGCGCCCATAGCGTTAGCGGGCACGCTAACCGTAGCATAACGAGGCGCTATCCGTTCGCGATTGCGGCCCGCAAAACGTTAACGCTACAGCTAAAACGCTATACTAAAACTCCCTATTTTCCTAGCGTTCGGGCTTGTGTGCCTAGAGAGATTTAGCATACCGTGCTCCGTCCTCTAACGCTACGGCGGCCGGTAGCGGGGCCTGACTGGGGAAGCGCAAATTCGTTCCGGTAGGGGGGATTAGTTCCGCGAGCCAGTCTTCGCCCTGCCCGGGCAGTGCGCACACCTCTACATCCTCCTCAAACTCAATCGAGGGTGCAGCGACCGCCGAAGAGCACCTTCCAGCTCGCGCGGCGTTCGATATACCCAATGTTGGGCAAAATACGGTTCGATATAAATGTACGAATTCCTATACTTTTACACAGAATTTTCGAGGGGATAATTTATGAGTTCGATATAGACAATAATTCGATATACCCGTGTTCGATATATCCGTGTTCGACTGTACTTAAAACTGCGCGTATGGATGGGACAAGGAGGCGAAGAGATAGGACGGGCGACAGTTTTAAGTATAAGTAATGTGAACCTACTAGTCCACCAACATGCTTTACCACAGTAACGTCTTCAGACAAATCCGTCACAGGCCTTACATTGAAGCTAAACACTGAACTCCTGAATATCATAAACTGGTGCCGTAATAACTGTTTGTACATTAACCCTGAAAAAGCGAAATATATGATCTTTAAGCCAGGCCAACTACAAGTACCTTCAGTTCCGTCTTTAACACTCGGCACTAATCTCAATGCCGTTTGCAACTTTGTTTCCGTTCTTGGTGTACTAGTCGACCCTAACCTGAATATAGCTCTCGCATGAGTCAGTTCAAGAAAAAAACTGCCTATGGTATTCGGGCCCTAATTGAAGCTCGACCGTCGTTTTCCCTTCATGCTCTCTTATCGCTGTATTTTTCTTTCATTCATAGCCCTTTAAAATACGGGATCGCATCCTGGGGGAAGCACGTATTAATGTCCTATTTCATTAACACAACCTATTTAAAATTAAGCCATTCGCAATAACGCTGGCAGTCATGGTCAATGTAACACCCATGCCACATTGCGCCATTAAAACGTGTTATCGGTTAAAAAGTTGTTTCAATATAAATTAACCTTCATATTTTTCAGGTCCATCTGTTTACAAATGCCTTTAAGTTTATCAACCTCACTTCATTAGCAAACCACAATATCCCAAGTTTTGCATAAAGCAGAAACTTTTTACTACCACGTGTGCAACTAATTACGGCAAAATGACGTCAACTTTTCCTGCAGTATCAATTTTGAATAGCTTACCGCCTGGTGGGATTATGAGCGTGTCGCCATTTAAATCGTCTTTAAAAGAACACCTTCTGTCCTATTAATTGGTCTTTGGTCACTTTTGCTCATTTATTGCTATTGGGAATTAGATATGCCAATTTTGTTCTGTCTAGTTTTGTCAGTTGTGAACTTTTCCTGTTTTGTTTGTTTACTTGAAATGAATTCACCCTTTTTATTTTTTGAGCGTGTTATATTGTTGCACTGCTGCTCCAAATGTTAGTTGTAATTATTACCTCTGTATTACTCATCGAAGGTTCCTGCAAAGTCACTGACTTTGGGAATGTTGTCTTTAGTGTCCTTAGTTGTGTACTTTTCTCACGTACTTCAATAAACTCCTTCTTCGGATTCTACTTAAATGTTTTGGATACATTGTTCACACGGATCCGGGACTTGAGTATAAAAAAAGGTACAAAACGCTTATGCCGCTACCAAAACACCAAACCGGAAAGGAAAGTTGTGAGGTGCTATTTTTCACAGACCAAATCAGTCAAATGTGCTTCGCAGTCTTACGTTTGGGACATGCCATTAGAAAAACATGCTTCACACTTAAAGGTTGAGATACGAAAATAACGCTGATAGCATACTTATGTGTTTAAGGAAAGAGTTTCTTCAGGATATAACAGGAGGAAAAGGAAACAAAGACGAACAGCATTGAGCATAAAAACATTATCGCAATTCCGTATAACAAGGACGTGTCGCACAGAAACACCTTAGGCAATAGCAGTTGCAACGACAACATTAACCTGACGGAAAAGGACGAAGTTAAAATCGTTTCCTTCGAACTTCCAAAACTAAAAGGCACGAGCGGTAATGTGAACGGAAGGCGTTCGGCTAAAATAGGATGCCAGGTGAAGAGGAGGAGGAGGACGAGGAGGAATAAATTTTATTTCTATATTAGTTCTGGAGTAGTGGCAATGGGGGTCTTCTCAGTCCAGAAGTCCCTGAGCGGTTGCTGACAGGCGGGCCATTTCAACCAGTCGAAGTTGATCGTAAAAATGTTTTATATGCCAGAAGTCTGTGGTGTGCAAAGATTCATTATGGTGGTGGAGAGCCTGCATTAGACGCAACAGACGGTGCATAAATGAACGCCTCGGGGAGCACCGATACGCAAACCAGCAGATCCGAGCGTCGATTGATTTATCTCTTCCCTGCAAGACGTGTGATCACACCTCCGTGTCCCCTACCATACACGTGTTGGCAAGCAGGGGATCTGGAAGCTTTTGGAAGGTGGGGACTCAGTACAATCGCTGGTGGTAATTTTTGTTTCTAGGTACTAGAGCGCTGTTTCTTTCTACGTACGAATTCTCAGCGGGCTAGGCCCTGGCTTTTCGCACCGAATCTTTAATCAAACAACATACATTTTAGTACCAGCTTTTTTTCTAACTCAAACATCCTACATAATGCAATAATTAGAGATAATATTTGTTTGGTTAGGGTAGAGCGATCGCATCCTCAGCGCGATATTAGGAATGCACTCGCAAAGGCGTTCACGTGTGGTGCAAGGGGCAGGGAAGATGGTTTAATTTTTTTTCTTCTTACAGGGCAGCAGAACTCTAATGATAGTTAGGTCTTGGTAACAAGAAGAGTAGGAATAAAGCGAATGGCAAGACTAACAAGAAGAGGAGGAATAAGGCGAATGTTCAATGAAATGGCAGTTGGTCTTTGCAGACGGCACAAAAGCGTGTGAGGGGAGCAAAAAATAGGTCGTCTTCTTTCCCTTTAGGTGCTCGCAATTCGAATTCTGAGTTACGGCAACACGTTTAGCCGCTGCTGCTACTCAGAAAGGACATGTCGTTGACCTCGAGCCTCGTGAAGCCACCGGGGCACTTCCTGTGACGCACAATTCTGGAACCATTTCCTCTGTAGGGTAGCGCTGCCGTATGTAAAAAGACGGTTTGGCCGCCGCGAATCGTAAGTTTCCACGTTGCTGATGAACCGCTGCCGTCACCGTTTAAGGCCCGCTCAGGTGCAGCCATAAAACAATCCCACTGGGTATCGCAGGGAGGGCTGCCGCACCTGCCATTTTAATTTCCACCAGCCGCTGTTTCTGTGCAACTCCAACTGCCTGCTACGACGAAAGAAGCGAAAAAATCAATCTCACCGTGAGTGCTTGAACAGTACTGCATGCGATACGAATGGCAGAATACTTTCTCTGCCTGGGAAATAAATCTCGTCGCTAATAGCCGTCCATGCACCAGATGCCAGGAAACAGCTTGTGCCCACAAAGCGTTCGAAGAAAGGAATCCCTTGCACATATTACATTATTCCGGAACACAAAAAAAGCTATTTTAGTAATTCACGCTTTAAAGGGACCCTGCAACACTCTTTGAGCAGTGCAAGTAAACCTGCGCGACGTTTAGATTACACTGCCAGGAATACCTGAGCCAATTATTACACGTGCACGTGAAGCGGTGAGCGCGCAAATCGATGTGAAAGACGCGGAAAAACCAACCGCTATCTCTTCAGTTGTCCTCATTATGCATGGCCTAAGGGACGTAACATAGGCCATGGCTGCCCGGTCGGCTGTCACTGGTCAACTTCGCGGCTAGATTCTCCCATTTCCGTCGTCGTCATCACTGTGTACGAACCTCTTCTATGCCTGAACCTGTAGGCACAGTTTTGCCGTTTCTTTTGTATTTTGAGTGCGTGCGGAGTTTGAGTGATGAGCTCAATACTTCCCTTTCAACGGGACCACTCGACTACAAACGTTTATTGCTCAAAACGCCCTACCAGCCCGAGCGCGCACTTGCGAGCAGGCCCCCATGCCTGCTTTTTTGTGGCACCAGACCGGAAATAGGCCCCTCCGCGTTGCGGAGAAAAGGAGAAAACTACCCGGCATGTGATATATCGAAGGCCGCCGAAAAGAACGCCGCGAGCCGCCCCCCTCTCCGGGAGAGAGCGCGCAGCTTTCGTCGCGTGGTTCGCGGTCGAGTTGAGAGGGAACGGTTTATGCGCGATTTCTCATCGCGCGTGGTTTCGTTAATTGTGAACGGATTTTCATAATTCTTGCGGGAGATTTCTGGGACGAAATACTTTATCCCAAAACACATTACTAGTAGTCGATGGCAAGTGTTGCAGGGTCCCTTTAATTGCGTTCTTCGTACCACGGGAAGAGGCAGAACCAAAGAAAGGAGTGATGAGAGAGGCTGTGAGCTAGAAACTTCAAATTTATGACGACGGTAATATCTATCGCAGTTGTTCTTGCAGTAGTTGTGCTATCCGTTATTGCATTGTCATCGTGCGGTTGCATTGGTTCTCAGCATAAATTCCAACAGGCTCTCTTGACCTATAACCTCGTTTCAAGCTCTACTTCTTGGGCTGAATTCTTAGTTGGAAAGGAAGGAATCGCCTGGAGGCTGGATCCTAATCATTAAGAAATCTTGTTATGACCGCCACCCCACTATTTAGTGACGTCATCACTGGCCCCTAGCATTTACAACAAACAATGGAGTAAACATGAGATGCCATCGAACTAAAAACGGCCATCTATCTTGGTACTTACTTATTCTGAGTCACTGATGTGACGTGTCCCAGGGCGCACCATTGTTTTGATATATACACTCACTAAATTTTCGCTCTCTCTAGGCACTCTTCATTTCTTGTCAGCCGGTGTAGGAATATGTTACAGCGTGAACCGGTTTTCAGTGATTGCCTTTAAAGGCGCGCATTTCTTTGGGTTTGGAGAATTACTCAACTTGCAATTTTTCTTACCTGTGTTCCACAAAAAGGATCTCTTGATCTTTACATGAAAGAATATTTTCTAGCGAGTACAGCTTTTCTGCGAGGCATTTCTACCTCTTTGCATGAGTCATCTGCATCACTACTCGGAGTTATTACTAAACGTCCAAGGACAGTGCTTAGCCTTTTAAAGGAGCCATGAAGACAAAATACAAGTTTGTTTTATCCGAAAGATTTCGTGTTTTATACTGTCCCCAGCACTTGCCTTGCAGCAAATGATGCCGTATTCACTGAGAAATTAATCAATTTAGGTTAAAATTTTCATTCTCCCGCCAAATCGTGTGTTTTGGTGACGTCTACAATGAAGTCATAACGGCGCGTATGCAAACGACCTTCCAGTGCGCCATTCGACTTGCAGGCTTGCTTGCCAGTCAAACCTCCCAGATGGCGCTAGCATACTCAGCACTACGCCGTTGCTTTGTTTTTGACCGTATATTTTTGTTACGGTAGAAAGTAATCGCTTCGTGAAACATGCGGTATGCTTGACAAACAGGGTCACGTAAGGCAACGTTGCTTGCGCCAATCGGCCAGCGTCGCATAAGACAACTCCAAAGCGCCGGACTGCTGTGCAGCTAAAACAAGCATAGTGCGCCCAGTACCAACAGCAGCGCGCATCGGTACCTCTATGTTTACGGGTATTTTCGTAACTTTTGTTGTTTACCGCACCAGTATTACTGCTGCAAAATGGATATGCATTACATTTAGGCGCAAATAGCTCTTTCGGCAAGCTTATAAGCTCTGCCTAATTTGTGTTTGCCTCCGGCCTCCGCCAGTTGTATAGCAGGCTGGTATGACATCATAGGTTCTGTTTCGGGAAATGAGCTAGTGGGTCGCATGGCAATTCCCTTTTTCCTATATAGGTTATTTGAGCGAAGTTTACGTTAAAAATGCTGTCAGCATGATTCTAACGAGGCAATCTTTTGAATAAACTAAACTTGTGTTTTGTCTTCATGGCTCCTTTAAGGCTAGAGTAAGCTTCTTGAGAATGAAGAGCTTTGTGTTTGCCAAAAACTATGGGGCATGTGCAGTGTACGTAAAAGAAACAGGAACAATGCTGTGTATTGCGTTGGGATGTGACTGGGTTCATCCAAATTCATATAAGAAAAATATTTGCACTGCCGAAGCCCCAGGTCCTAAATACAATTCAGATAACGTAAAGTAAATGTTGCGGAGGTAAGTCAAAGAAAGTTAAAATGGTGATGTAGAAAAAGAACGGAGAGCAGTATAGCGCGGGCTTCAATTAATGTAATTCCAGCCCGCCTGTATGACATCAGCGCCTAAGTCAGAGAAGTGGTAAAACAGGGATACATTACCTTCTTTTGCTGGTAACATGCGTCATAACTACGATACCAAAGTAAGTTATTAATCAATCAATCAATCAATCAATCAATCAATCAATCAATCAATCAATCAATCAATCAATCAATCAATCAATCAATCAATCAATCAATCAATCAATCAATCAATCAATCAATCAATCAATCAATGTTTGAGCAGGGAGAGTGTGAGTACTGTGAGTAGTCGGAGCAATGAATGAATAATGAGTATATGAATGAATGCATGATGAATGAATGAATGAATGAATGAATGAAAGAATGAATGAATGAATGAATCAATAAAAGTTTGAGTAAGGAGAGTGTGAGAACTGTGAGTAGTCGGAGTGGCACGTGTGCGTGCTTGCGTCTGTGCGGCGCTTCTTCGGTTAATGACATTTACTGTCATGCATGCAAGCCTATATGTTGTACGATCTAAAAAATGAGGCGTTAAAACAGGAATTAGCAATCAAAATTGTCCACATGAGCAATGTCCTTGAAATAAATGGTTTAAATCAATATACCAGAAAGAAAGGGTCGCAGCATTAGGCTTTCCGTAAAACTAACACCCTGGCGGCAGGAAGACATCAAATGTTTAATTGAAGAAGCCCATAAAAGGCGCTGAAATAGATTTTATACGTGAGGCTGCCAACAGCATCGTCCCGAGTCTCGCAATGTTCGAGCGCCGTATACCGCCATACCTTGCGCGCCGCTTCACCAACCGGCAACAAATCGAACGGCATGGAAGCCATGCCGCAACGCAGCTGTGGGCAGGTCATGGTGTCATCGCAGCAGTGCGATCACGCCAGGCCTGTAACAAACAAAATGGGAAGCGTTGCCAGAGCGCGATTGTAAGCGCCAAGTGCGGCTTGCTACACAGACAAGAGAAAGCCGGTGTTTAAGCGGGGGGGGGGGGGGGGGGGGTGGGGGGAGGTCTGGCCTTTTTTATGTGCTCAATATATCTGCGCGAGCCAAGCAGGCTTTTTGGCATCAAGTTTCAGGTTTCAAGTTTATTCACTTTCCAGTTGTGGAAAGTGAAGCAAGAGCTAAAGGCTACAGCCTGACAGAGGCTCTTGCTTCACGGGGCAATCAAGCAGTACAGCCATCAACACAATAACATTCAATTTCATACACACAAAAATATACTCGAAACGCGAGTAGGGTGAGGGGAGTTGGAACAATACATATAATCACAGGCTCTCTTGTACAGCTGTAGAATACTAAATACAACAAAAAATAGTTTGTAGCTTGTAAACAGACAACTTATTCTTGAAGGTACATCTTGTATACATACAGTAAACATATAATAAATATAATACATTTACAGGCAAAAATATCAATAACATGCAGATTAAGAGCATTCAATACGAAGCTGTAGAAGCATTTTTAATGAATTTGTTAGACAACCTTCTGCTATAATCATAGTTTTCCTCAATTTTATTTAAGAGCCATGGTACCTGGAAATCAGTATGTTGTTTATTGTAATTAGGACGGATCTGTGGTGTTTTTTCAAGCCTACCACGCAGGCAGTACCGACTCGCTGGCTGAGGTGTATAGTGGTTACAAAGGTTATTATTTCTGATGTACTGTAGCAATTTGTAATAATATACTTGACTAGCTTTAAGCAAACCGTGTTTGGAAAACAAATCACGGGTTATAAATCCTGAATTCCACCATGAAAATTTTCAAAAATTCTAAGTACTTTTATTTTGCAATATAATAAGTCTATTGTAATTATGAGAGGTCGTGCTACCCCGTACCAAAGAACAGTATGGTGGCCTAGAATAAAACAGGGTATAGTACGGCAATTTTTTCAACCAAAGGGGCATAAGAGATGCGATTTTAAAGAGGCAACCAACAGTTTTACTTAGCTCAGAATACAGTTTTTGTACGTGTGTATGCCAGAATAGGTCAGTTCTAAACAAAATACCTATGAATTCCTGGGGTTTTACTTGGCCTATTTTACAGTTTCAGAATAGTATCGTTAAATTTGTATTTGTTGATTTATTAGCTGGCGCAAATATTATATATTTAGTTTTACTGGCATTTAATTGAAGTTTATTCATGTGCAGCCAAATTGACAGAATATCCATGCATTTGTTAACGTTTATTTCCAGGCCAGGAAGTGATTTTGAGGAGAGCATATTAGTATCATCGGCATACATGACTAACCGTGGGGAGTTAGGTATTACCGAAAAGTCATTCACATATAAGTTCAGTGGCAATGGGCCAAGTATTGAACCTTGGGGAACACCGCTTTCTATCTTACGTTTAGTGGATGTTGCGGTATGTATTGGCACATACTGGTACCTATTACTTAGAGTTTCTTAAACGTTCTAATGCAATTCCACGTATTCCATAGTCGTGTAGTTTTTGTAGTAGAACTTCATGATTTACTGATTCGAATGCTTTGCGCAGGTCTAAAAATATACCAAGTGTGTATAGTTTTTGCGCATTATTGGTAAGAATTTCGGGTTTTGTCATTAATAGTGCCTGTTCGGTGGATTTGTTTTTCCGGAAACCGTAGTGTGCATCACTTAAAACTTTGTATTTGTCCACAAACTCAGCCAGTCGAACACTTATAACACGCTCAAACAGTTTAGACAATACTGGCAACACGGAGATTGGCCTGAAATTATTTATAGTCTTGTCCTTTCCACCTTTATGAACCGGGCACACTCTTACTATTTTGAGGTCGTCTGGAAATGTACCAGTTTCTAACATAGTATTGATAATGCGAACCAAAGGCTGGGAAATTATATCTGCAACGTATTTAATTGGAAACGGCTTCAATAAATCCCATCTGGCAGCTGCAGTGTTATTTAAACTGTTTATTATTTGATCTACCTCTTGCATACTAGTGGGGAACCACGCTAAAGAATTCGCTGCATTAGGTTTTGGCAAGTTTACTTCTTCAAATTGGTAACCAGTAACCGGGGTGCATTTTCAACTAGATAAAAAAATGTGCATTCAAAGCAAATGCTGCCTGTTCGTCAATCAAACTTCCTCCTGTCGAGGATATTTGAACTGAACTAGTCTCAGAATTCCTGCTCGAAAGATTGTTGACTTCCCGCCAGATTTTTTTTCAGGCCATTAGAAATTCGGGAAGACAGCTTTCGTGGTGCTGTTCCTTAGCTTTCTTTATTTCTGTGGTAAGCTTATTTCTAAATTTTTTAAACTCGGCAAATTTGGAGGGGTCACTGGATTTTATAAACGAATGATAGTTTGTTTTTATTTGCAACCTCATTAAAAAGGTCAGCCGTTATCAGCGGCTTCCTTATTTGTTTCTGCCGTTTATTTGTAACAGGCTTCAGAGGGAAAGCGTGCTCATAGCAATTTTTTAACTTTTATAGGAATAGCTTGTAGGATTGTTGGAGTATTTTATTTCTTGAACGAAATCCCAATCTGTGGCGATCACGAGCACACGAAACACGTCTAGTGATTGCGGGTTGATGTCTCGGTAAAAGGTGGTGCAATGCCCTTTAGAACTTACAGATTTACCCAACGGGACTAAACAAAATACAGGCAAATGGCCACTGCTGTCTGCCCAAAAAAGACCGTTCGATATATTAGGCGCATGCGCATTGGTAATACACAAATCAAGAAGTGTTGCGCTTCCCTCTGCTGTACGCGTCGCAGTCTTGATAAGATTCGCACACCCGTATGACGCGACTATGTTATCTAGTTCGCTAGCATTTCCATCAGTGCCTAGCATATTTATATTCATGTCACCCATTATAACGAACATCGAGTCTGAATGGGTTAGGAAGTTTAATATTTTATCCAGAAAAAGTAAAAATTGCTACTTATTGCCAGGTGGGGGTCTATATATTAGCACCACTGTGAGTGATTTAAGGCTAATAGAAATGCATTCAACGGTTTCCTTGATAAAAGAAAATTCATGTAGTACGTCACAAGTAAGATTGTTTCTGATGTACATTACCACACCACCACCCCGACTAGCGGCCCTTGTAAGGCCACAATAACTGCAATTGTAAAATTTCGGCGGTGTATTAAGCTCTGATAACTATGTCAGAAAAAAGCAATAGATCAAATTTCAGATTGATGTTCGCAAAAAGTGTCTAGTGTGTCTTTTTTTATTTCTATACTTCGTACATAGTGAAAAAGAGATAGGAACTTATTGAAATTTAAACCAGCATATGCGCTATTAAAAGAGCTATGGTCGTAATATTCTGATAGCGTGGTCAAATGACGACTACAGGGAAGAAGATTCCATTTATTTGCGAGTGTCTTATTTGCTAGTCATCTTTTCGAAGTCATCAATGCTGAAGATACGAAGGCAGGCGATCCTTAGTTTCTTCTGGCATATATTTTGCCACACGTACCTTCAGCCAGCCTCTTTCTTCTTTTTAATGGCAGCGCCCAACAGTTGCTTACCATACCTGGTCAAGTGCTCATTCACGAACACAGGGCTGGAGACCTCGAAACCTAGCATTTTTGTTTCCAATTTTACTTTTTTTTTTTCCTAAGCAAGAAAAGCATTCCTTTTGTTTAATCGAAAGAAACGGACGATGAAGTTAAATTGTTCATGTGTAGCGGTCGGAACTCTGTGGCAAATGTTGATGTCATCTTCCTAAACATTCTCCTTCACAATCTGCCCTAACTTCTTGATCACATCCACAGGCTCACTGTCGAGCGGGACACCCTTAACTTCAACATTGTTAGAACGCTGCTACTGTTCTAGATCCTCAACCTTCCGCATGAGACCTTCGTTCTTGCTCTTCAGCTCACGGTTTTCACGAAGAACCTCTCGAAGCTCCTCCCGTACTGATTTAAGTTCGTTAAAGTCGTCTTTCAGTTTCTTGAGCTCATTGAGAGCGTCCTTAATATCCTGCATCTCACCGTTCAGCTCATTACGGAAGTCTTCAAGTGCATCTCTGCTGCACGTACCCTTTCACATTGCAACAGAAGTGAATTTTACAGGCCAAAGCAAAGACACAAGCAATCAAGGCAGGTTCGTCCGGCAGCAGCGCACACCACAATACGCAGCAAAATATACACAGTTTACATTTCTCACCTGCGAGAGCAGAAAAATTAACGTAGTGCTCGCCGTGCGCCGTTACCGAATTGCGTAGTTTAATTGCCGTTCGCATGATTACGCATGCAAGACAGTCTGCGCCTGCGCAAAGCTTCTCCCTTCTGTGACGCGCCTGCTGTGTACGGTGTTTAGTTCGACAAAGGGGTGGAGACACAGGAAAAAGTTATAACTGGCACTTATTCATTCTTGGCTGGCGTTATCGTAATCTGCAGTACTCGGAACCGCTATATCGAAACACAGAATAAAAGAGAGGAGCTATGCACCGGTCTGACTTCTAGCATGCGTAATCATGCGAACGGCAATTAAACTTCGCCATTTGATATCTCGGACTACGGATGCACTAGAAGAATTCTGCCAATTGAGACTGCGTAGAAACACGATTGCGTCTAACGTTCCAATACAAACATGCCTGGTTACTGTAGGCACTAAAAAGTTAACTAATCAATTTCAGTTAATTAAGCCACCTACATCAATAATCACCTCCTACTTATGTGTCCCCATGGGTGCATAACCTCACTGTAGGGGTGGTTTTCGCGTAAATCTAAGTGCCTATTTTTAAAAAAACCTGCCGACTTAATTTTGATCACCCTGTATATGTATATATGCACATTTACCACCATTACAACTAGTAACGTTTATACCTGTCTAGGTTTTACTATGCAAGCAAAACGCCGAAACATTGGGCAAAACGAAGAACAGCAGTGCTTTTCAATGTAAAAGTCCTGTACACCTGTCAAAAAACACCACGTGTAGGCTTTTAAAAAGGTGATGAAAAGAGGATAGATAGCAACACATAAAAATCTTACACCATGTGCTTCCAACCCGATCCGTACCGTTCGAGTAGAGCCGGCGGCATAGATTCGGGCAGGCTCGTCCGATTGAGGTCTACTGAAAAATATAGAAATAAAAACATCTGCCACCCATTGTTTTCTTTCATTGTCCCCATTGGACAACTGTTTTTCCACGTGTGGCATGTTTCGTTTGGCCGAGGGATGTCTCGACGTATGTTGAGGGTCGTATGTTAAGGGTATGTTGAGGGTATGTTGAGTGAGTAATGCCTCACATCCCCCGAGCAAGCCTTCGGAAGGATCTCATTGAATCTTTTCTTGTTCGAGTTCGTATTGCACGCTTTTGCAGTATGCTCTATGGTGGCAGTCTGATAGGCAGCCCGTGTATGGCTTGCCGGAACCGTTATGTAAACAAAGGATGGTGCGACCTGTAAATGTCTTGCCGTGTGGAAAGATAACGGCTACGTAACGGTGTCCCTAACGGAATGTTTAAGTTAACATGTACCTAGAGAGAATACGGGCCGCACAATTTTTATTGCGACAGCAATACATGGTCCGTTGCGCGAAAAGGCTAGTGTCGGCGTTATTCGGGGTTTGCAGCAGGCTCCTAAACTCCTATTGGCTGCTACGTGTTCCATTGCGCGTGCCTTCACGAAAAAATTGGCTCCAATGCACGCTGTGAAGGTGGTTCGAAAGCAAAGCTATGAACGACCCTCACAGCAATTCCACATGCGACGTCTCCAATTCACACACGTGGCTCTAGAGCAGAGATTCTGCCAGCCATTACCTGGGATTCGCGGAGGCGGCGTCCCGAACACAGCAGCGTCGGCCACGGCCTGGGCTCGAGCGGCGGACGACGCCGCCGCTGTAGCCCGGCTGAGCCATCCTGATGTGCTAGATCAGGGCTACACCACCACGCGACACATGCGAAGACACCGACACAATTCGGCATGTGAGCTTAGTGATTCATATTAGCGATTTAAACTAAATAGTTTCGTGAATTTGAGAACTGCGAGAAATCTGACGGAACTTTTATCCTCGCTATTTATCAGAACCAGTTGCTCCATTCGGCTTTTGTAATACCTGTTAAAACATAACCGAATTGGTATTCGCAGTCCCATTCGTGACAAACAGTGCGCAAAAAGTGGCGTTTCTCTAGCGGCCAGATGTCTGTAAGTGGTCTGTATACGTTTTGTTTTCCCGCCCTGCAAACCAATCCTTAATGTATCTTAGCCGTACGACCGCTTTACTCCGCCGGGTCCGGGTTACCCAGGAGGCGCTGTCGAACAAGTTAATCAAGCCGTGCGAAGTAAGCGCGCAATGGACGCGAAGCTGCAGCAAAACAGGCCCATCACCGCCGCTAAAGCAGACGACAAAGCCGACGGAAGGGTGCCACCAATGCGCCCGCCGGGGTGAGCACGTGGAACGCTGGGTGATAGCACCCTATCGCCGCGCTATTTGCACTGTGCTCCGTGAGTGAAAAGTACCTCTTCGCCTTCCCAGCCGCGTTGGGAGTTTCTTGTCCCGCACGCCAGGAAATAACCGTTGGCTGGTAGAGGTAGAAAGCTTTGCTTTAAAACACAGAGAAAAGGAGCGTCCGTGTTTCTACGCTGATCCAGCCCAACACGCAGAAGGTGACGGATCGCCCGCAAAGTCAATCCAGGCATTTCCAGCAAGGGAGATGCTACCGCCTGGGAGAAGCAGCACAAACTACTCGCGTCGCCCAGTTTCCCAGAATAGCAGCTGGTGGCATGCACATCCCCTTGCCGATTGCGCAAGCACTCCGGGAATTTTAAAGCGAAGCTGTCTGTGCCTCACTTTAACCGTACATCGTAACGCCAAAACGCACTGCAAAAAAAACCAACTTCGCCCAATGCGTTCCCAAAGGGGCACATGATGATGATGATGAGTGAAGCCACATCAAACTAAAAAATAACTCCTCCCGTAGTCGGAATAAAACCTGTTCCATCGCGTTATGAAGCCGAAGTCTACCTAATTGCGCCATTCTGACTCTTCCTTTTCTTTATTACATAATTTTCTTACAAATTTTATGGGCTTACAAGGCGAACTCTATAAGCAGTTAACAAACATTCACAGTTTTGACAAGTAGAACAAGTAAAAAGTTCCAAATAAAAGTCGGGAAGGCACACACACCCATCAAAAAGGCCGAGCCATATTGGTGGCTCACTTAGGGCAATATACACGCTTTGTACCCGCGCACGTTGCTCCCGAAAGAGCTATTTAGTTGAACAAGGACGATCCTCATGACGATAGCTCATGAGGCACTTCCATAAACTGAAGTGCCATATAAGCAGGGATTGATCATATAGAACTGCACTAACTCTGTCCATCGGAAGAAATCGAAGAACATACAGGGCGATGTCTATGTCTTTCTTCAGTGTCCGTTGTAGAATGTCCCAGAAGAACACCGCGTCTCTACACATCCCAAAACAATGGTCCACATATTCAGGTATATTACACAACCGACATCTCACATACCATACTAAAAAAGATCCCTTAGGATGGGGCCACGTTTGAACTGGAGGCGTTGACGTATGCAATTTAAAAAAAATGTTTTCGCTGTCATCTGAATGCACATACATCTGACACTTGCCAAAACAGTGTCATCCTTAACTGCAAGTATGGATGACGATGCATAGGTACAGGAAACAAGTTTTTCACTAATGCACAAGGTATATGCTTCATGGAGAGGATAAACAAGTATTGCAATGAGAAACAAACTTTCAAAAAAATTGAGTCTCCACTACTTTTTTAACAAATACCCAGGGAGCCATAGGCATCATTGATCCTACAGGAGCAAATAAATACGACAATATGAACCCAACCGAATTTGAAGCATCTCTCATCACAACGGGCGGTTAATATTTCTAAAGCAAAGAAAGCGACAGACCATTTGATGTACAAACTGTGAACAAGGCCGAAACCTCTAGATTCTAAGAAAACAACCGATTACCTCTGCGCATGGGGTCAATGCCTGAAGTCCACACAAAAATAGCGAGCACTATATGCAGTGCTTTCACTTTATTTCTAGCACAGTGGATGACTTGCAGGACGCAGACAAGCTTTGCAAATAACACTTCAGCCAGAGCAAATGTAGATAACTCTCTCCCCACTCATGATTGCTGCTTAAGCTAAATGCTCTAATGCGCTGACTCCCAGTGAGGTTCACTGTATGTGGTTAAGAGGTACCCCGAGGTACTGCAGTTCTTCACAACCCCACGTAATTCCTAGAAAACCCGGGGCCGAGTACCCCACATGCCGAGCAAAAATCCCTTCTGACTTTTCAAGTTTTAAAGCAACGCCAGACACTTCACAAAACAGTCTGGTTAACACGAGCGCTTCCAAAACACTTTTTCGGTCGTTACAAAAGGAGACCGTATCGTCAGCGTAAGCTAGGACTTTAACCGCACACTCTGCCAGTGAGAAAAATGCAGCGTTTTTATTCCGAATTATACTAAGCCATAGTGGATAGAGATATAAGCCGAATAGTAATCGAGGCAATTAATGGACACCCTTACCGAACGGAAGATTGAAAATTAACAGGAGCAGAAAGCTCCCTATTATTGACCAGCATTGCGATACAGGTATAGCACAAATTAACTCCCTCGAGTAAAACACCCCAACGACTGTGTGCTCTAGCGGACTCTATCAAACGCTTTTGCAAAATTTATTTGAACTATGTTGTCCTATTAATCTGAAACCCACTATAATACTGAACGAGCAATATGTATGTTTGTGTAAATGCCTCGGCTTCGATGTCCAAATGTTTGATATTCTCTCATTCGGTCATTAACGACAAGCTGCAGCCTACGTAACAAAAGCTAAGCTAAATTTTGTAATCAGCATTACGCATGGAGATTGGACGGTATCCTTTGACAGTTTTCAAACGGTTTTCTTCTGAGGTTCTGGGTACTAGTACCGTATGAGGAAGGAAGGAAGGAAGAAAACTTTATTAAGAAAGGATGGCCCGAAGCCGCTGGGTAACGAAAACTAGGAGGAGGGCACCCACCTCGTAGGCTTTTGTACTCGTAGACTGACAGCAAAACAGGCGCATGGAGAATAAACTTTTTTGATAAAATTCAGTACTAAGGCCGTCTGGACCTAGGGAATTTATTGGTTTGCCGTGCCTTTATAGTGGCCTCCACTTCGCTTAGCCTGATTGGCTCTTCAACAAGAACCGCTTCTCCTCACTAAGCTGGGGTAAATGATCAAGTAAGGACGTGAAACCATTGCTCACTTTAGTGCTGCAGCCAAAGTGTTGAATAATTATCATGAAATGCGTGAAGAATTTCTAAATAATCATTCAAGATATTTACATTGTATTCTATCTCCAGAATTTCTTTCGTGAGTGTAGATTGCCGCTCGTCACTCAATCAACTCTGTTGATTGGCCTTCGTAAAATATTTGTGTACGCAACCGGGGAAAAGCACCCCGGTATTTCTCTGTGATGCACTGCTGGATCTGTCTTTTCACGTGACTAATCTCAACGACATACAGCCCCGGCTCAATCCTTTCGAATGCGTGCAGCCTTGTCAGATTTCGTCCTTGTTCGTCAAAATGATGACGTTTTAAAAACGACACCCGAGCCGAAACATCTACCGCCAAGTTTTTGATTGCTTGCTTGATGATATTCCAATTTTGAATTAGTCTGAGCACGAAGCTCTGAAGCGTGGGAGTTCATTTATTTCGCCTTCACATTGTTCCCTTCATCAAACACTTCGAAGAACAGTTCGTCTACTTCCTCCGCTCATCATCATCGCTTCTTAGGTCGGTGTTCGGAGACGGCTGTACCGCAGAATAGACGCCCTGCTTCACCAGTTACTCAAGGTGCTTACAAGTCAGGCCCTTGGTCGACAAATCAGTGTGCTCGAAGCTATGTGCAGGCAAACAGAAACCCTACATTAAAATTTTCGTCCGAAAAGGAGACTAGAATTATGTTTCCATAATTCTCACTAAAACTTGTTCAAGCGCTTTGAACAGCAAAGATACTTAGCAAATCGTAATTTTTTGTGGCAGAAGTTAGAAAAACCAAGAAATTGCCGAGCGCGCGCACGTGAGGGCGGGTCCCCCGGCGCCCTTTCCGAGCGCTCGTGTGTGCGTGCCTCGGGACGACCGCCCAGCGTCCCCTGCTCATGTTGGTCAAGCCAAGCATAAGCCACTTAGGGACACTGTTTAAGATTGGCCAAAAAGAAAATCTCCAGCGTTCGCCAATCATGGCAACACTTTCGCGAACCGGAGACTCCAGCGTTCGCCGTAATCGTGACAACACTTGCTCGGAACGAGAAAGATGCGTCATAGCGTACGCCCCCCTAAGGTGATGTCAAATGATTATCATTTCCAAAAAAAAAATTAAAGAAGCTCACGCTTACAACAACAACGATGGAGTGAACGTTGCTGCGGCAGCGAAGATGAGGCAAATCGGCTGCAATGGTGGACTTAAACCTTACTGGTTTTCGTTTAAAAGTTGCGTACAGCTTCGTTACCGTCATGTATTACGCTTTAGTGTGAACTTCCTTCACTCCCTTTTTTATGCCTGACAGACGCAGAAACCATGCAGTGATAAGTGGAAAAATAGGCTTTACGGTATAATGTCAAACATCAGAGAACCGATTAGCAGTGATATATATTCTGTCCAGGCGAGCCCCACAGGTTCTCTGAGAGCGCGTAAACTGAACGCTACACCTTTCTTCGCATCCAATGTCCACGCATACCTGCTTTTATGTTTGTTTCCGGAAACTGCCCTGACAGGCTCCACCAATTCAATTTCACCATTCACAACTTTGGACGGTCGGAATTGTAGTGGCTGGGCAGAATTCGGACGGCGATCTGGTTTTCAGGCTTTTGGTATGTTCTGTATGAATTACTAACGCCCCTTTGTCGCAACAACGACGGTTGAAACGCTCAGCTTTCTCGTAAAGGATTTCGTTCGCTGCCGCTGGGGTTGTAGGGGTTCACAAAGGTTTGGTGACGGGACGGTCTATATCATGTAGACCAAGAAAGCTTCGCTTTAAATACAAACCGCTTCGACCGTGTCAGAATGGCGCAATCACATAGACTTTGGCTTCATTACGCAACGAACACGAGTTCGATTCCGACCAGGGAAAGAAGTTTTTCTTGTAGCACTTGATGTGCCTTCGCTTATCATCATCATCGTTTTGTTACACCCACCGTGGAAAGTTCGCTTTTCTGCACTAAGGTTTGGTGACGGGGCGGTCGCCATCAGTCAGGCATGCAAAGCTTCGCTTTAAAATCCAAATTACGCTACCGCGAGTAATGTGTTGACATCCAAGGCACTGTATAGTCTACTGATAGAGGCCAACTGGTTTCCACGCTCTAGTGCCCCTTGAATTCACGCCACTTCTCCCGCGCTTGTTCCTGTCTAGGCCACTCGGGTGTTTGTTTCGACCACCTGTCTGCGAATTAGATTTTACAACGGTTGTCAGGTGTTGCGGGCAGCTGCGCGACCCATTTTAAGCGAGAATCCACTGAGTGCAACTCTGCCGTCGTTTGTGTCCGCCAAATTGAAGCGCACCCAAGCCTTCCCTCGGGTCTGCAGCCACCTGCGTAAGTTAAAAACGCTTAGCCGCGTTGCTGGATTGGAAAGGCGCCAGCAGTAGGAGCTTTGTAAGCGCATGGAAGATATACTATTCACGGCAGGCATCATTTAAAGCTGCTTAAAACGAAGTCATGTCTAAGAATTGGGTAGCTGTATTCAAGTTACGAAATGCTTCTGCTTAATTTGGGTTTCAGCTCGAAGCTGTCTGAAGTATAACAAAAATTTCAAAGAAATTTGTGAGGGAAGCGTAGAAACGTTAGTTGGGAATATCAGAGGTAGCTGTAGTTATTATTTATTGCAATTATATGTTAATTCGAAATTGATTGATTGGCAGTTCTAAATTGGTGGTGGGTGGGTTGGCGAGTTTATTCGGTGGAGATGTTGGAAGCCACAAGCCCGCTACTCCAGTGCAACAAATGAGGGGGGATTGATAGTCTCACAAAAACTGAGACAAAATTTCGCTGCGTCACTCACGGAATATCGACAGAGAGCTTTTTTGGGGTCGAGATTTTTTTTGTGGTTTTGAGCTTTTTTTGGGGTCGAAACTACTAGTACGTGGGAACTGAGCAACTGACTCATTCTGTGATGGATTGCTTCGGGTGCGCCCCATCATGCACCACGGCTGGCAGCATCAGTGGCAACGCCCGTTAAAGCAGCACACATTCATGCTTTCAAACCGTGCACGAATACACCCGAGCGGGCAGGCGCTGATCTGTGGGCATGTGTCACTTTGCTAGAGTGACAGAAGCATTTGTGTGGCATGACTCCTAGGTTAGGCCTAGCGTTTCGTTTTTTTGTCTTATACGAATTTCAAACGTGTATTGCGCAGCTGAGTACATTTCCAAATGTGTATCAGTTAACGACGCTAGACACAAAAGCGTGGCGTTAAGCCTAACGTCTTATGTTCACGCTTTTACTTCCTGTAAACACCCAGCGCCATCTACTGCTTCGCTTGAAACACTCTTCCTACTTCTGTGAGGAATGGCTAAAAGAGCTCCGCTGTTCGGCATCAGTAGCCTAAGGGAACAATGGCGGTTTTGGAGCGAATGGCATGGGTTATAACTCCAGTGATGCCAAAATTTTGTCCAAGAGCTGTGAATTTTTGCTCTCAAATGTCCTCCTAATTAAATGCTATGCACTCTCTTCGTAAATGAGGGTATTTCGGTTATCTTCTAGGTGGTTTAGGGGCGTGGCGCGGCACATTGACAAGTTTAATCACTGTTCTGCATCGAACCGGAAGTGCCGAGCTGATACCTGACTTGGAACGTCATTTCGGTAGGACGCGTGAAGCACCATCACACTTATTGCACTTTGCGCTGCGGGCATCGCTTGACGACGTTGAACCTCAAGGTGTGTTGGTCGACCAAATCAGAGCCATAATATTTTAGTTGCCCCGTTTCTTTGCTGGACTTGAATCTTTGTGCAAGCGAGTTATAGACTGGTTGTTGTTAAATCCTTTATTCCAAAAGGGAAGGTCGGAGGCCTTGGGGGGAGTTGGGAGGGGAGGATTCATGGTTGATGGGGGCTCGTACGAGTTCGTGGCTGCGGGAAGCTATAACTTTTTTGATGATGATGATGATGTCCTCAAAGATTTTGGACGTACCCACAAGGGGGGATGGGCCAGGGCTAAAGCGGTTGTTAAATACGTGGGGACTTCAAAATACTAAATTATTTCCGGAAGGAGGCTGTAAAAGGAAACTTAGTTATGAATAAAACCCGAATTACCCTTTAATTAGCACCTTTCAATAATTCAAAGGACCTGAAGCAGAAAGAAAATTTTGAATGCAATTTTATATATCCCTTTTTGTAAACCCCAAATTTGATGCGCCTATATATAATATAAGGGGAATCGAAAAAGGCAACCCCAAACGCTGAATTGGGCCCTTCAAAAGCAGTTGTCTAGCTGTTGAGAAACGGCGGCAGTCGAGAAAAAAATGTTCAATTGTTTCAGGGACCTGGCACCGCACACATAGTTCCGTAGGTGAAAGTCCTGATCTGAACAGATAGAAATTAAGCTTTGGAATACTGCAGTGCAGCTCGGTGAAGGTCACCTCCCATTGCCGAGAACCACAAAAATGAACATTCCAGCCGAACTTTAAATGTTGGTACTCTTCAAATGATAAAAGTGAGTCTGAACGAGTAGCGTCTAAATGGCGATATCGTCTTAATCTTGCAAATGCAAATAGAGCCAGATTAGGAATTCCGAATTGAATGGGAGCTGTGACAGCGAGATTAGCTAAATGGTCCGCTAGCTCGTTGCCTCTGATGTCCGTATGGTCAGGGACCCAAGACAAGCGTACCTGCTTCACGTGCCCAGGAACAAAAAATAATAGTGTGCGGTACAATGGAGAGTCGGAAGAGGAAGTTATGCCGATATAACTGCCATCGAATCGGATAATATGATGATTTTTGATACATGCTGCGGTACTTTGCATACAGCGAGAGGTATTGCTAAAAATTCGGCCATAAAAGTGGGTGTGTAATCCGGGATTCCTAACGAATAACTCCAATTTAGAGATTGTGAAAAAATACCAATTCCAGCGTTCTCGCCATTTTGAGATGCATCAGTAGAAATCACAGAAGAAGCAGGATACGTGGATAAATATTAATTTATAATAGCTGCTAATAGCGAGTGGGGGAGAAGTTTTGCAGCCGAAGGGAAGGGGTTTTGAAAGAAAACTTTTTTTTATTCTTCTCATAAAATAAAGTTTCACTCCTCCTCCTCCTCAATTCAGTGAACGATTTTCTACGTGCGGGGTAACGGATGAGGTAGGGCCGTAGTTATTTGAACTAGAAAAGACTTCTTCGATTAGCCATTTTATAAAATCTGCGCAAATGTACCTTGTAGGGAGCGACGCGTGGTTGCTGCGGATTTCAACTGCGGGCTAACTTATTATAGCCTGAAATTATTGACCCATCAAACTAATTATTTCTTCTAGCTTAATGACCAACTAATTGCAAACGATGTATGGAGATTATTTATTTCATTAGCGGTTTTAGCGAGTCTGGGCAGATTCTCTTTGGTTGGTAATCATTATGGTTATTATGTATTTGGGAGATTCAATGATTTTTCGGCGAACACACTTCACCCGGTCGCCTCTAAAGCAGTAATGACGGGTGGGCAAAGTGACGCCGTAAAACGTCAGTTTTGCAGGGTTTTAGATGTGACAGAAGCAATAAAAACCACAGCAGTTTTACTGGAGTAAAAATGAATAAAAATAAATAAACAGTGTCCGCTACTTCTAACCACTAAAAATAAAAATAAAAAAAAATAAGTAAACAACGGTATCGGCTACTTTTAACCACTGAAAATATTTTGAAGAGAAGTTTGTTTCCATCCCTCTGAGAGGCAATTAATCTGCATTGTCTTGGAAAGTCAATGGGAAATTCTTAGCACGGCTTCATTCATTAAAGATCATGTCAGGGACCTAGTAAAACAGTTAACAAAGGCAGTATCAGAATTGAATTAGAAACAAAATTGAAGGGGAGACATATATAATCTTACCTTATGTGACGGGGCACAGCGCAAATATTAAAGGGATATTGCAGACTCAATGGCGCCAAAAAGCAGCGAAAGACGGCGAGTAGGCATACTGCAACATAAAAAAAAATTCGTTACAAAAGTACTAATTGTTATTAGAAACAAAAAATGGACCAAACAATGATAAGAACAAGAACAAAATGGTTATACAGGTAGTTGGATAAAAGCAGACATTAGATTCCGAAATTTTTTTCTAATAATTATTTCGCCTCCAAAATGGTATCTGAATGTGACCGCCTTTATTACTTTTCGAGAAATTAGGAAGTGAGAACAGTGAATTAAATCACTGTTCACGAGATTGTCAATTTACACAAACTTACGAATCGATTAGCAATCATACATTACGCTAAATTATTGAACATTAAGCTAGAATTCATCTATAGCGAGAAATTTTACGAAATTGTACGAAAAACAGTATTGCGATAGATAATTAAATGTTAAGTATTATTAGACCTCTAATATTGTACATGATGATAACACGAGACGAACCATAAGTCCTCAACATTAATACAGATCTAATGGTTGGTCATAAATACTGAAGATTACGGAATACAAATCGTACCCCGATTGGAATGGGGACCACGAAATGCACGTAGTCATTTTATTGGTATTAGACCGGTCTTATTGGCGACTGATTTATGCCATTCCAGCTGTGGGACGCAGTGGTAGATACGCTTCATCCACCCCTAAAAATTACTTTGTCTCAGATTGCCATAATTTATTTCATAATGCCGATTGTATTTTGTTATTATCTCCGTAATTGCAGTTTCGCGTTATACTTCGATGGTACGGGACGGAATTGATATTGTTCTTGCTCTCTTTTGTTCTTCTCAGAATTGTACCTTTCCAGTTGCGACAGCTGAATTTGTACAAACTAGATCCGTGAGGTGCTTTTCCGTGACGGCAACTGCATGTGCACGTGGACGCGCGGCAGGGCACGTCGACATTCCTGGCGCATTAGCCCTGCAAGAGGCTCTTCAAAACACATGCGATATCTGCGAACCATGCCAGCTTTTGTGACTCGCGTCGAATTGAATATGTATCTCTAAACATACAACACTAGCTGCTCTAATACCACCTTTACCAGGGTATTGACTTCTGAAATTTGTTGTATTAAGAAATTTCGCAAGTAATATATTTCGCAAACGTCTACAATTCAGAAATAGGACCTAACGTTACTACTGTGGGAGCTTCTTGTTAACGTGTCATAATTATGGAGAAATAAGTAGGCGGTATAAATTAAGCCTAATTAATAATGTTTTATGCAGAAATTAGTTGATTATGAACAAAAATGTTCACAGTGAGACGATAACGTTCGCCGATAAGCAGGGTAGATGTTAACCAGTAGTAGTCAAGCGAAGAAAAACCGTAAATGGAAATTGAATGATAAAGCAGTATACAGGTACTTCTTGAACCTTGAGAGGTAAAACGAATCAAAAGATGCACGAGGACAGTGAGGCTGAATTTATATTTCACACAATGAGAGGAAAACAAGAATGGCATTATACAAGGTGCTTGTGCTGTGATCCATATTAAAACAAAGCGCCAGCGTACAAAGCAGAGGTTTACAGTGAAACACACAACTTTACTGATATCATACAATCGTTTTTCTGCCATTTTATAGTCGCTGTTTCTTTTGTCTAAGGAGGTGAACATAAATTAAGTACTTGTCAATACATAGAGTTTATCATTTCATTTACTGTACCCCTAAAAGTTCCGTAGGATTTACTTAACGTTGTGGTAATAAAAACGAGTTAAACGGAACACATGGTAACGCTAATAATAATAAAAAAACAAAAAGCTTAGCAACAAACAAAAGTGCTGCGCTTTCGTTACAGAAACATTGCTGAAGATAAAAGGCAACGGGTACTACAAGAGCCAATAATAAACAAAAATGTCAGTTCCTAAACAGAATGGTTTGGGCGTAGTGCAAAATTAATTTACAGCGATAGAAGAACAAAGTATGACAAAAAGTAAGAAGTACGCCAAAGAGATGGAAGAGTCTCAGACACAGAAAAGCCACATTTTAGCGACCGCATGAAGTGTGATGTGAGGCACTAGGCATACGCTGGGCGCAACAGATGCTGGTCATTTTGGGGTACCGTTTTATTTCGTAGAAGTGGTTCCGAGTGTGTAGAAGTCCCCAAACTGCTCTACTCCGCTTCTACAAGATGATGCTCTTCGGGGGAGCACTGATCTGATTCCAGGAAGCGCCGATTTTGGAAAGATCTGAGAGCGTCGCTGCTCCGTGTAGCTCTCCTGGAATGACACACATGGCCACTGCAGAAGCATGGCTTTTGGGCAACCATTAGGCCGTAAGTTGCGGCGGCATTGCTTGGCGCGGGTTGAATCGGACTGCATACGGTTTTTTAATATGGAATATTAGGGAAAATATCAGGCCTTCTATTGCCACATTTTTATTTCACCAAGTTAACTACAAACAATTCATCAGTCCTTCCACCCTGCAAAGGCAGAACGATCACCGAAACTGTGGTGTGTTTTACCCTCAACCGACGCAACCCACTGCACGAAACAAACACGTTTGCTTGTAGTATTGCGACTGAGCACAGTTCCTTATCGTTAGCTGAATGAAAATTAGAAGGACTGGAGTGTTTATACGGGCGCTGTCCGTTTCCTTTTGTAGGAAGCCCATTATTGACGGTACACGGGACTTTTACACTATTCACAACTTCACTGTTTACTACGTGATTACAAAACTAGTCGGAACTTGGCGAAATGGTACACTCTTAAAAAAGGTTTTGGCATTCACTACGGAACGCTAACAAGCTACTTGTCCCAGCATACACCAGGTAGTTAGTAACTGAAGGTAGTAAATGCAGCACTAGTCAGGGTTACAAACTGAAGCAGGCAGTAAGCACTACTACCTTCACTAGTAAAGTCCCAGCGATAACACCCTTCTGAGCTACGTGCGCTTACTAACTGGCCATGCATAACTTAATCATAAGCACCTCTTTAATCTAGACTACTTCCTACACCCAGTTAATTTGCTAACCATGTGGTTGCTAGTGGCAGAGACTGTGTACCGTAGAGCGGGGTAGTAAGGTTAGTAAGGAGTTAGTAAATACGGCCGTTGCTACCCTTTTACGAGTTTTTTTTATGAAGAGTGTAGAGCCCTATTAGTAGCTAATTGTCATATAATTTATTGCGGGATTGTTTACAGAGGTTTTCTGTAGCCGTGCTCCATCCGTAGGTGGTCGTGCCTTGACAGCAGAAGGGCATTTTATATCGTTACAACTTCCGTTTGAACGAACTATGAAAAGTAAATTAAACTCATCGTAATCATAGAGTCGTCCTAGCGACCAATTTCGGTGTAGATTAGATTGAGAGGTACAGAACATGAACATCTGCTAGAAACTGAACAGAAACGTTTCTTTGTGTCGACGGCGCGCGTAGACGGGGCGTGTAGCTATATTCCGCTCCGCTGTAAAACCAATACCATTTGAAAATACCATTTTACTTTTTTCAAAACGCGGCATTGCGAACATGCTTCTTCATGTGACACGAAAATACATCTTGTTTTCGCCGTGATCGAATAAAGCCGCAAAAAAAAAATGATATTGCGGCTTTCGTAACGGCCTCGTGATTGCAAAACAGAAGGCATTCACGTACGCTCCGCAAGTTGTAGATGCGTGTTTACGTTTTTGAGGTGAAATATTTATGTAGAGCTGTCAAACTTTCTGTAGAGTAGACGTAGCGTATTTTGTGCGTCATTGTAATTACATTCTCGTGCCAACGGCGGTTAGGTCGCTCGCAGCTGCTCAGGCGGCTGTGCTGTCCATGCGCCTGCCATGGTTTTTGCATTGTCCATTCGTAGAATCTCGCAGGCGTATAGCTTCGCTTTGAACGCTAGGGATTCCCGTGGTCACAATTTTGCACGAGGTACACGTAAAGGCTGTTTTTTGCCATCGCGCGTTATTTTCGTTTTCCGCAGCTGTTGTAACAAATCAGGTGGCCATCGAACAAGCCAGATACTATGTTCCACCGCTGATGTAAGCCCTGGGAAATTGCGGATATCATCAATAAGCGTAAGTTCAGATGGGCGGGCAAGTGGAGGGTTTCACGAATGTTCGTCTGGTCGGAAGGATTTCTTGGAAAAACTAAAAGGCACCGACCAATGCGCAAAACAAGAATACGAGACGTGTTTCGGCTACCACGCGGGGCCCGTGTTCCTAGCTCATGTGTGTGAGCCGAAACGTCTCTTGTATTCTTGTTTTGTTCATTGGTCGGTGCCTCTAAGCTTCTTCAATAAGTGGGCAACATCAAAACAATTGCTTTTTTTCGCATAGTCATCAATGAAGAGATAAGGTTAATTGTTGAGGTTACGCCTTATGTTTGTGTGATGAAACGCTTTGTCTTAGCTATTCTCGAAGATTACACAGTTGCTTTATTGCGAATCAAACTTTGACATCCCCCTCAATGCAGCCAAACGGCTACAAAGGAAAGCTATAAGACGTTCTCGAAACTTCGCAGTTGAAGGAAAATTCCCCCCTGAGAAGAAAATCGAGGTGGATGTCACAATTTCCTTCGCAGAAACTTTCTCCATATTGGGGATTCCCATAACTCTGGTCGATTTGAATTTAATGTCGCGTTAGGTATTAGCTTGGTGAACTGTTTTTGAAGAGCAGAGCATCTAACCTTTGTGGCGGGATCTTTTCATGTTGTAGAAACCATGACGGACGACGACCATTGTGATCACGGGCTTTTCCGCCTACTTTCCGAAAGCGGGACAACCTGACCGAGTTCAAGGAAAGCTCTATGCTGGTGTGGACATGGTCACGGACGACGAAGCTCGCTGGCCTCGAGGTACGTGTTCATCGATGTGACCTTTCTCGCGTTTAGCGTAGAAATGGACATGGGTAAAGCGCCGAGAAACATACAGGGCAGGGTACGTTCGCGTTTGCGGGCATGTCGCGTGTAGTGTGAGCTGTTTGTTGCCTTGCTAGTTGTCATTTTGACGAACAGTCTTGTGGAGCGCGATAAACCTGACAATAATTGCTATGTAGATGAAAAGTGTCGGATGCTGTCGGTGTAAATGGGGGGAAAGGGCACATGGGAATTTATTCGGCTTTCCCTGAGTTTGTTGTATGCGCCAAGACTCTAGGAGCGTCCTTTGTAACCAATTACTTCCAAAAACATTCGGCTGGTTGAGGTGGAGGGCTCAAGTAGAAAGATGGAAGGCCGCTCTCAATTTCAGGGTTGGGAATTGAAACGATTTTATGATTCACATAAAAAAATTTACGATCCCTTCCTAGACAAAGTTGAGAGCGTAAAAGCTCTTTGACATCAAAACAGCGTCAAAAAGTGTGTCAGAAACGTCGCTAAAGGCACGTCCAACCTCCGCTGAAAGTGCATCCACTTGACTGCCAAGCCTTCAAAGAGCCAAATAGCAAACGAAGAACAAAACCATGCGACGATTTTTCGCGCACTAAGTAAATGCATGCACGAACGATCTAAATGTATACCGATACGGGGTTTATGAGATAAAGGTATGCTATTGCGCTCCTTCATTATCGATGCGTGTATTGTCTTATCTAGAATAGTTCCTTTTTCGCGATTTTCAATTAACCATTTTGACACAACGCAAAGCCCGTTTCTCGAACTCCCTGTGTATCCAGATATCTGATCAGAGCTTTTTATCGACCAAGCGGTGTGTGGGAAAATGCATTAGTTTTTTCGACAGGACGCCATCTATCCCGCGAAGAAAGAAGCTTGCGCTTTAAAACACGCAGTTATTGCTCTTTCTGTCGCAGGTCTCCATGGATTACCGCATCGTATGGGCACAATTCATGACTTGTCCAAGTTCGACGCACAGTTCTTTGGCGTGCACCCGAAGCAGGCGCACTGTAGGATCCACAGTCGCGCATTCTGCTGGAAACCTCGTATGAGGCCATCATTGACGCTGGCTACGATCCAGCTGCACTGCGCGGGCGCAGGGTGGGCGTCTTTGTAGGCGCCAGTGATTCCGAAACTCTCGATGGCCTGGGAGTCGATCCTGACAAAATCAACGGATACGGCATGCCGGGATGCGTCCGGGCCACGTTCTCCAACAGGATATCATATTCGCTTGATTTTCAAGGTATGTACGGCTGTTCAGGCTCTCTGCCCAGCGTCTCTCGTTTCGATGGCTTCAACAACAATAGAGTGTTAAGCCGGATATTTCTTTTAAAGGAATGCCAAAAGGCTTGTGGTTATGTAAGAAATCTGAAAATCCGGCGCGGTAATTCATGTAGACGGTAGTAACAAAGTTCTGGATATGCTTCAAGACAGACAAACAGACTGATAGATAGCTAGATAGATAGATAGATAGATAGATAGATAGATAGATAGATAGATAGATAGATAGATAGCTAGCTAGATAGATAGAAAGAAAGAAGACAGACTAGATAGATAGATAGATAGATAGATGATAGATAGATAGATAGATCAGATAGATAGATAGATCGATAGATAGATAGATAGATAGATAGACAGACAGACAGACAGACAGACAGACAGACAGACAGACAGACAGATAGATCGATCGATAGATAGATAGATAGATAGATAGAGACAGACAGACAGACAGACGACAGGACAGACAGACAGACAGACAGACAGACAGATAGATCGACAGATAGAGATCGAGAGATAGAGAAAGAGGAGCGAGAGATAAATAGAGAGAGAAAGAGAGAGATAAGAGAGAGGAAAGAGGAGAGGGAGAAGAAAACTTTATTATCTAAACAGCCCGGTTCCGGGCCGTCGTTTTGGAGAGGTCCGTTATAGCGACTGCGAATGCATCGCTATGCATTCCACATCCCGATCCAAACACCATCCACAGAGATGGTGTTTGGTTTATTGCTTAGTATTTTATGGAGCTCTTCTTCCCCTGTCTCTACCCTAGCTGTGTGGTGTTCGGGTGCCCGTTGCGTTGAAGTGATTCGATATTTAGCCTTGCGTGGATGTGTATTGGAATTGTGTGGAGGTGAGCAAAGTTGGTGTGGCGTGCGGTAAATAACTCCTGGAGTACGTGACTCCTTGCGGTGGGTCGTGCGACTTTTTTGTACTGGCTTTTTAGGTGGGTCTCCATAAGTTCTTGAACTCTATATGGAGGGCCCTCGAGGCGGGCAATTGAGTTGCCGCGGATGACGCTACGTGCAATTTTTTTTCGTACGCATATTGAGTTCACCAACCCATTCTAAATAATTACTGGTTCGAATAAGGTAAGAGAGCTGCATAGGTCGTCCGCGGCACAGCCCAGGGAGCCTTCATATCACCACTTTTGTTTTGTATGGCCGTTATAACAATACCACAAAAACGCAGCACAATCCCAGGACTCTACCGTAGCGTATACGCGGATGACATTACGCTCTGGGCAAACCAAGTCGGGGGAAGCGCATACAGAGGAAGTCCTCCAGCGAGGCACCCGCATAGTTGTCGAAGAAGCCGCCACCGCATAATTTCAAGCTCACCTTATAAGTCAGAGTTACTTTTGCTACCACCACAAACCCGTAAACCGGACAAGCCAAACATTAAGCTACAAATTCAAGAACGCCATATCCCAGAGGTCCCGAGCATTTTTGGCACTTGGCTTACTCTCTCAAAATGACTGAAAGAAATGGAGAATTTCCGAATAGCATAGAAAGAAACGCCCACACAAACAGCCAATTAATGGGCGCAAGTCAAAAAATCACAATGAAATGAAAAGTTCCGCATTCGTCCGGCGTTCGTTTTGAGTGGACTGCTATGCTGGGAAACACACGACTAGTAAATTGTGAATATTGCAAGACCGCTCCCTGTGGTCCATCCAAAAACCAATCAATCATCATCAATCAATCAATCAATCAATCAATCAATCAATCAATCAATCAATCATATCAATAATCAATCAATCAATCAATATCATCATCAATCAATCATCATCAATCATATCAATCAATCATCAACATCAATCAATCAATCAATCAATCGACGGGCCGTCTGTTTTCTGCGCTAACAGCCGGCCGTCATCGCTTTTTTGGCACATTTCTTCTTTTTGTCCGTCTCTGCTGAAACACAGGGCCAAGCTTCACGGTCGATACTGCCTGCTCAGGGACGATGACTGCCCTGAACCAGGCGGTGCTGGCTATGCGAACGGGACAGTGTGATGCGGCCATAGTGGCGGAAGTTCGGTCACCCTGAGGTTCGCATCATCGCTTGCACTTCATGCGCATCGCATGTGTCACTGGACGGAAAGTGCAGGGTATTTGACGAAGAAGGTAAAGTATTTAGCAGGAGGTACTGCATCAACAGGAGTTGTGCAACGAACTAATGCCACAGAATACGCGGAAGCGAAAGAACGTGACCAACAAGATAAAACACTAGCCTTCTTGAAAAAAATTGGAAGAAAAAACTCTTGATAAGCAGTATAAACTATTTTTTACACCAACTCATCCAAGGCTAAAAGTAGTGTTACCAACTGAACATCGTTTGATAGTGTAAAACAGCTGCTCTCAATGCGTCTGAACTCATTGTGAATCGAATCAGTGATCGCTTGATATTTACTTTTGCATGTTATATTCGCTTGTGTAGGACAAATAAGCTAATGGTGAAGACTACGTTCAGATAAATGAAGCAACTGTAGGATGCAACTTTGAAGCCTTAAAACCATGAAGCTTAGTGCCAACTTTATTGTTTCGTGTTTTTTGCAGCCTTAATAACTTCATTCAGGGCAGACTGAAGCCTCGCGGTTCGAGTTTTCTATCTTTCGAAAAAAAAAATGGCTTTGAAATATATTTCACAGAAGTCATCTCGCCGTCCGTACATGCAGGCAATGGGTACGCCCGAAGCGAAACAGTGGGCGTCCTCTTCCTTCAACGTGTCTCCGAAGCCCGTCGAATTTATGCCAGGCTGGTTAACGTGAAGACCAATTCGGATGGCTGGAAGGACGACGGTGAGGTGCTTTCTGTAAACAAGACGTTATGAGACGTTGTGTATCAAAGTACCAGCAGCTGCATCATAAACGTTGATATAGAAGAATTTTTAACCAGAGGTAGTAATGTTTGGAAACCTTCAGCTTTCCATGGCAACGAAAGTGCAAAACTAGCTAGGACGAAGAAACGACAAGGACGAGCGCCCTCTAACAACTGACAGTTTATTATTTCGACAAAAGACCTATATACCTACAAATCTGCGCACCATCATCACAAAAAGACTTTCCTACAGCGCACACAGCAAACACGCGTCGGCTCCTGACATTACATGCAAGAAGATAGCAGTGATATTTCTTCGTCCAACAAAGCCACGAAAGGGTGACTCAGCCACTTGTTTTTGTACTTAGTTTTGTACTCACTGCTATCTTCTCGAATGTAATGTCAGGAGCCGACACGTGTTCGCTGTGTGCGCTGAAGGAAAGTATTTTTGTGATGGTGGGGCGCAGTTTTGTAGGCATATAGGTCTCGCGTTGAAATAATTAAAGTTCAGTTCTTAAAATTCGCTCGTCCTCGTCGTTTCTTCTTCGTCCTAGTTTGTCTTGCGCCTTCGTTGCCATGGATCCCTTCCAACTAGGCTAGCTCACTGTGTCCCTTCAGCTTTAATACGTATTAAACCACGAATTGAGCTTGAAGTAATTTTTGAAATCATGTTCAAATCCACATCTCGCAACACTTCAACACAACAGGCGTGTCATGAAGTGTTCTAATGCTTTACACAGGGTTGTCATCCCGATCCCAGGCTTTGGCAACTGCGCCTGGAAGGCCCTCTACGTTTGCGTTGTTTTGGCGATGTCGTCACAGCATCCCATTTTTAACACGAAAGTGGTTTATTCCGGGATACACAAACATTTGCGTGACGTCATATCCGTCACGGGAGTGACGCCAGTACAACGAAGCAAGCGGCCGCAGGGTCTTCTTGCGGGGAAGCAACCTTTAGAACTAAGGAGTACGTTACACTTAGGGTTGTTCGTTCTCGGGTTTTATATCTTAGCACGAAAGGGTTTTATGCCGGGACACACCCACATTTCACTAACGTCATATCCACCGCAGAAATTACGCGAGTACACCTTTGGCGAAGCGACCCGTCAAAGGACGTCGCTCGCTAAGAACACCCACAAGAAAGCCGCCGACCCGTAAATAATGCTCTTCTGCGGATTTCGCTGCACATTTCACTTTCGTGTTTTACCGATTCCTATGACAGAGGAATCAACCAAATTTTTTTCGTTTCGCAGGATTTACGTTTCCATCGAGCAACATGCAGGAGCGGCTTCTTCGCGAGGTCTACAGCGAGGCCAATGTGGATCCCCGGAGAGTGAGCTACGTCGAAGCCCACGGTACAGGGACCAAGGCAGGCGACCCGCAGGAGCTGGCCGCCATCAGCAACGTGTTCTGCCAACCTGGTCGCGACAAACCACTCAAGATTGGCGCTGTCAAAAGCAACGTGGGACACTCGGAAGCTGCCTCTGGTGAGAGAATATTTTAGAGCAAAAGATATACTTCTGTAGGTACAAATACCGAAAAAGGCTTGTCCTTCTTAGCGTCCATGTGACCTTGACGCCCAGCCAAGGTCATTGCCAGTGCCTCGTGCGGATGCGCAGTGAAAGCGTCTAACCAAGGCGGGTGCGGAAAGGCGGGTACGGGGGGAGATTAAGGGTGCGTGCGACTAGGAAATGATGCAAGGAGGCACCTAACGTCTCATGCGGTTGCGCAGTGAAAGCGTGCCATCAGAAACTAATACAAGGAGGCGCTGGATATATCCAAGCTCACTGAACGTTCGCGTCAGCAGCGTCGACTGCCCGGTGGAGTGTCGGCGTTTTGTCTTGTGGTGAAGTCAGGAGGCGGCCTCATAGCCTTGAAACCAGCGTCTGGGCTAATTCCGGTACTAGCGCCTCTTTCTCCCCTGGTGAGCCTGGGGAAACATTATTGCGTGGTTATTGCCACGGCAACGCCGCCATCATGTTGGCCTTGCAGGCGTTATAATTGTCACGGCAACAATGCGAGGAGGCGCAGATTGCGTGAGCGAGAGTTGATGCTCTCGCCCTGTCATGCCGGTTTGATTCAGCCACCCCTGTCCCCAACTTCCGATTCCCACCCGGCCACTGCCACTGCGCTGCCTCCAATGGTCCACCGCCACTGCTACCGGCGTGCTGCCCGGCGTACTCCGCTTGGGCAGGAACGACTTTAGCTTGAATATTACTTGAACACTTCATTCGCGTTACGTCCGCGAACGCGACGTGCGGCGAGAAACACCGACAGGCAATAAAATACCGACAAGGTGGCCTGTCATCAATCAAAGCACACGCACGATACAGGCAACACAGGTCCCATCATCCAGCTCAGCTTACGGCATACGAACGAGTTTCTCACCTTTCGCTAACACTACTACTCAAAAAGACGTTTTGCGATCCGTCCTGGTGTTGTTGGCGTCACTTTTGCAGAACCATAATGTCCGATAGAGCACACACGAGATCTCCCACTACATGACACGCGCGTCGGCCTCGCCGTGCGGCATCAGCAGCAGCGGTGACCGTTTGCACGCATGCGCGCCACCAGTCGCGCCGGGGAGAAGCGGAGAAAAAGAAGATAAAAAGTGGAGGAATGTTTCCCCAAGCCCGCTACCTTTAGGAGCGCAATAATAGAAACGAAACTAGGAAAGTAACACCGGCCTGGTGCACTTGTGTGCGCGTTCACTGCGCTTTCTCGGCGCGAGTTCGACAAATTTGGTTTAACCGTGTGCACCCATGGCAAAGATGTTTTGCAAAGCGCGTCAACAATTTATATTGGAACAATCATTTTGTTCTATTTAAACATCCTTAACCTATTTCTTTGTACCGCGTGCGGTGAAGGCTTTCAGACAAGACACCCACAGGTTCGTTGCGAGCAGCTTCACTTAGAAAACTGCCCTCCGAAAGCGGTATAATTTCTGCGGAGTATTATCGTATAAGGTATATGTCGAGGCTGTACAGTGAAAATCTGAAGGCAGAGGACTCGCCAGCCGACATTTGACGTTGCTGCCAGTGTCACCGGCATGCATAAAGCTTTCCATACAGAAATGTGGCTAACCGAGCGCTGCAGCAACATGAAAACGAAGGGCGCACAGCGCGTTTCTGAATCAAGAAGTGTTTTCGCGAGAATCGTGCGCTCACCCCAACACGATACCTTGTAGGAGGGGACAGTATTCTCGCTTGTGTCTGAACTTCCCTAAAAACAAGCATAGCTATTTGAAGCAGCCGTCTCTTTATCGCTGGGAAACGCAAGACTGCGGAAGTGAAGGGATGAATTGGTTATTTGCGTTTGGGCGGAAGTTGACGAACCGAACGCATTTCGATTGATTGTACGGTTTAACGCACCGACGCAACGCAGGCGATGAGGCTGCGTGTAGTGGAGGGCTTCGGATTAATTTGACCACCTGCGGATCTTTAACGTGCGCCGAAATATCGTACACACGAGCATTTTTGCTTTTCGCCTCCATCAGAAAAGCGGCCGTCGCGGCCCTGGAATCGAACCCGCGAACCTCGTGCTCCACAGCGCAACGCCTTAGCCACTGAGCCACCGCTCGGCTCCGAACACATTTCCAATGAGGACTTGAGCATTCTTAATTTTTTTTACCAGCAATGAACATTCACCCTGTATTATCGTGCCTCGGAAGTAGTGGTAATTGTTCGTAGTAAGACCAAGCATCCACTGCTGTGCTGCACAATATCAACGCTTTGTAAAAGTTACCTATGAAAGCTACAGAAGGACAAGGGACAGGGTTGTTCGGGACCTGCTGTGTGTGCATAAAATCTCCCCGATTCATCAGCGTGCATCACTACTACGGGAACAGAGAGCCGTGGACGTGTGCCAACTCAAGAGCAAAAGAGGCAGTGTTGTCGCTGAGCGTAATTCTCAGCGATGGTTTTCAATTAACGTGTGCTGGCACTCGAGGGCATTAACAAGCGCAAGGGAGCAGTGGGAGGCCACTGTGCGCAGCGATGGCTCTGCCTGCCAGCGATGACTGGTAGAGAGAGCCACAGTGGCGTTGAAGCCCAGTAGAATTTTGGAAGTAGGATAGGTACCTCCTTTGCTCCCTCTTTTTTCCCTTTAAATAAAGATATCTTTATTCAATGAAATATAGTATTTTGAGCGGTCATAAAGCTTACAGCATGACAAAGATTTTCATGGGCGGGTCATGAGCATGAACCGAACTCTTTATACTGTGAGGTAGAAGGCGCTTGTCGCTAAAAATATGTACGCTGAGTCGTAATCGGGCATTCCAGTAACTCGGACTGTAGCTCTTTCCTGCTGTCTGCCTTTATGAGAAATGTTATTCTTAGCGAAGTTTTTAGGCCTAAAATTTGCGTTTTTAACGCTTGTTCCCTTTAGAGCTTTAAAAGTATGCTCTTTTTTTTGGCAGTTCATTGCGTTGGCATCTTTGAAGTGCTGTTAATAAAGAGACCATGAAGACAAAATACTACTTTGTTTAATAAAAAAATAGACTTTATTTAAGCGAAGAAACGCACGAACTATTGACAAGCTTTCAAATTTCGCGCTACTGCGACGTGTTATGGGCAGGAGTGACATCACATGAGCCAGCAGTAAAAATATAGTTTTCGGTGTGTTGCTGCACGCCAGCCTTCAAGTGGTGAGATCAAACGGAACTAGATGCCCCGATACAATTGCTCAGTCATGTGTCTTAGCGATGGGTTAGTTCGGGGGCCACCAACCTCACAAAGATTATGTGACGCCATAGAAAAATTACCGGAAAGTGGCTACTTAGTCGCCACTGCTTCACACGTTTTTTTAATATCTCTTATGCGATGTTTGCAATAAAATGTATGTAAATGTTATAGAAGAAAGTAGTATTTCTAATGAGCCAAACGTATCTTGTCGTCACTGGACGGTTTAATATTTATAAAAGGGCGGGCGCAGCCAGTATTACGCGCAAGCACAATGATTTTGAGGCGTATGAAATCATTCCCAATTCCTGATACCTAATGCGAGAAAAACAATGATAGGAGTAATCATTAGAGATATGAGGCGAACTTCCTGAACTGGGCTGCAAACTCGGGTGACAACATTCCAGCTCAAATCGAGGAAAGAAGTGAAGTTTGGCTGGATGTGTGGTGCGTGGACCTTGCAACCGCTGTGCCCCCATGTAGCGGAATGGTTACAGAAATTAAGGTCTATAAGTAGGAGAGGCGATAAGTGGGTAGTGGTATGAGATAAGGAACATGCTGAATAAATAGCTCACAAAATAGCACAACAACAAACTTGACTGAGAGAGGAGGACTTTTATGGCAAAGATTTGCTTCGAGCAGCGCACGGTCGAAGCAGTTCGAAGTCAATGGGGAGGACATTCATGCAGCAGTGAATATAAACCAGGACTGATGATGATGATTCTAAAAATGTTTTGTCTGGGATGTGATACCCGTTTTTAAATATCGGTGCTTTTGACGCGCGATCAAACTTTTTGCATCATATACTCGCAGGGATATGCTCGCTGGCCAAAGTCCTCTTGACCATGGAGACTGGCCTCATCGCTCCAAATCTTCACTACAAGAAAAACGAAACCCCGACATTCACTGCATCCTGGATGGAAGGGTGGAGGTAGTCGACAAACTCACGCCCTTCGAAGGAAGCCTGATTGGAATGAATTCTTTTGGCTTCGGTGGCGCCAACGTACACGCTATCCTCGAGGCGAAGTCCGGACCTCACGTGGACAGCATCCGCGCGAGAAGGAGAAGCTTCCCAGACTTGTTCTGCTCAGCGGCAGAAGCAACGAGTCACTCATGGTAAGATTGCCCGGCAATAGACGTCGACACATCCCATGCAGCTGATGCAGTTTTGTGACACAAAACAGCGCGTAGACGAGGACAAAGGACCAATTCGCCAAACGACCACTGTTTGTGCTCATGTTTTTGAATTCCTTTCTTCGTTCCCATCATGCAGGATGTTTTTGGTCACAATGCAACGCAACCAAATGGTCAAGTTCGAACCTTAGTAATCCGGAAATTATTGGACCATGATGTTATACGAGGCCTCAAAACTAGATGGTTGTGATTTGTGCGGTACGGGCGGCCACCAGCCTTGTTGCTTCACGCCTAGAATCTTATTTTTTGTAAAACATTTTGTATGTTTCTTAACGTACTTTAACAAACCTATCTGCCACTAGCTTATTGTAAAAACGACCTTGATAACATCCGTGATATAGCTGTTTTCGACATTGCTGTGCTCTCAATGTGCGTGTTTTCTTTACAAGAAAAGAAATGGCACGTATACAGTTAAAAATTGGTCGATTATCGACCTGCTTGCGTCGCAGCAAATGGTACGTTGAAGAACAAAGTGGTCCTGACTGTCCGGCCCGCCATGCCTTCCCACGCTCTCTTCTCTTCTCTCGCCCCCCTCTCTTACTCGGTTTACCACATCTGACTCAATCTTACCTTCCCTATCCTCTTCCTTTGCTGTTCAAAGCCCGTTTACCCTTCATTAATGGTTCAAGCAGTCTCGTATAATTAAATCACTTCTAGCTCGCAACACATCCACCCCTATCTTGCCTTGATTGGTGATACAAGGCCGCGTAGTTCTCAGGGCCCCCCACCTTGTCCTTAAGATAGCCATTCGTCACAGCGCAGTCTGGAGAAGCTGGAAAGCCAAGGCCCTTTGCCGGATTCTGCGTACGCCCTCCTGAACCGAGTCGGGCAGCGCAGCGTCGAGCAGTTCCCGTTCCGAGGCTTCGCGGTCGTTCCGTGGATGGCTCCAGCAAGAAGGACGTCGTGAAGAGGCCCAGCAGACTCCCGCCGAAGAGGCGGCCGCTGTGGGGGTCTTCACAGGCATGGGCTCGCCAGTGTGGAAGGAATGGCCAGCAGATGATGGAGTTCGGACATCTTCGCCCCGCTCCATTCACAAGTCGCACGAAGTGCTCCGGCAGTTCGGGGTGGACCTGGTCACGCTGTTGACCAACCCGGAAGTGGACGTCAATGACGTGGTGTCACCATTCGTCTGCATCGCAGCTGTTCAGGTAGGATATTGTTGCTACTCTTGCTACAAGTTTCTTACTATAGGGAAACACAACGGGGAGCTCTGGTTTTCAGGGCGGGACACAAATCGTTAACGATGCAAAGAGAAGCATGTGCGCAACGCTTGCGGCACATTTTGGGCATGTTGGTCGTCATACTATATAATGTCTATGTGTGAGCATGGGAGGCTCGAAGTGATCGTATGTATTTGTCTCTTTGAGTGGAGGCTTGGCATCGCGCTCATCAGTGGGGTGTGTGGCGCCACCACCGAAGCGCCGGCGTACCAGCCTGGGTGCGAAGCCGCCGTGCGCAAAAAGATTGAACTCGCGTGGCAGCCTGGCGAGCGGCACTCCTAATGTCGTCGCGTTGGGTGGATGGGTCGTAAACGAAACAAGGTGTCTCAGAAGAAGCACCGAAGGCAGAAGGTGTCCTTCATCAGAACACAACGAAGCATCTTATGCGTGTGAAACTCTTATTGAGCAAAGATAAAGTGTGGGGTGGCTTCCCATTCCAGAAATCCACTGGCCTATCCTGACGCTGGCTGCTCGGTCAAGCCAAGATAGTCTGGTCGTCGAGGCGAGGGCTGGATAAACATGCTCTCCCACTGCTTACGGGACGGGTAGGGAATGGGAGGAAGGTCGGGGGTTCGGTCGCCACTCCCAGGCGATGTGATAGGTTGCGCTAAATTGCCGCAAAATGTACACTCCAGGAAGTCTTCTCAATAGACTGGAAAACGGATCCGCGTTCCACCTCAGCTTTACAGCGAAGCAGTATATTATTACCTCCCCCCCCCCCCCTTAAGTTTTTATTCCGGAGAAGCGCTTTACTCAGCTCCATTCCGGTGGTTCCTTTTGCCGGTTGTCTTCGTGTTTAGACCGCGCATTAAGCGGTTACCGGTTATGCGCTCACGGCAGGTAGTAGAGTAGGAAGGGTAGCGTGGCACGCGAAGCTATGGGCTTCATGCCTTCAGTGATGACCTGTCCGTTCTCTGGCGGGAGGATTACACGTGAACGTCAAGCAGCCATAACGATGACCTGTCTGGTGTCTTCACTGGCCGAGCGGATTGGGTTGTGTGTTACACTAGACAGCTAAGACGCCTACGACGCTTGGAGAGAAACAGACAGGCCCATGCTTGGTCGCTAGAATAAAGCTTGGGCCCTTCGAAGTTTCATTGAGCTAAATGGATAGGAAAATCACAAACAAACGTGGCTGTTCGTGCCCTCCGTCGACTGCGTCCAGCTTCGCAGGTCATCATGTCTTCAACAATGGAAGGCACTATTTTTTTTGCGCACCGTAATAAAGAGCTACAGCTTTGAAAAAATGTTTGAACTGCAAAATTAGGGCCCTCTTTATAGCGTGGGTCGGAGCATGTTTCCCTGTACAAATCGTCACGCGCGATGACAAATGGAGGAAGTGTCGCACGTGTAGGAGATTAAGGGTTATGAATTGGTGGTGGGATTAGTAAAGACTGGTATTAATAGCCTTGGTACTAACAGGTGGCAAAAAAAAGGATATTAGTGTGAGTGATCGCAAGCGTCTCCGTTCCCATGTTTACCGGTCAGAATAACGCCAAGCTGGGCAACTGGTCTTAAAATCAGCGCTGTACCCTTACCTTTTCTTCATTTTTTTGTGCTTCTTGCCTGATTTACATTGCGAACTATCTAATTCCATGCTACCAGGTTTGTCATTTGTGTCTAGACTTAATAAAACACAGACATAATTATCTAGAAACTATCTAATGGGCATTGCCATATATTGCGTAAACATGCTTTCGATGGTCACATCTCAGCACAAGAAACCTCGAATTATCTTCATCATGGAGGCCCTATGTTCTGCGTCTAAGATCTTTTGTTCCATGTAAGTGCATGTTGTGTGTCATCTGCAGTCGGTCCTTGCATAGAAACAAGAATTATTTATAGAAATAAACTCCGTATTAGTAGTACCAAGCATCCTCCATAACAGCGTTTGAGTTGTGCGTTAATGAACACCTTCATTGCTCTGGAATTTTTAACGCTGCCACGTTTAGCCCTCAAAATAAAGAGTGTAGTGGTCCCTGGAGGAAGCCACGCTCATATAACTGTTTCTGGTAATGACGATACAGCACCGATCATGCTGTACTCTACACACACACTGGTTACTGTCTCAGGCACACTCCGTGCTGCCTATCAGGCACTGTACTGACAATTGCGCGGCTCCTGAAGTTCGACCTTCATAAAATACCACATACCCGTTCTGCCCTGTGTGAGGCTGGATCAAATTGACGGACACCTGTGGGGACAGGAAGGAGCACCATGTCTAGGCACTCTACACTACCAAAGTGCCCCTGTGTATTTGTGGTACAAGTGCCCTGCGTCCATTGTTGAATGCGCAATAGGTACTTCTACGCGCGGTTTTCTGTTTGCGAAGATTGTAACGTTCAGAGAGACGTTGCAGTTACACAGAATTAATTCAGTTCCACTGAACGCGAAGGCTCTCGAAGTGCGTAGCAGTGATTCACGGAGGGGCTGTGGCGCCATCTCTTGACTAGTTTTAGTATCAGCCTGGCATTGATACAGAAAGTAGTAAGGAAAGGGCCATTGAAAAGTTTTACATGAACAGGCACTAGATTTAGTATTTATGAATTTGGGGTAATTAATGCGCTAATTCGTGATGTTGTTCTTTTTTATTTTATTCTGTACTTATTTGCGGCCTAGCAACAGCAGCTTTCATGGCATCCACGCCGCCTTAAGATCTCCCCTAACACTTTGCGTTTGAGTAACGTGTGCCTTTATGGAGCAATGGGATACACATCAGATATACAAGAGAGATACATCAGGTAGATATCGGGTAGACATGCATCAGATAGACATCAGCTAAACACCAGATATACATGGGATAGACACCAAGGTTCGACTTCGACCAGGGCAAGCGGTTATCTCCGTGACCCCATACAAGCTACGACGACGTGCCCTGCCCCGAAAGTGCTTCGCACTTAAAACACATTTGTGCTTCTGTGCTTCGCCAACAGGTTGCGTTAGTGGACATGCTTCGCGCACTGGGTGTTCAACCAGACGGCTTTGTTGGCCACTCTCTGGGAGAAGTGGGCTGCGGCTACGCCGATGGAGGCCTCACTGCTGAGCAGGCGATTTTGGTCGCCTACTGGCGAGCCCGCTGCGTTGAATTGTCTGGCCTACCCAAGGGAGCCATGGCCGCGGTCGGTAAGTGCATTACATTCGCTTCGCATTGCAAATTTTAAAGGGACTCTGCAGCACTTCCAATAAACGCTTCCAATAAACGCTAATTCAAACTATAGGTCCCAGAAAGCCTTACTCGGTTATTAGTTGACTGATACACTCCTTCGTTAGCCTAACTGTAAGGCAAAGGCTTATTCCAATATACTAAGTTTCGGCCGCACAAGAGAAAGATGGTTAAAACGCAAAGCTGTCTCCTGTGCAAGGTGAGTCAAAGCCATATTCTAAAATTCATTCTCCCAAAGCTCCAAAATCCTGAATTCTTCTAAAGGCCGACTTCAACTCAGCCAAAGTCCAAAGCCAACGTCTAACCCCACACCACCGAAGTCCGAAACTAAAGTTTAGCCTTGCCTTAGAGAATGTATTTCGCTAACATCGTCGCGTTCCTGGCAGTGTGTTCAAAGTTGGCTTTCCTGCAGTATTTTATCAATATCACTTATTTTCTGCAGTGCGTTTTTTTCTCGGAGGAAACGACGTCATCCGTGACGCATAAAAAGCTTCGCTTTAAAAGATGCCATTTGTTGGTTAAGGTATTTTATTGATCAATACTCAAGCTGATTACTACTTCGAGTGATACAGTTCAAATGAATAGAGGACCCCGGTACAAATTTCCCCAGTCATGTTCCTTTGCGGTGGCTTTAAGCCGGCAAGTGCAAAGGGCACAAACAAGATTCTGTGACGTCATAGAGAACTCGCCCGAAAGTGGCTGGGGTTGTTACCACTGCTTCATATGTTTTCTTTAACACCTCAACAGTTTCTTCGAAGTGTGATAAGATTTGCATCGTTCCAATCTGGACAACACAGTCTTCGTTAATGAACCGAACTTGTATATTGTTTCATGGCCCCTTTAAAAGGACCGGGAACCGATTTTTGTGGAGTGCATGCCTTCTAGGTCACATGAAAGCCAGCGTTTTAATTAGTGGGGTAACCACAAGCAATTCAGAAAGAAATGGGCGGAAACAATTTTCATTTGGCACTAAACTGCCTCAAGCCTGAAAGGTGGCGTCATGTGGTGTGGAAACGTGACACTACAGTACGTGTCCCGGTCACGTGACGTGCAAACACTGCAGCTACTTAGACATTTATTCACTTTTGTAAAACCTTCTGGCCCAAGTTTTTGTATAAGTTTAGATTGTTATCTTCTGTTTGCCATTTCGGAGAGCGTAGCAAAACCTTAATCACGTGCAACGAACAGCTTAGTTTCGGTTTCGGAAACCTTGATTGGCAGTTGGCGTCGCGGCTCTTTATAACTAGAAAAAAGAATTTGCAATGCCCGAATGAAAATAAATGTAAAAAGCACAAAGGAGCCTGCAATACATTATTTTTTAGCTAGGGAAAAGTTTTTAATATCGCTTTGCATCTCGCATACATACAAAAGTATGTTTCCGTGGTGCTGTATACCATTGTAGCCAGCATTAGTTTTGGCAGGACACGCAAGGCTCGTAGGTCTAAAATTTAAAACACTCTAATACGCCATGGGAAAAACTGTTTCGGGATAAGGTGTTGCAAGTGATGCCCTTTTATTCGTGATACTCGAGAAAAATGGGTTGTTTGCCCCTTTAAGCAAACTCGGCGGAAACGTTCGCTTGCAGGCCTGACGTGGGAAGAGGCGACGAAGCGCTGCCGGGATGGTGTGGTGCCGGCGTGCCACAACGCCGAAGACTCGGTGACAGTGTCAGGCCCCGCCGAGGCCGTCGCCAAGTTGGTGGAAGAGCTCAAGGCTGAGAACGTGTTTGTCCGTGCGGTGGAGAGCATGAACGTGGCCTTCCACAGCAAGGACACACAGAGCGTTGAGGATTACCTGAGAAGCACCCTCCAAAAGGTACAGTAAGGGCTCAGTAAAGCGCGTTTCCTGAAGCGTAGCCTTGATATAATTTGGAACAACCCGCGAGGCCTCGTCGACCTCCACAGATATACACACGTTAAACACTTGAGTAATTGATTCGTGCGCCTGGCTCACCGCGAGTAAATCGAACAGTTGGACACATTGCATGCTTTCGCGGCTGAGGGAAAGGCGGCGCAGATAGCTGGCGCAGACCACCGCGCGCTGTTTACCGCAAGGGGAAAGATGACCGCGCGAAAGGCGCGTTCTGCGGCGTGAAGTTGGTGCATCGTCGCCTAGGCGCACAACTGCTCATAGTATCCACTTAACTTTGGTGTGTCTATTTTTTGTCATATCACATCGTACCATTTTTGCCCAATATTTAACAAGAGACAACGTCTTGGTCACTTTAATGAGTTTGCTCTGTGCTCTTGGATACAATAAACAGGTGATTCCTAATCCGAAGGCACGGAGTAACCGCTGGATCAGCTCTTCGGTTCCCGAGGGCCGCTGGAACGAGCCCATCGCTCTCAACTGCTCAGCCGAGTACCACGCCAACAACCTCGCGTCGCCGGTGCTTTTCTACGACGCGATACAGCATGTACCCAAGGATGCGGTGCTAGTGGAAATCGCACCTCACTGCCTTCTTCAGGTAAAAAATTCTTTCACTCACTCACTCACTAAGTAAGTGGAACTGTGACAAAAGTTGAGATAAACATCTGCTTTTCTTTAACTCAGCCTTTCCATTAATTCTCCCGGATACGTTCATCACAAATAAACCACAATAAAACTGCGAATATGTTAAATTAATTCAGATAAATCACGTAGGAGTAGTTTTCGAACCCTACCAGGAATGCCGCAGGATGTTATTGTACTTACCGGTAATACCCGGCAATGCCGGGGTGGGCCATTATACTAATGACCCTAATGGGTACAACACGTGTTCAGGTATTTGTTAGTTGTCATAATTGGCTAGTTCATCGTGAAGTGGTACACAGGTGCTTGGCGCATGTCCGCTCTAGAGCAGCGGGGGGTGTGGTCCCGTCACAGAAGGTTTGGTTTTCCACCTTCACAGTCCGTCTTGCGGCGGGCACTAGGCCCCACGGCCACATGCCTGGGCCTGATGAAACGCAACTCGGACAATCCCACGGTTTTCCTGAGCGCTCTGGGCAAACTGCACTCCCTCGGCGTCAAGCTGGACCTGACTCCTCTGTACCCGCCTGTGCCGTGGCCGGTACCGCGTGGCACGCCCAACATCTCGCACTTCGTCAGCTGGGACCACTCACAGAGCTGGACAGTGGTTTCGTGGGACGTCTTCGCTGCCTCAGCACAGGTGAGGCGAAGTGTACATTGCCGAGACCTGTTTCCTTGACTGCGCGTCGAATCGTCGTAAAGAAATTGCTTTGAGAGCCCACATGTCATGAGCGCGGTGTGTGAACGAAGAAGTAGTGTCACAACTCGGCTCCTTATCAAGGGTGGCGTGTTATTTAGCATTACACCGACATGATTGGCCGGATGGAGCGATGGTAGACAGAGGCGTCTCACAAGGCTACAGTGTACTAGAGGAGAGATGTGTGAGGTTCGCGGCTAATTAGGGGGGTCCCTTTTGCGATGAAAATTTCTGCTGAGGAACTCCTGTTGTAAGCAGCGCCTCTTGCGGCCGCAGCATACCCGTTGGTTTCAAAAGTTTTGTTTGTTAAATTAATCCTCATTTATTCCCCTAGATAGTCTTATAAGTGAAATTAGGACCGAATTCAAGGTTTTTCTTATGATATGAAAACAGCGCTGTCATTTTCTTGTGAGGTCACATCGTTCATTGAGCAAGAAAGCCGGCTTCGGCGTCTGTAAGAGCAAAACAGCTCCTAAAAGCGTTTTATAGCAGTATTCCATAGCTGCGATGCGTTCCGTAGCACGTGCTTTAACTCCGCAGTTGCTAGAGGTGGCCATCCACGGCGGTATACTGCTGAAGGCTGCTTGCGCAGCCAAGCGAGTGAACAGACAGACAGCGAAACCCTCCACCATCGCCAACTCTCAGAATACATGGGGGCAGAAACGAGCAGCGGTGAAACGCGTAGAAGACAGATCGAAGCCATTCGAAAGCGTAAGGAGGAAGCGTATAGCGCAGAGAATCGTATGAAGTGGTGGGAGGACGAAGACCTTCGAGTACGCTTTGAGGAAGGAAAGATTCGGAGTAGTTCAATTGAAAATTCACGCCTCCGCATTCAGAACCGTTTAGAAGTGTTGTGTAAGTCCCCTCTGTGTTTTTTACGAGTGACGCAAGAAAGGTAAACGCATGATCTGCAACAATCAGCCAGTGCGGCCTGAATGACGTGTCCCTTGCTTTAATGTGCAGGTGTCGGAGGAAATCGTCGAGATCGACCTCCAGTCCAACGAGAAAGACGCGTACTTGGCGGGTCATCAAATGGACGGCCGCATCATGTTCCCGGGATCTGGGTATATGGTTCTCGCTTGGAAATCTTTGACAAAGCGTTCAGGGAAGCCGTATGACCAGGTGCCTGTAATATTCGAAGACGTCGCTTTCCACCGGGCAACCATGATTCCCAAAAGCGGTGAGAAAAAAACTTTCAATTTTTAACCTTCTGATATCTACGTATATTTCTTGAGGTACAGAAACACGATGCTGTAATTCTGCACACTCTTTACAGCGAAAGTCGCGAATACGAGAGGCCAGTTGAAGGAAGAAAGAACTAGGTTTCAGTACCTCACTGAGCGCTATTGAGCCATGAAAGACCTTTTTTTAAGAAAGAACAAAAACGCGAGAAGTACTGAAAAACCTTGAAATTTTGCACTGCAAGAGCGTGTTAAGGGTATGAATTACGTCATATGGGCCAGCGCTACAACATCTTTATCAGGGTCGTTGTTGTTGTTTGTTCGTTTATTTAATAGCCTCAAGGCTTAGTAGACACCAAGCGGGTCCGATCTATATCCAGGAAACTAGGTTGGCCTCCCGGATATAGTCCAGTAGGGAACGGTAGGCAGGACCATGGAGCCACCGATGGTAATGCGTGTCTTGCTGCAAATTTAGGCCTGCTGCCATCAAACATTTTCTTCGAATGTCCTTAGTTCCAGGGCATGTCCATAGTAGGTGGTGAAGGTCTGCCGGAACCGTTTCCTCACAGCAGGTTGGACATTTCACATGTCCTCGGTAGTCCCCTTTCCATCCACTCGTGCGGGCAGGAGTAAGAGCCACGCCCAGTCGGATCCTTCGTAGTACAACCTCCTCCATCCTGGTAAGACTGAGGGGGAGGAGAACCGAACACGGAGGTATGAGAGCACGCGTTCGGCGTCGAAGATCCTCCTTTGCAGCCATTCTTGTGGCCCATGGGTCACTTGGGAGCTGGGCGGGGGATGATGGGGCCGGGCAGTTGTGTGACAGGAAGTCAGCCCGTTCATTTCCTGCAATACTGGTGTGACCAGGAACCCATGACACAACCACTTTGGATAGCATTTTGCTGTGGAGCTGGTGGATGCGTTGGAAGATGATGGGGGTCTGCGCAACCTGTTTCAAATAGTGTATCACTTGCGTACGTTAACATTCAAGTGATGCAATCAAACGGAACTACAGTCCCTCTACCAGTGCCCTGTCACGTGCTTTGGCGGTGGCTTAGGCCGACGGCCGCAAGTCGCACAAACATGATTGTGCGACGTCGTGAAACATTTCCGGAAAGTCGCTAAGGGGTCGGAAATGGCTATATGCCCACCAGGCAACTGAGAAACATACCGAAAATATGTTCCCCTCTTTTCCGGTCTTGGTGTTGTTCGAGTTCCGAAATACGTCATTACGTCGACGTAGCGCCTATTGGCCAGTTTCCTTTCAGTTACAACAATAAACGCATTCGGTAGCGACTCTAAACAACGCCACAAAAGCAAAGCAATAACGGAAGGCGGAGCTCCTGCGACGAGCAAATCACGCAGCTCCTGCGACGAGCAAATCACGCAGAACCACTCGGTGCTGGCGCCAACTAAGCTTTCACAATGCTTCCAAACGCGAAAGAAAGCGTTTATCGGAAGTGTTGCAGAGTCCATTTGAACTCTTTCTCGAAATATTTTTGTCTTTATTGAACTTGGCGTTGCTTGCGCGCTCGAATTACGTCAATGGAGAGGTGTCCGGACTATTGGCTGGCTTTCTTTCAGTGGTAGCAATGAAAATGTTCAATAGTCATTCAAAAAAAAAAAAAAAAACGCGACAAAAGCAAAACAGAAACTGGAAGACGTATCTGCCGCGACAAGCAACTCACGCGGTGCCAACTCAAGGGAAAGAGGGCTTCCAACACGATAGAGACGGGGAATGCCTTTATCAGCAGGGTTGCAGGGTTCAATACCGTGCTCGAACAAGGGTGTCCGAAAGAGCGTGCTCACTTGGCGGTGATCCCGATTGGCAGCGGGATTACTCAATGGTGTAGCTCCTATCTAGCGACAGTCTTGCCAGCTGGCAGGCGTGACATTTTACCGGAAGATTATAACAATTTTCACATCTGCACTGGGACTGGCCAAAGTGTCCAGAAAGTTAGCTTACCAACGGCGGTACGGTAGGCGTCGCACAGGGATGTTTAAATTGGGGTCGCTGTTCTCCAGTACTCAGGCACGTTGTTATAATTCTGTGCAATGGCTCTCTACATAAAGCCGTCACGAAGATAAACTAAAGTTTTGTTCATTAAAAAGACTGATTTGTCCTGTTAACAATGAGGCCTTTTTTATCGCGAAATTTAAACAAATAACCCAGATGGCGAGAAAAAAATCCCGGGCCATCTCCACTAACGTGAAACCTGCGGAGGGGCGAAGCACGCAGTGTATATTCTTGGCGCCTCGGCGTTTTTGCAAACGGAGGTGAAACCGTTGGCGGTTAGAGGTATACAGCTTTGGTGTAAAAGTCTCTTGTCTTTGAAGCCCGAAGCCCTCCAGCGCGAGGCGTACACGAGTGTCCCTGTGTTTGAATGCGTAGCATTCTTTGCCGAGTACCCCCCCCCCCCCTTCCCCAGCCAGGAGCGTGTAACGCCCTGCATTTCCACAAAAATGCAGATTACGAAAAAGTACCAAATGTAATCGTTAGAATAACGTAAGTAGAGATAATTGGTCGACCAAAATCTTGCAAAAACTAAAAAATAACAAAAAATATATAAGAAAATACGGGAAACGTCAAAAAACGTATACTGCATGCCATTTCCACAACAACACAGATTTCGCAAACGTTGTCGCTTTAATTTCATTTCATTTCATTTTAAATGCATAGCATTTTAGTAACTCACAATGTCACGCGGCGTTGGCGTGCCTTGTCGTAGTCCGCAGCCAGGAAGAATAACAGTTTCCGGCGCCCGGTTTCGAACCCATGACGCCGCGGGCGGAACGCAAGGTGCCCGGCGCACTACCGACCGAGCCACGAAACCGACACAGATTTCGACGCACCGAACGCGCCTTATTTAACTCTCTCATTTCTCGTTTGTTTCGAAAGCGCCACAAGCTGTCCCGCGCCTCCAAAAGATGGCGACACGGGTCCCGCGATCGAGAGATACGACTTGCCGGCGCACCCCCTCGGAAATGCTGTGCATTTGATCGTGCCCCTCGCGAGGGGGATGTCTTTTTTGCGAAGGTAAACTAGTGTTAAATAAGTTCCCTTTGATAACGGTTGAAAGTGTATCAACTGTTCCATTTCAATGGCCATCAACCAAAGGAAAAGCCGGGTACCTCGAGGAAGCTTGATTGATTGGAGGGTTTAACGCACCGATGCAACGCAGGCAATGAGGAACGCTGCAGTGGAGGGTTCCGAATTAATTTTCCCGTATACACGGACCTCGAGGAAGCTGGCGTAGCTTTGTGGTTAAATGGTACGGCGAGGCACAGTGAAATGCGGTTTTTTAAGAATAACACCTAACACCTAAAAACGTTTCTTTTTCATCATCAGCTCGGCAGACGCGCACCATCGCACGTGTTGCATGGTGCTTTCAGCCATTTTAACGCGACAATTATGCGGCTCCCAGCCAGCGCCACTTTCGAAATGCCGCATCCGATTTGTGACGTAACCCCTTCGCGAACTATAATACATTGACGTGACGGTTGCCTAAATGGTCTGTAAATGCAGGTTGGGGAAGTAAAAGTTTCGTCATACTTATTGCGAGAAGATTTTAGCTGCGTTAAAACGAGGTCTTAAATGCAATGGCGTCTAAGTGAATTTTAAGGGGAATTACGATTGCTTTGTTATATTCATTTGTTTGTTATACCCTGTTTAGTTATGACCAGTGTTTACTGCAGCAATTTTATTTATTTCCTTAAGGACCCCACTGGGGGGTATTACATAAGGGGTGGATATACAGAAAAATACACATTTGAACGCATTAGTTCTATGAACACAGGTGACTACTGACATTTGCTATGAATAGTTATGATAGCGTAATTGGGGATAATTGGTCGGACAGGATTTACCAAAAACAAAAAAATTTGGCGGAAAAAATTCGCACTCAAGACAGGCGGCATAAGAATGCTACGCATTAGGAGATAATTCTCTGAATTTCTGCAGTATTTTTTTCAGTGCGAGGTACGTTCGAGCGCGAGGCGTAAGCTAGTTTCCTTATGCTTTAGTACCATGACTACATTAGACGAACGACGATTACGACGACGATGACGACAGGAGACGCCAACAGCCCTAGGCCCCAAGGGGCTTCGCTTCTAAAACCGACGAAACAATGGCGACTCCCTAGACCCTCTATATGACGTCACAGAATATTATATGACGTCACAGAGTCTTGTTTGTGGGATTGGCGGCCGACGACCGAAGTCATCGTCAAGAAACAAGACCGGGCTATTGTTGTACAGCCTCTAGTTCCATGTACTCGTATCATTTGGATTCCAGTTTGCAGGTAACAAACTTATAACTAATATTTTAGGGCTGTTCCTTTATTGCTACACCCGTGCTCATAAAACGCCCGTGTAACGCGATATTTGAATGTTTTTAAATATTTCGGGCACTTTGTCGGTTCAAAAATTTTCTTCGCCGCTGGAATAAAGCTCAGTGAGTTACCAAAGGCAAGTTCTTTAGAATTGAATAAAGTTGTATCTTGCCTTGCTGGCCCTTTTACGAACACGGAGTGTAGCTACGGACCCTGCTACCCGACGCGGTCGCTCAGTGGCTAAGGCGTTGTGCTGCTGAGCCGAAGGTTGTAGGTTCGATCCCCTGCCGCGGTGGCTGCTTTTCTGATGGAGACGAAAAGCGATAACGCCCGTGTGTTCGAGATTTGGGCGCGCGGTAAATATCACCAGGTAGTAAAAATTAATCAGGAGCCCTGCACTCTGGCGCGCCTGATTGCCTGCGTTGCGTAGGCGCGTTAAACTCTACAATCAATCAATACAGACCTCATTTCGATAACGCTTAGCAAGCTAGAAGTTTGATGATTGGTTTGGTAACTGTATGGGTGGCTATAGTGCTTGTTGGGCATGGATCGGAGAGCTCGTTTCTTTAGCGTACCGCAAGCAGGTAAAACGCTGACGGCTCATGCCTGCACTAGCCGCGTGACTGGACTACATTAGACTCCATATGTGTTGCTGCTAACATGCTATACTCGGAAACAAGATAAGAACGGCGATAGCTCATGTACAGTATCACTCCGCCTAAGCGACGGACCCGGATGTCAACGGGCGCGCGCGTTTTGAAAGAAGATTCCTATGAATGCGTGATATCGTCTGCCGTTTCTCACGTGGTTTTTTTGTCGTCACTGCAGTAGTTTTTAAGCATATTAAGCACGAGACATAACGGAAACGGCTCGCGCCATGTTCAAAATATTCCCAGTTGCGCACTACTTGCGCCGGGCGGAGTAACATCCGGCTGCGGTGATGAGGCACATCGGCAACTTCCGTTGCCATTCTTAACTTGTACCTGACTATAATGTTTAACTGACCGCAGGTAGTTTCGGGGAAATGAAAAGGGTATGGCTGAAACGTTGTCTCTTAAAAAATGTGATTTATGAGGCCCATGGTGGGGATAAAAGCTTGTAGAGAAACGTTTTAACAGTCTGGTGTGTCTGCTCTTTTCAGGCACCGTACGGCTCCTGGTGAATATCATGCGAGGTACGGGCGAGTTTGAGGTGTGCGAGGGTGGCAGTTTGGCTGCAAGCGGCCGCATCCGCGTGCCTGAAGACGGCGAGGTGGTCCTGGACGAAGATGCCCCTGGTCCACCCGTCGAAGCAGTGTCTTATGAACTGAGCACCGAAGACATTTACAAAGAGTTCAGGCTTCGGGGCTACGACTACTACGGAGAATTTCAGGGAATCCTCAAGGCCGACATTAAGAGTAAGTCTTTATAGTTACTATTTAAACATGCCTTTTTCGTGCAGTGTCCTTCCGTTCACCGACGTACTAGTCTTGGAACACTTGGGTAGCTCTTAAATCATTTGATTGTTTTGGAGAAAGGTCAAATACGTGTATGGATCTCTCTTGGTATAAACTAACCTGGACGATGGATCATAGCTTCCAGGACAAGTGATTTCAGAATCAGAAATCAGAAATGAGTTTTTATTTTCCTCAGTGGAAAAACGGACCTCAGGCAAGAAGCTGCTCATTCAGCAGCTTGACGAGGCCTGAGGACCTACACACAAGGTGGCAGCGGCAGAGCACAAGATACTTGCAGGCTCGAAAAAAATAGGAAAGGAGATAGAGAGAAGAAAAAGAAAAAAAAAGTTCCCAAAAACGGTGTGATCAAGAACAACAACAAAATTAACCGAAATAATTTCATACATAAAAATATAAATATAACACCACAGTGCACTTACATAGTATAAACACATGTACACGCGAAAAAATTTCAACAACCGTGATCATATACACACCGGCATAAACACGGATACAGGTGTATGACATGTGCACAAAAGTCCAATGCACGCATGCATACCTGCAGGGAAAACGACAATTTATTACAACTTACTTTCGGGGAAAACAAATGACAAAAAAGCTTGGTGCGCTTTGAAACGAAATAACAACAAAAAAAATTCGTATGCACTTAAAATGCATACGAATACGCAACGACAAAGGCGTACGTGCTTTGCGCTGGCGTGGTGTTCTAGGGCTTGCGAAAGAGCTGTGAGGCTACGCATATCATCATCATCATTAGCCTATCTACGCCCACTGCAGGGCAAAGGCCTCTTCCATAGACCTCCAATTACCCCGGTCCTGTGCTAACTGTGACCAATTTATCCCCACAAACTTCTTGATCTCATCTGCCCATCTAACTTTCTGCTGTCCCCTGTTACGCTTGCCTTCTCTAGGGTTCCACTCTGTTGCCGTTAAGGACCAACTACGGATATAGTCGTTGCGTAATAACGATTGTCAGGCATCAACAGTGGCCGGCCATAAACAACTTAGCATCAGATTATTCGTCTGAATAGAGTTGTCTGCATCAGTTAGTGCATTGAAGATGTGAAGAGTTTTTTTCTAAATGAGTCAACCCCACGGAAGCTTAATTTCAGGAAACATCGAAACTTTGTTACGGGACCCAAATGCAACGCTGCCAAGGCTATTATGTGAGGGCTTGGCTATGTTTCACATTTCACCTGGGGGACGTTTCCGTCCACAAGTAATTAAAAATTGATTTGGATAATTATTTCTTAATTTTAGTAATTACTTACTATTACCTTAAGTTATAATTCATCCCGCCTGACAGCTTAGAACTGTCAGGTGGGAACTCGCAAGGACGATACCATGTTGGTTATGTGACGTCAAACAAAAACGACACTCCCATCGGGCAAATAAATTTGGCTCATTCCGGCCCGGCCACAACAGGATCATGCTCATTTTTGATTCCAAATACGATCTGCGTACAGATTCTCCGGACGATATGTGACCTATTTTGTTGTAACATGTTTTCTAGGGGAAAGTTGCCCAGTTTTTCTTGTAACTAGAGTTCATATGATTTATTTTCGGTTTCTGGATTTAACTCATTTAAAAACAAAGAACTCCTCGCGTAGTCCCTTAGGTGCAGCAACAGGAATCTGCCTGGTGACGGAAACACTTAAAGTGACTATAGAGATTGCGTAGGAATGTACCCCATGTGGAGTACATTTCCGTTACAAGGAACGATTATAATCTGCGGGAACAGCTACAGTAAACGGCTAGAAAAGAAAGCCATATGGCCCTCTCGGAAGCTTCGCGCTTCAAACAAACAATAAAAAATGGCCGTATTGTGAAGTATAACATGGTTTCCTTAAATTTAAAATTCTTTGAAAACGGGGTCTGACTTTCTGTCGTAGCCGAGTGGCTGGAAAAGAATGAATCATCTTATTTGGTTCTGGCTTGCATGAGCTGACGGCAAGGTACTACGAACCTCTGTCCTCTACGAATAATATTACCGTATTTACTCGATTCTAAGCGCCCCCTTGCTTCCAGGATCGTGATTCCCAAAGTAAAAGGGGTGCCTAGATTCGAAAAAAACCTAAATTACTACCCCCACCGACACTATTTTTTTGTGGTTGTATCTCGACAAGACGGGCGCAAGGAACAATGTTTTATTTGGTAAACATAAAAAAAAACAGGTACAGGCGGCGAACCCACTGCTTACGTCTGATAGTGAGTCCCTCTCACTACCATTCGAGTCTGTCGTGCCGCTTCGGCCGCCGGTCTTGGCATCCCCCAGCAGGTCCTCTTCTGTTCCGTTGGTTTGTAATTCAAAACTTCGTAAATTACTTAGCCACAACGTCAACTCGGGCCCGCTTCCACGCGTCTGAAATCTACCTTGCGACGGTTGCTTAGAAAAGGGGGCTCTTAGATTCGCATGCAAACTTTTTTTCCAATTTCCCCCCGAAAGTAGGGGAGGGTGATCCGAATCAAGGGCTGCTTAGAATTGCGAAAAATACGGTATATTTTTAACTTACTGGGTTGAATTAATCCTTCCAACGAGACGTCGTCATTAGAAAACCGGTTAAGGATAAAACAGTATGTAGTGCCCCGCCGACTTGAGTGAATGCATACCTATCCCTGCCTCATTTACTCTGTGTACTACTAATATGTAATTCTTCGTGTATCACGGCCTATTTACTAAAAATGTTTCTGTGTAAATAAAAATCGTGTGGTCCGATAATGGGGAAAAATTTCACGGGGCTCAGCGTAAGACAGGTATGTTTTTGACGTCGCTAACGGGATGTTTTCCGAACAGCAACTTTAAAGGGACCCTGCAACACTTCTGATAACCGCTTTCACTCTTTCTGTCACGTCTGGAGGCATTGTAAAAGCTATAGTGATCAACAGCGGGGAGCGGCACTGCGCGGTTTGCTCGTCGAAGAAGAACTATCAGCCTTCCGTTTCTGCTTCGCTTTGTGGCTTTCTTCCTAAGCGGCTATCGTATGAGTTTATTTGTGCAACAGAAAATAAGCGACAAATTGTTGCCACATTTATGTAATGACGTAATTCGAGCGCCTAAAGAACGGCAAGACTTGGGAAAGAGAAAAGATGTGTTGAGCAGGTTACCAAGTTACCCGATAGGCACAGAACAGTACGTTTTGGCTGAGGTACTTTGTAACCCGCAGTGTAAGTACTGGATGTGTTTGTTTACTACGTTCTGAAAGAATTTAAAATTTAGAAAAAGTTGAAAAAGTATTGCAGGGTCCCTTTAGAGCACGCGGCAAAATTATCTCTAAACCTTGTTCCTGCAAGTGTTTATACATTGCACAGCAAAATGTGCATCTAGAAACATTCCTTGAGCAGAGTACTCACACCGACTAAATAATGGCGGCACAGAATCATTTCTTCCACCTCAATTATTTTTTTCAGATCCGTACGGCAAGCTGAAGTGGGATGGTAACTGGGTGACGTTCATCGATACCATGCTTCAATTTTCCGTCATGGGTGATCCCCTGCGAACCTTCGGTCTGCCTCTTCGGATCCAGTCGTGCCGTATCGACACCAACGTGCACACGCAGGTTACGGAGAAAGCTGCAGAGACAGGTTGGGGTGATTCTTTTCTTTCAATCGATTTTACTAAGGCCAGTCTGCCGTATCGAACGTTGCTGCTGTAGCTAAGGCGGCCCCACGTTTTGTGATGGTTTAAAATAATTTTAAGCTCAGGCAAAGCCACACATTAAGAGCTCCGATATTTAAATATTTCGTTGGGTACTTTAGTAGGACGGAAATATCTAGTGTGATGCACATATCCAGAGTGTTACACATCGATAGCGCCTGAAATAAATTCCATAAACGCTCATTCGCACGCCCCCCCCCCCCCCTCCACCCGCGAAAATTTAGAGAAATGTAATCATCATAGGCACAAGGCTTCTAGGCGACAATATAGTATGAAGCCTTTAAAGGGGCCATGCACACAAAATACAAGTTTGATTTACTCGGAAGATTTCGTGTTTTATAGTGCCCTCAGCACTTGTACGGAAGCAAACGATGGATTCACTGAGAAATTGACCAATTTAAGTTAAACTTCTGCTTCTCCTGCCACGTCGTGTGTTTTCATGACGTCTGCAATGACATCACAAGAACAGGTCTTCAAGCTGCTGCGGAGAATTGTTTACCGTTATTCGGCCTAGATGGCGCCACCATAACACGGCGGGCTGTTTTCTGCCTTTGCTTTGTTTTTGACTGTACTTGTACCTGGCTTATTTTTGTTGAAGAAAATAATTGTGTCGAGAAACATGGACTTCGCTCTACAAATATGTTCACGTAAGACACCGTCGCTTACGCCAGTCGGCTAGTGTCGTCTGAAACAACCCCAAAGCGCTGCGGTGCTGTGCAGCTAAAACTAGCATCGGGCGCGCAGTACCAACAGCAGTACGCACCGGTACTTCTATCTTTACGTGCACTTTCGTAACTTTCACTGTTTACCCCACCATTCCTACGGCTATGAAAAAAATTTGCCCTAAATATAAGCGCAAACATCTCGTTCGGCAAGCTTATAAGCCCTGCCAAATTTACGTTTGCTTTTGCACGCCTCAGCCAGTCACATAGCACGGCTTATGACATCATACGTTCTGTTGCTAGAAATGAGCTAGTGGGTCGCTTGGCCATTCCCTTTTCCCTTATAGCTTAATCGACCAAAGTTTATGTTAAAAGAGGTGTCAGTATGATTCTAACGAGGTAATTTTTAAATTCAACCAAACTTGTGTTTTCTGCATGGCCCCTTTGATGACTTTCAGCTATGTCGCATGGAGACTTTTGCTTCGCTTTTACTTGCGAGCATAGGGTGTGCGATATTCCGTTCCCAGATAGGTAAAAGCCTAGCACTTCCTGACGCACTCAGCGCCACGGGCTGATTACTTATTTGGACTCAGTAGTCCGGGTGTGGAATGATGGGTTTCGGAGTTAACGGCCTGGGTTTGAGCCTCGGCAATGCATGATTTTGGTCAAAACCGCTGACTTCCCTTACTGTGAGGTGTTACTCTTAGCTGAATTTCTCATATACGTTTTGTAAATACGGGTGTTTTGGTATCTTTTACGTCGGTTTTGGAGGAGGTCGTAGCACAGCAAGAAATTTAATTACGTTCAGCATCGCGTCTACAGTGCCGGGCAGTACCGTACCCATCTCGGTACGGTATATCGCATATCGACAATCTGTTCCCGTTCAGAGTGTGTAGTGTTAGAAGCCTGATTATCGTATCAGTGTCACTTTCTGCAACAAACCGTTAATTAATTAGTTGTATGGTTCAAAACTAAATGTACATAAATAAGTGAGTAGTGGTTTTAACTTAGCAGTGCGTTGCGATATATAGGCAAGGTATGCTGCCTGTACACTCTTTCGCTCTTTTTGTTTCCGCGTAGGCGTAGACGTCGTGTACAGCCGTCCCCTCAACACGTGCCGTGCCGGAGGGGTGACCCTCCGAGGCCTCAAGGCCGGAATTTCTCAAAGGCGGGCGGCTCAACAGGCTGTCTGCATCGAAGAGTACCGCTTCGTGCCGTACATTGACGACGAGGCTGCTAGACAGAATAGAGAGGCTGAAGTTCGAGAGTACGTCGAAGTGTGCTCCAGCTTGACACGACGCGTGCTTGAGGCGGGCTCTAATGGCCATAGTCCAGTTACTTACTCAATGAACAGCTTCCGGGAAGCACCCGAGAACGTCCTCAACCATTACTTGGAGAACCCAGGCGAAAACCATGGCCTCTTAAAAGCCCTGTCCGCTCTACAGCGAGATGCTAGTGGGTCCACTTGCTCTCTCGTCACAGCCGTAAAATCGGCGCTGAGTGCCCACAAGAAGGATCTGCAAAAAGATGTCCTGAACACAGCCCTGTTTGAGGAGGAACCTTTGAGGAATCTTGTCGACGTTGTTGTCGAGAACACGGGTGGTAACAAGATTCGAGTCTTGGAGCTGGTAGCTCAAGGTAGCACGGTTTTGGCACCTCGGGTGGCACCCCTGATGTCTCTGTCAAATGTCCTGCTGAAGACTGAGTACAGCGTGGCTCATTCATCCCTGGAAAGTGTCAGCCCGGATCAAGTTCCACAAGGCGTCAAGGTCATCACATGGGACAGAAGTTCCACAAAGAAGGAGCTGCCTGTAGCCGACTTGGTCGTAGCTCATGATGTCATCACTGCATCAGACAATATCCAGGACTTGCCGGAAGAGATTATGTCCCACTGCAGTCCACGAGGTTTCGTTCTTCTCGCCATTCGCACTGCCCTAACCCCGGCGGAAATGTTCCTGTCGAAAGTTGGTGACACTCCCAGTCCAGTTCACTCTATCAGTGCGATTGAGTCAGCTTTCCGCGCGCGTGGACACTGGCTCGTAGGACTCAAGTCGAACAACACGTCCGCGTTGCTTCTCTTCCGGAAGCACTCAGCTCCTGTCGAAGTTGAGAAGCAGGAGCTGATCAGAGTGGCCAGAACGAACTTTGATTGGGTGGATAAGCTGAGAGAAAAGGCGCCGGAATTCGAAAGTAGGCCGGAGGGGGAGAACATCTGGCTAATTGCTGGTGACGCTGGAACCAGTGGCATCGTAGGTCTGACAAACTGTCTACTGAAGGAGACTGGTGGAAAGAGGATCAGGTGTGTTGAAACTTGGTTCATATTATTAGGGCGGCTAAAACTTTACTTTACTACGAGACGTAACTAATAGCCATTAAACTTGGAACATGCTTGTGCATGGAATATGTTGTGGAGAGCAGTTCTGGAACGTAACTATCATGAAATCAAAAATATAGATTAGAAAGCTTCCGTACACTCAAATGTGCTATCGCGAGTTATGGAAATTTGCCTTGCGCCCTGTTTGAGCTGGGGCTGCATACGTAGGCGTAGCGCTTGAAAGTATGTTTATGAATACTTGAAGAACCTCCCTTATGGAGGCAGGCAATCTTTTTGCTACCTTTCACCTCTTTAAGATTAATGCAGAAGCTTATTTTAATAGAAACGTCTGTAGTTGTTGGTTGAGGGGATACTGGTGTGTTGAGGTAATCTAGGTCACAATAATTGATGTGCCTCTGTATTATTAACGCCGTCACGTTCATCGTGCGAACATTTTGGTAGTGTCGTTTAAAGCTCAAAACTATACACGACATGCTCCGCTGCCTCTCCTTTGCATAATAACACAAAATAAGATTGCAATCTATCGCGTAAAAACCTTAGTAACTATACTATCCTGTTTGGCTCCTGTTTTCTTTACAGATGTGTGTTCGATGCTAGCCTAAAGGAATCGAACAAGCTTGCTGATTTCAGCCCCAGCAACCCTGCATATAAGGATTTGTTAGGAAGAGACCTGGTTATGAACGTTTACCGCGATGGACATTGGGGATCATTCAGGCACCAGACCACAGAATCCAGTGAGTTTTTTCTGCCGCGTTTGCTGTTACTGTGATGTCGAAGCGGAAGAACCTCACTTATGGTAACAGGCAAACTTTTGTGTTTACGTTTCCTAACTTGAGACGCAACGAAAATATGAAGTGTAGTAAATGCGGAACAATTTGATGGGAATGATCGCGTTTGGTGCAATAGGTGTAGAAGTTTTAGGGCGCCGCGTTTTAGGAGTTATTTTTGGTAGAATTCGGGGGTGTTTTTCGGAGCTTTGTTCTGGCGAAATTTTGGTGGTGTATCTTGTAAATATCCAATACTCGGAAATTTGAATTTTATTCAGCCCTACTTTCAGACAAAACGTGTAGGCTTCTCCTATTGCAAAAGTTTGCTATAATGCTCGCTGGCATACTTTACGTTACAGTAGACTCGCGATAATTCAAACTCGGATAATTCAAATTTTCGTTTAATTAAAACAAATACCAAAATATCGGTTGGTCCGCTTTATTTTCAATGTATTCTGAAGCCGCTTAATTCAAAATGCTTCATGGCGTAGATTCGGTTAATTCATACTTTTTGCTTGTCCTTGCCGGAAGATATCTGCTACACTTCTCGCTTCAAGCTGTACATTTGCATCCGTGTATCCCTAACAGTCCCAAGTAAAGCCGATTACCTGCATACGTGTTGAAGCGAAACCGCACGCACCAAAACCACGCGTGGGTTGACAATGAAAGAACCAAAACTTTGTTTCGAACTCTCATGCAGAGACAAAGCAATCATTCGTGATTTTTTAAAGTGTGAATACCACTTCAGTATTGCATGTTATGTTGTACTAACAAATATATGCGAATGTTTCTTTAAAACACGAGTTGGCGTGTTGTCCCAAGTCATATATATGGCAACTTCTGATAATTCAAACAAAATCGTGAGGTCCCTTTGTCTTTGAGTTATCTCTAGTCTACTGCATTTTCGTCACTTATTTAAGCGCGCTCCTTTGATTTATGATTCTCAGCATAGAAGATGCTGTTTTAATGTTCGCGCTAGAAATAGTAGAGCGAGAAGCCTCAGCGTGCAGCGAGGAAGCACTGGTTATTGCTCAGTGTGAGCTCTTCAAAAAGACAGGGGTTCAACATTGTTACTTATTTCATAGCTCTAGAAGTCTGCAAAATCTTTCATGACCTGAATTATATCAGATCAATAACAATTGTTAAGGCTAGTCTTGAAAGAGAGCCAAAAAGCCTGCTTGTGGAACCGGTGGCATTATAGTTATCGCCAAAAAGTGCGAATAGGGAGTGGTGCCGATAACTTACCGGACATCCGGAAGTCTGAACTTCGATCGCCATTTTTTGGATCGTAGTGCTGTAAAATCGGTGTTCATCGGATCAACCCGAATGGTCCAAAGTACCGGTGGGTGCTTTTCGGATTAACTTGAAAATCCAGAGCCCTATTTATAACTAAGCGTGCGCGTTTAAAGACCCAGTAAGATTAGGGGCTAGCGTGCAAAATGGCCAAAAAAGGCTGTGCTGGCGGTGGCTGATAGTGACCGTTGTCCTTGTTTTTTTTCTTCAGTAATGTGCTCAAGAAGGCCAGTGGCAACGCAATGTCGAGAAGTCATTGGCCCAAAAGGGAGGAAAAGCATTTTCAATTATTTTACTTTAATTTCTTGGCTGGTCTTTTGCTGACGTACATTTTCTTGCTTTGTCCACTGCAGACAAAATACGGGTCGCTTATTCCCCTAACACATTTCAAGTACACTTAGTTGCTGTTAACAGCAAGGGAAACTTCCCGCATTCGGGCCGCTAGTAATTCATCGTTCCTTCATTGAACGAAGAACCTAAAACGCTAGGCGGTGAACTGGGCAATGGACATAAACTAGAAATATACATTTTGTAAGGAAGTAGCATTCCAAGTGGAGCGAACAGTTTCGCAGGCGTGTCTTGTGATGATGTGACGCACGGCCGGACCTTAATAATTTGCGCCATGCCATTGGACGTGTGCTGCAGGCAACGGTCCCAAGACGACCACGGAATTTGCCTCCCTCAACGTGCAAACCCGCGGGGACCTCTCAAGCTTACGATGGTACGAGTCACCGCTACGCTACACATCGCTATCCAGCACTGAAGACTACCGGCTTCTTTGCAACGTGTACTGTGCTCCCATAAACTTCCGCGACATCATGCTAGCGACGGGGAAGCTTCCACCCGATGCTCTGTTCGGTGAGTGCTCTATATGAACAATTCGACATATACTAAGCCCGTAGTAAAACACTTGCTTGGCGTCTCGAGGGAAGCTAGTCAGGTTGAAGTGGTGGAGCAGCCGTCATGTGTGAGTGCCTTGTGTTGTTCATTATTACGTTTTAACAAACTGAAACACTTCGCTGTCTTCAGGCTTTCGTGTGATGACTCATCACCAAAACTGATCCTGTTGGATTACGTGAACGATGCTACCAATGCACAATCCCAATAATTACAAACGAATTAGAGGGGGTAAACTGCCAAACTATCTGAACAAAAATCTAGTGATGTTGTGGAAATTTAAATTGGCGGTTTAGTGGCAGTGACATCATGTAGCAAGCACTAACATTCTACTCTCACTTCGAGCGCATTAAAATGTTTTATCTCGGTCTCACAGCCAGATAGGGGACAGCGACAGGCCGTTCGTGCTTGATGTGTTCTTCTTTTTGTTCACTTACACATCTTCCTAATTTCCCACGCCGCACACGCTTGTCACCTGCATTTTATTTTTGTGGACTGTGGCTGCGGCTGGCGCAAACCACCACCGAAGAATGTCATCGTATTCCGCTGTGTGGAGGCCATTCGTTCCGCCCGGAGAACGAATCTCTTTCTGCGGAATGAAAGAACCAATTTCGCCATACAGTTCGGCGGCCATCATGTCTAGCGTGCTCCTTTACAGGAAGTTTAAAATTGGTGCAGATGGATTGCGTTGTTGCCTACCCGCTGTGCGAAAGCCACGTGTAGTCACAACTGCGTAGGAAACGAGGACACCAAGAACGACGTCTAGATAATTACTTTTTAATCGCACAGTGATGTCGTTACATGCCTGATGTTTTACCAGTCTTTATCCCTGCAAGCAGAAATTTCTAAATGCCTGACGGAACTTAACCCAATCACGTCGCTGTTTATTGCCCTGAGCACGGAGTTAAAATGGCTTTGTTTTACTTGTATCGGCGCCTTGGCTCTTCACTTTTACCGGATGAATGACGCCGATCGACGACAAACCCGACTAGGCATTTGTTCTGAAACGTTGTTGTACGCAAATGCGCAGGCAAAGCGGGGACTTCTGAGAACGTTCTGGGACTGGAGTTCTCGGGTCGCGACCCCACCGGCCGCCGTGTCATGGGCATGGTGGAGGCTGATGGCATGGCGACCGTGGTCGCAGCTGACCCGTGCTTCTTGTGGGAGGTTCCCGATACCTGGAGTCTTGAGGAGGCCTCGACGGTGCCCGTTGCCTACGCGACCGCCTACTACGCTCTGGTGGTACGGGGTAACATGCAACCGGGAGAGTCACTGCTAGTCCATTCGGGAAGCGGAGGCGTCGGGCAGGCCGCCATAACCATTGCTCTATCCATGGGATGCACTGTCTACACCACCGTTGGTGAGTGCTGTAGACCTATTCACAGCGCCACTACGTCAGAGAGAGGGGTTAATGTAGTCGGCCAGCAATGATGGTGTTTGGGATGGCGGTAGCCACAAAGTTGAGGAATCTAGTGATGGCGTCATTTGGGACGGCCACCACAATAATGGCAACTCCAAGCTGTGAACAAACATAAGTGGGTGTTTGCGGGACACCCTATATATTTATTTACCCTAGTGTATAATAGGTGTGTTGGATAGCGCAAAGAACTGTGTGTTTTGAAATCTAGAGACCGAGTGTAGCTATTATAAAGGGATAGGTATTAAAGTTGCACGAGAAGACATGGCACAGCTTTCGAACCCATTCATGCGTGATACCGGGTGAACTTCTGTAAAGAACAAATTTCTGTTTCCCAAGGGTCACATGAACAAAAGACACTAAAGCGCCCTCCTTTAAATGTTACATTCAGACCGATGGTTTCAAACCCTACCCTGCAAGAGGAAGCATAGTATGATAAGCAATCACAAAAATACCCAAGATTACAGTGGCCCATTTTTACCTTTAGCATACTCAGATCTATTTTTATGCGTTGCCGTATTCAAGAAATGGCACGTACTTTGTGATAGAACTCTCGACAGGCGTTAGTGAGTTCACTTCAAGTCAAATAATTGATTTGGAGCCGCCTACACTACACGCAACCTACGTTACTTCTCCGTATTACGTGTACTTGTACGTTGTGTATAAATGTTCGAAACGGGAGCTCCCTTTTTTGGTGCAACTAAGCATGACGGCTAGAGCGAAATCACTCGATCTCCTTCATCAACCAGCACATTATCCTCTGCCGTAAAGGCGGAAGCGATTGTCACTCTTTCTAGCCAACGCATGTGGCGCAGGCGTGATGCGGTGAAGTAGCTATCTAAGACGTATATCTAATGCTTTCACATTTAAATCTTACATAGGCGTGAATAAGGGTTTAGCCCTAAATTATGTTCTCAGGCGGCGATACTTATTTTGCAGTAATTCTCTCTGCCCGTTGGGGCTTGCTGTGCATTTTAAGCCTCGAAACGCTGGGGTGTCCCATTTCAGCTCCCGTGTCCGCACCCTGAGTTTGTACTGAAAATGCCTGCTCATATTTGGAGAGGTTACTGCAATGCTGCATCCGTGATCGGGAGTGATGCATATTCGCTACGCATTCTCTAATTCACTTCGCCACTAATTCTACTCACCACCGCCTTACTCCTCTGTACGCGGTAATTTCTTCTTCTATCAATACTTTTTCATAGCGAACCTGGCTAAAGGACCTTTCATCACATGTAGGCGCCCTAACTTGTTGTTTCTGCGTTATATAAATGATACCAGTGATAACATCACATCATCCATGAGGCTCTTCGCTGACGATTGTGGGCTGTACAGGAAAATTTCTTGTGAAAGTGATACCCACGTAATTCAAAATGATCTGAACAAGATTAATACTTGGTGCGAAAAATGGGACATGTCAATAAACCTCGAAAAAACTGTCTGTTTACCAGAAAAGAAAATGTCCACTACCCAACTTATAAAATAAGAGATTGCTCAATAAAGTGTGTAAGGGAATTTAAATACTTAGGAGTTAACTTTACATCAACACTGTGCTGGCACAGACACATCGATTATATTACCCGTAAGGCTTCAAGGACATTGGGTTTTCTGCGCCGCAACACAAGCACCTTCCCGTAAACTGCCAGAGAAATATTGTACAAAACTAACATACGACCTATAATCGAATATGCTTGCACCGTGTCGAACCCGCCAACCCTGCTTGATAAAGCTAAATTGGAAAAACTTCAAAGCCTCGCAACCAGGTATGTGTTAGGAAAATTGGCAAAAGAGACAAGTTTTAGTAGAAATACCCGCTTGAACTTACTGAATTAAGAATCACTTGAGCATCGCAGAACTGTATTTCGCTTAAAATTATTTTATGAAGTTTATTTTTCACAGAATGATATGCCGCGCGAATCATATATTTTCCTGCCTCATCACATATCTGCCCGCATAGACCATATTTATAAAGTTCGTGAGATAGATAGTATATCTAGTGCGTTTCTTCACTCATTTTTTCCTAAAACCATTCGTCAGTGGAACAGATTACCTTCCTACGAGTTTGTACACTATTCTAGTAACACGTTCCTGTCCACAGCTACGTCACTCGAAGGCCTAAGCTAACATTGTCATGTATTTGCTACAGCGCAGGTTTTTCTATTTCTTCAAATCACCTGTCAAGTGCGCTCACTATTCTGTAATTGCTTCTTGTAATACATGAATGGCATTTTTGCAGCCTCGCCGAACGCACTGTTTTTTCAATTATCGTACCAATGCTGTCTTTTCACGTGGTGTGTCTGAGGGCTACCGAAAATGTTATATGCCCTTTCCATTGCTTTGTCGTTATTTGAACCTTCGATTCCCGCTTGTGTAAAGTACTTGTGAGTGCCCTTTTCTGAATTATTGTAATAATGCAGTATTTTTTCGTGGCATGTCTTCAGCTATTTGAAATGTATATATGCGTTCTCTTATAACTTGCTTTCTTGCTTGCTGATAAGTACTTCTTTTGACTGCCTTTTTGTACACCCCCCCCCCCCACTGTAATGCCGCAAGGCGCTGTGGGTACTAAATAAATAAATAAATAAATAATAAACTAGTGGAACAGATTTGAGGCAAGCCTCCAAGGTTGAGTAAGTTTTCTTACAAAAACTTGGGATGTAAATAAACTTTTTCTTCAAATCTGAAGTTTGCGGAGAAAGTTGCGTAGCTTTCGTTTGCAGCCATTCAGATGCGTTTAGGTGGACATCAAATCTGTGTTGTGCAATTTATTCGTGCTTGCGGAATTACGCAGCTGTTTTCTTCAGAATGAAAAGTCTTGCAACATTTCTTAAGCCTCTACGCAATGAGCGCGGTTTGGATGTCGGTGACGCAATAATAAGGCTTTCTAATAAGCTTATCCCTCTGAAGAAAGTTTCATATTGCAGACACATTTCAAAAGCGCCTTTAGTGCTCCAAGCACAGTTCACCTGAAATCAGTTTCTCTTTCACAGCTGACAGCAGAATCGTCTGGGAGACATAATGTTTCACCTCTTTTTGCTAGCCACACAGCAGCGACCATAGGGAAGTAAAGAAGGAGGTAAAATTCTTTGTGTGGGGTTAGGGCTAGATTTAATAATTCAGCCACAGGCTTGCATCTTTATGAAACTAGGCTTGGTCACTTTATTTTCGAGCTTTGCATAAATTATTAAACAACAAGTTGGCTCATCGATTGCAGCGAAACATGAACACTCAAGACATCGCTTGTCATCTTGTACCGTTTGCTTTGCCGCAGGTTCTAAGCAGAAGCGTGAGTTTCTCAAGCGCCGGTTTCCGCAGCTGGAGGACCGCCACTTCGCCAACTCCCGCGACACCTCCTTTGAAAAGCACATACTTCTTCAGACTAAAGGAGAAGGTATGTAAGGGATGCCCTCATGAACTTCCTTCATTATCTGGCTTACATTTCTTTACCGATTGGTTTGTTCCTCGCACGTACGGAATATTTCTATTCATATACGAAAATACTTCGCTCCTACTTTTTAATTCGCACTTTGCACTACCGCCTCCACCGCCGCGGATACTGACCCCCGCACCCACACCTGCACCCGGAGACAGGCCACATGCTGCTCATCCTACAAGCACACACTTTCGCAACAGAACACAATTGATACACACTCATCCGCGTCCCTTCATTGCCCATTACATTCCAGCCCGCGGGGCACTCGATAATCATTCCATCCCCTCTGCGAAACGCCCGCAGATCGTACCCCCCCCTTTCACTCCCTTCACATTTGGGGGGCTGATGTTGCGCAACCCGGGGGAGTCAGGCCAAGTCGTGACCACATCCCGGGCTCTGGCGGTCGCGACGGCCCTCTGAGCCTCCTCCACACCAAATACCTGATCCTGAAGGCCGAAAACAACTTTCTCTCTCTCTCTCTCTCTCTCTCTCATCTCTCCCTCCTGCTGAGTATGCACTAGTTAACTATAGCTCGTGAACTGATTTTCATATCAGCTTGAAACATCGTACTTTACGCGTGAATTCGCACACTCGGACTTGATCAGGAAGATATAGGGAGTAGCAAGATCTTTCTCTTGTCAAACTCTAACAGGCACCGAACGTGCAAAGGCAAATTTATGAATCATTCGGGATCTAATAAAAATAAACACAAGCTGCATACGGTTGCTTGCCCACATGCACGTGTACAATAAAATTGGAACGTACCATGCCTCGGTTTCCAACCTCTTCATTAGATAAAAATGACATGAAACAGAACTCTGTCTTGAGGCGCCTCGGTTATGGAATAAATGTGCTATAGTTTTCAATAAGCCTGGGTAAACCACAATAAAATGGTAAGTGTGGTGGTTGAAGAAGAGTGAGACAGTAAGCTTATCGAGCAGCCATGTGGCACTGAGCATTGGAGATATTCTATTGACATTAGCCAAAATACATTGCAAACGTAAGCTGACCGAAATAAGCTGAGATGAGCACCCCACTTGCAGTGGGACCTGCACTTTCAGATTTGCCTCTAGATGGTTGACGCTTGCCTCCCAGTCTCCAGCAGTGGACCTCGCGCTGAACTCCCTCAGATTAACGTTGATAATCAGTACGTTTGCAGCATAATGGAGTGTCTTCAGATTTAAGTGTAGCTCGTTGTCGCTTGCCTCGCACTCTCCAGGTGTGGACCTCGTGCTGAACTCGCTTGCTGAAGAGAAGCTGCAGGCTAGCGTCCGTTGTCTGGCTGCCCACGGTCGCTTCCTGGAGATCGGCAAGTTCGACCTGTCCAAGAACTCCCCGCTTGGCATGTCCGTGTTCCTCAAGAACGTCACCTTCCACGGTATCCTGCTGGACGCGCTCTTCAGCGAGGACGGCGGTGGCTTCGTGGCCGCGGAAAGGCGCCGCGTTGCCCAGCTCGTTCGCGATGGGATCGCGAAGGGAGTCGTGCGGCCCTTGGACGTGATCCGATTCAAGCGGGACCAGGTGGAGGAGGCATTCCGGTTCATGGCCTCGGGAAAGCACATCGGCAAAGTCGTGCTTGAAGTGAGTTTTTTAGCGTAACGTCTCAAACGTTTTGTCCTAACATTCGAGTCTTGAAGTTAGCGCAGCAATTCAGTGCAGGTTGTGTTGGATGGCTCTTCCAATTGCCTAAATCACTATGGATCTTAATGCATTCTCCCGCATATGTCACTGGGTTTAGCACTACTGGTCTGAACAGCATTTCCTAGGAATCTTATTTGCGCGACTACTGCCGCCACAATTTTCTTTTGATTATAATTAGTACGCTAGAAAAGTGCGAAGGTTCAGGCAGAAAAAAAAATTCATTGCCACAAAATATTCATTGCCGCGAGGAACGCTGTTCTGAACTGTTAGGTTGAAGTGAGAACACCGGGGCTTTACATTTGGGTGAAGTCAACACTTTTATTGTTGTTGATGGGCTTTATCGAAACATTCCCAAAGTGCGAGGGTGTTGGAGATAAAAAGTAGAAAAGTTACTTAGGCTGACATGTGGACATGACGAATGTAAGCCACCAGATTCTGCCACCAGGCAACAATGGCTGTCTAGGAGAAAGGGATGGAGTGTGATGCTGCGATTCCGGTGGGACATGCTGAGGTGTAATACTGAAACTGCGTACGCGCGAAACGGGACAGCGTTTAGAAGGCGGAAATGGAACATACTAGACAAAATATAGTTCCCTTGGACAACACTGTGCCCGTTGCGGTCTTGGGTTCTGAAGAAGTCTTGTGGGATTTCTGAAATTACGCCTATAGTGAGGTTTCATCAATATGACTGAAGCAGCCAAATCTTAATAAGAGATGTGATAAGGAAGTTGAGATGCAATAGCAAATTTATGAACTAACGGGCCCCAAGAAATTCACTCCTACTACATGCGCTAAAGGCCGGCGCTTACAATACGTCATACAGGTGGCGCATTAAACATTTAATTGTTGAAGGGGGTTCATTATTGAGGAATATATGTAGCGTATTCTATTGCTCGGAGTTCTAAACAACCTTTGAGATTTTCCTGAATGTTTTTTTTTGCTAGACTGGACGTTTTTGAAAGCGCTGGCACAAGTCAAAGCTATATGGATATCGAAAAAGTGCATGTCCTTGCTTTGTTATTTACCTGCACGTCAGGCGGCTTCAGATGATACTGTTACTAAAATATTTCACCTTGTTCCTTAATACGCCTACAGATCAGGCCGGAAGAAAATGAACGCAAGGCAGTTACCCCTTCACCTATCACGGTAGAGGCCGTGGTGCGCACTCGCTTTTTCGAGCACAAGACGTACGTGATTACCGGAGGCTTGGGTGGCTTCGGCTTGGAGCTTGCCGAGTGGATGGTGGCTCGGGGATGCCGGAAGCTCCTCCTCAGCTCTCGTTCCGGAGTGAAGACGGGATACCAGCGGCTGTGCCTGCACCGATGGCGCCAGCTGGGTGCTACAGTTCTCGTCAGCAAGGCCGACGTCTCGACTGAGAACGGAGCGCGGGAGATCGTCGAGCAGGCGAAGCTTTTTGGGCCTGTAGGCGGAATCTTCAACCTTGCAATGGTGAGTTCTGCCGCTTAATTCAGCAAAAAAAAAATATGCACCCCCCCGGGTAACGACGACGATGGTTGAACGCGAAGCTTTCTCGTGGTGGATTCTTGGGTTGACCAATCCCACACTGCGAGTATGTGCTACTCTGAAGTTACGCGCCACTTTTGTAGAATACCCAGAGCAACCCTCGGCTTTGTACTCCGTAGGCCTAACGTCTCGGCTTTGAAGTGTACGGCGGGAATCGGTACCTGCCGCTTGGCGTTCGCTTCGACTATGTAAAATTGGAGCAATCGAATAGACGCCGGATTCATAGTGCGAGGTACCCAGGTGCCATTCTGGACACGGGAAGCGTGTTTTTCTTTCACTCACCCGCGATCATTCATCATCATCGTCAGAGGAAGTTGAATTTCCTGCAGGGCGTATTGGCGTGCAATGGAATCAATGCGGACCCCAAAGCTTCGCTTTAAAAGGTGGGGGGAGGGGGGATAGATACCTAAGATTTCTTCTTTGATGCGAGAATGCATGCGCATTACTTCGCTCTAAGTTGTAAAGCCATAAGTGGGAGTCAAAAGGCGACGTCGCGGAAAATGCAGTACTGCCATGCTTTTCTCTGGATACCTAATACCATCTGGAGAACAAAATTCATTGCTGGCATGCGGTTGAGCAGACACTTCGAATTTTTGAAAATATTGAAGGGCGTAAAGTCAATGGAGGCGGTTGGCTTTCTGATGACGGCCAGATAAATCAATTATCCGTCTGAGGCAACACCGAATCGATAACAAGAGCGTTAAAGGGACTCGGCAACACTCATGATAAACGCTTTCAATCTTTTTTTCGGCGTCTGGAAACACTGCGAAATCTATTGTTATCGCCAGCACGCAGTGACACTGCGTGATTTGCTCTTGGCAGCAGATCCGCCTTCAGTTTCTGCTTTGCTTTCGTGGCTTTCTTTTTAAAGCAGCTATCGAAGGCGCTCATGGCTGAAACTGAAGGAAAGCCGGCCAATAGCTGCTACAGCGCTGTAATGACGTAATTACAGTGGTCTGAGAACGCCAAGACTGGGAAAGAGACAGAAATGTTTGACCGCGTTTCTAAAGTATCCGATGTGCACAGAGCAGTAATTTTTGGCTGAGGTACTTTGCGACCCTCTAATCTAAGTACTGTATGTGTAGGTTGACTACGTTCTACAAGAATTTAAGATTTCTAAGAAAAGTTAAAAAGTGTTGCAGGGCCCTTTTAAAATTATTGTACGTACAGGTGACTTGCGGAGTGATTGCCAGTGGTTGAATTAATTTAGGTTGCTGGATGGCTTGAAAGCGTTCCTCCGGGCGTTGCTAGTTTTGAAGGCGCCGGAGATGTTAGCGGAAACGTTTGCTGCGTCACGTTAACCTTTCGAACAAAATTTGTGCGTTCCATTAAGTACACATCACACCCTGTTTGGGCATCGGTGACACAATTGGGAATAAATATCTCTAGTTCTACTTGCTCACACGACTTTGTAAAAACATTTACAAGTATAGTACGTAACAATAAGCCTGAAGAACTGTAAAAGAAGGTAAATATTCAATTTTAAATTATGGCTTGTATACCAGCTCCTGAATTTCCAGTCAATTATCATCCTTGTGGCGACGTACCTACATTAAAAAGCTGCCTTTTTTACAAAAACACGAGTACAAATAAAAGAACGCCGTGGGATCTTCCTAAACAAGAAAATGATTCATATTTTTGTCATCAATGCACTGTGTTAACTACCCTTGCGTTTCGTCGTCAATAACGCGAAATGTGAATAAGCTTAGCTAAACTCGGAAACCTCGTAAATGGTGGGCAATAAAATAAGTAATAAAGCCCAATTATATTACTTATTAAACTTGATGTTTTGCGTACAGGAAGGTCTATCTCGAATACAAACACGAGATCGAAAATTGCTTTGGGGTGCCAGGAATTTTCAGATAATTCGTCTTTCAAAAGTTGTTCGCTCCTTTTGGCATGTCTGCGGGGTTTAAAGGAGGCACACTTGGAAAACCTAGCGGGTTCGGCCTTATATCTACAGGTGCTTCGAGACGCACTTCTGGAAAACCAGACGCCCGAAGCGTTCGAAACCGTGCTGCAAGCCCAAAGTTGACGGTACCCTGCTCCTGGACGCGCTCTCCCGCAAGTTGTGCCCAGAGCTCGACCACTTCGTCGTCTTTTCATCCGTGTCTTGTGGGCGCGGCAACGCCGGGCAAACGAACTACGGCTACGCCAACTCTACCATGGAACGCGTCTGCGAACGCCGTGTCGCGGAAGGGCTTCCAGGTGAGTCCTTGAGAAGTGAGCTGATGATTTCGCCTTCATAAGAGGTTACAGAAGACATTAATTCATAGTTGCGACCCCGGGGGATAGTATTCTTGAATAATCTCTCGAGACGCACCCACCCACATGCACGCCCTGCCTGCCCGCCCACCCGCCTGCCCGCACGCACGCACGCACATATGCAGGGTGATCAAAGTTAAGTCGGCAGATTTTATTTTTTAAAATTAGGCCCTCTGATTCACGTAAAGACCGTTCCTACATTGAGGTTATGCGCCCAGGGGGACGAAGAATGATGTGGTATTTATTGATGTCGTTGACTTAATCAGCTAAAATTAAATAAATAAGTTTTTACTGGCTGCGGTAAGCAGGCATGTTGGTATTGAAAAGGTATACGGAATCGCGTTTCTACACTGTTTCATTTGGCAGAAATCTTCTAGCGCATCCGTACTCCAAGATATCGAATTGAAAAGTTTAAAGTGACCCCGCAACACTTCTTTTCAACTTTTTTTGAAATCTTAAATGCTTGAAGAACGTACCCACCAAACACACTAGAGTACTTAGATCAGGGGGTCGCAAAGTACCTCAGCCAAAAATTACTGCTCTATGAGCACAGAGCAGTAATTTTCATTAGATAACTGGGACACTCGCTCAAAAGATTTTTCCCTCTTTCCCGGTCTTGACGTTCTTCGACGGCCCGGATTACGTCACTGAGGCCATGTAGCGGCTGTTGGGCGGTTTTCTTTCAAATGCAGCAATGAACGCTTTTCGATAGCAACTTCAAAAATAAATCCGCAAAAACGAAGCAAAAACGGAAGGCGTATCTGGTGCGACGAGCGAATCACGCAGTGCCGCTCCGTGCTGGCGATAACTTTAGCTTTCGCAGTGCTTCCAGGCGCGAAAGAAACAGTGACAGCGTTTATCGAAAGTGTTACAGGGTCCTTTTAATTGCCGTTTGCAAGATTACGCATACAAGGCCGCGAGAACCGGCACAAAGCTCCTCCGTTTTGTGACGTGCCTGTGTGCACGGTGTTTATTTTGACAACGGGGTGGAGGCCCAGGCAAAGGTGATAATCTGTTGGCTTGCGTAATCGCAAACTGTAGTGCTCGGAACCGCTGTTGTTTTGTGATTTAGCCAGCCGAGAGTGCAAGAGGGGCAGTTATCACGCCTATGCATCCGCCCCACTGTCAAACCAACGCCGCCTGTATAAACATTGCCTAACGCGTGAGCGAAAAATGGCCAAACAGCCACTCTCCTGTTGCTCTCTCCTACCCTTCCCCGCTCCGTAGCCTTCCAGCGTGCTTTCGTGTCCGCCAGCCAGCGCCGATTCTCGGAAAGTATGCAAAATAGTGGAAAGTTTGTTTAGCGTTCCCAAGGCGGCGCTCCTACGCCTTCTTGTTTTTCACCATGCCTGTCTGTCTTGGTCTGTCACTGATAAAACTTCCTTTGTCACGAAGCAAAATCCCTTGCGCTGCCGCAGGCTGATGCCGGCTTTGCGCGCATATCTACTCGGATCACAGGCCCTGAAATTTTCGGAGTGGGGCATCCCATCTCTATCGCCTCCGCATTTAGGTATTGTTTTGACCCCGCTGTTCGCACTCCGCATCGGTACGCACTTCTAAAATTGAGGACTGTACTGTAGAAGCGCAAGGACAGCGTGGCGGGATCCCAGCTGCTTATCCTTTTGTTTCCTATAATTTTCTGAAGTTTACAAGCACGTGATATTATTGGAAAGTAATCGTAGAAGTGAGCGCCTGAACAAAAAACGTGCACGCAATTTTTTCTTCTCTAAATACTCCAGAAAGAAAAATATCAGTAAAATAATGGCTCCCCATCCGAAAATATCGTTTTTCTGTTAGCTATATGTCTACCCGACAATCAGTATGTTCTTACACTATTTCAGTCCGCCTCCGTCTTTATCTTTGGAAAAATTCAGCAAGTATGAAGCGAGCGACACGTTGAACGAGATCCCCAGTGCGCCACAGAACTAGCGCTCCGTCGCGGCTAAGTTGTAAGCGAAACGGCCTTTGAAGCCCAACAGGCAAGCTGACAGACACACGTCGTAGAAGTGGGTGCAGCGTTCGCGACTCGCGAGCAGTGACGTAAGGCGAGATGTCCGCCGGCACGCGCCACATAGCGGATCAGTGCCTGAACTAAGCGTCCCTACCATTCCCATTGAAAAGCGCGCGACGCGTCAGGCAATGTTAATACAGGCGGCGTTGGCCAAACTAAACACTTCACGTCACAAAAGGAAGGAGCTTTGCGGCGGTTCTCGCTGCCCTGCAGGCGTTATCTGAGCAGCAGCATTTAAACTTTGCAGTTCGATATCTCTGAGTGTGGATGCGCTAGAAGAATTCTCCCAAATGAAACAGCGTAGAAAGACGATGGCGTCTAACTGTTCATTACAAACATGCCTGCTTACTGCAGCCACTAAAAAGTTAAGTACTCAGTTTGAGTTACTTAGGTCACCGACATCAATAACTGCCACCTAATTGTTTGTCCTCCTGCGCGCTAAACCTGACGCTATTCGTGGTTTTCACGTAAATCCAAGCACGCAGCTAAAAAAAGAACTGTCGGCTTAATTTTGGTCACCCTGCATATACACGCAGTAGTTTAACAAAACTGCACGTGTCGAGCTCAAATGCTCTTGCAGCTGGGAAGGAAGAGGCTCTTAACTTTGACGGTTTGCAAACAGTTTACTGTTAGGGAACAGCTCGAAAACGTTTTAAGAAGTTACTGCGATCCCAACGCAAAAAAATATTGTGAATTCATCAGCGGATATTTAAAGCTAATCTCGGGCCATCTCCACTAACGTTTTTTGAAACCTGGTGAGGGGCGAAGCACACAGTGGATAAAGTGTATTCAAAGATTGTAAGTCTCCCTCTTGTCCCACGACGCGCGCTGACTGGGCGCCAGTGCGCCCTCGCCGAGGTGGTGGCGCCCTCTTTAGCGTTGAAGCTGATTTAAGCAACTTGCATGCCGCATCTGCCCCAGTATGGGGTAGCGGCAGAGGTTCAACGCGAGCGCGGCGCATTTCAGCGCACGTTAAAGATTCCCAGGTGGTCAAAATAAATCCGGAGCCCTCCACTACGGCGCGCCTCATCTCCTGCGTTGCGTCGGCGCGTTAAACCCTACATCAATCAATCAATCAATCAATCAATCAATCAATCAATCAATCAATCAATCAATCAATCAATCAATCAATCAATCAATCAATCAATCAATCAATCAATCAATCAATCTCTAGTATACTTACTAGGAAACTCTATGCCCCTAGCAATGTCGCCAGAGGAGCGACTGCAGCACCACCGCAGCGACGCCCTCTTTCGTTCGTTCTCCCTTTTGTCGCTCCGAGAACGGCTCGACTGCAGAAGCGTTTGCCGACACGCCCCATAAGTTGTTAGCACAATAAGACCGCGCTTTTCTTGTCGCAGGCCTGGCCATTCAAGTGGGGTGCTATCGGCGACGTCGGCATTCCTACGGGACACGATGGGCTCTGACGTGGTGGTGGGAGGCAGTGTACCGCAGCGGATAGCTTCCTGCATGTCGGTGTTGGACCGATTTCTATGCCAGAGTCACCCGGTCGTGTCCAGCTTCGTCAAGGCGGACCTCTCGGTCAAGACAGACAGCAAAGGGAAGCCGGACCTTGTCGCGGCTGTTGCGCACATACTTGGTGAGTACGAGTGATTGCAGTGGCTGTATAGGTGGTATGCAGTGAAAAGTTTAGCTGTCAATTTCTTCGCTTGGCAACACTGAAATGGCCACGGACATGGCCGAAGCGCCACGCGCATGGCGTGGCTTATGCCACTGCTCCCCCACGCCGAAGAAAAAAAATAACACCGGCGTGCGTCGTCTGCTCCATTTCAACCCGATTCTCAACGGTGGTGTCAACAGAGTTGTTATTAATTGCACTCACATTGGAGTCGAGGCATTACTTTGCGTTCCGCGGGCTAGAGCTTGGAATGTCTAACCCATATCATGCGCTTATCACGGACAAGTACCGCCATCCCGCGGAGCCCGACGTAACCAGTGACGGCGCATTGACATGGTTGCCTGCATGCGTGCCTCGCTATTGAATACAGGCTATAGCTCCTTCCTTTTGGGGCCACAACGTGGATTAGGATAAACGATTCTAGGTTATTATATTAGTTCAAGCGTCTCTTATAGAAGCAAAAGTGTGATTCTATATTTGATAAGAATGCGAGCAGTCGAGCTGCTGCATGGGCCGCTGTATTCTCGGAGAACGTAGCTCAACTAACGCTACAAGAAACTGGAACAGGCAAGCATGGCAATTTTTCAGAAAAAATGAATACTGTATGACTTGCACACAAAAAAATTAAATCCATAGATTGGGTTTTAACGGGAATAATGTACAATGCGCCACACAATCGTACAAAACAGCGATTTCAAATTCAACTATTTACGTCATGAAAACTGCCGACACAAACTCTTTAGAATGATGTGCGCGAAAGGGGCGGGCTAAGACTTCAGAATACCGTAGAAGGTTTCTTCAAATCCCTCTTTGCCGAGGCAGGATAAGGCTAAAAATACGAAAGCTGCGTTATAGGCAAGTATGTTTCTCTCTGTACGTGAAGCGTTTTACCGCGAAGGTTTATAGCCCTATGTCTGTTTCGTATGACTTGAAGCTAATTACTGATAACCTGCATTGACAGTTTTTTCAGTTAGGCGGGACGCATGAATTCGTTCGAGCGAAGAGAAAAGGCTATAGACAATGGTGTATTGCTACCTTGTAGTGCCTCTATTCTTTCTTCTCTCATTAATTAAATATGATATCTATGTCGTCAGCGGGTAATTGCAAACACATTTACGTTTTTCGCGACATGGAAATTTTAGAGGGACGCAAAACACACAAGCATGTGCCTGCATCAGTAAATTGGAGCTCCGTTTTACAAATATACCAATCGAAGCAGTAGCTGCCGCCAATGAACACAGGGAATACTAAAAGCGGGAAAAACACATATGGACACCCCCATTCTCTTTCTGCACTACAGTTTGTAACATCACGCATAGCGAATGCCAGGGGAAAATTAATGGTTGAATCTTGTCGATGTGGTTTTATGAAATGATCCCTCCAATCAGGGAGATGTACACATAAAATAAGTGCCTGCGGGAACTTCTTCGGATCATGTACCTTTAGTGACAGACACCATTATCAAACCTTACCAAATAGGTTGCTTCACTACTGCCAGAAGGTTTTGTCGCAGTATCAGCTTCGTTGAAACGTTCCGCCTTGCAATACAAGCTCTGCCAATAAAGGTCGCGTGGTGAACTGAGGTGAACATCCAGCGGCAATAGGGACATGGCGGCAGCAAACTGCATTTCAGACCCATTGCGCATGTATTGTAAACTCTTTCAGGCACCTGCACCTCATGGGAAGCTTTTATAAGAGCGGCATAGATGAACGTGGCTTGATGGCAGGCTTTGCCTAGGCGCCGTCACAGCAGAATGGCTCCAAAATGCCATATTTTGATTGGCCTTCAATCTTTGCAACAAAAGGAAACAGCAACGAAAAAGGACTTTCAGAAAGATGGTGACGATAGTGTAAGGTCAAGCCGGGTCTCCATCCAGTGTGTTTGTGACGTCCTCCTAAGACATCAATAGCTGCAACGAAGGGAAAAAAAAACAATAAATACAACCTACAGCCATAGCGCTTATAGCCATCGTTAAACAATCAGATAAAATTGGTAACATAGCCTCGCAAGACCTAAAGAATTTGCTTGACACTTTTGCGCCCATAATATTGGCTGAAAAAGAAAACAATATAACGTAAAAGCAAAGAACAGAGAACATAACAAGTGGCAGCGTATGCAGAAATAGCCTGTAGCAAGAGCAAGAGCAACGTATGCAAGCTACTGCTACAATTTAATGCAATGGGTAAAAACTACAGCAAAAAAAATTCTAGTTACTGACCGTAGTGTGCAAGAGCTGCAAGAATTTATTGGAATCTTTTTGGTGGCAACATGTGCTCGGCAAGTCATTCCAGCTCAACAATGGTGCGCGGTATGAATGGTTGTGCGAAACGAAGGGAATGACATTGTGGGCGTTTAACTTTATTAGGGGTGATCGCGTCGTAGAAAAGAGAGCAGAGAGGCTGCTTTCAAAAAAACTTTCACGTCAGGGACGGGTGGTTATAAAGCTTGTGAAAAAAGTGATAAGCGCGTATGTTTCCGGCGAAGGGCCAAATCAACTAGTTCAGCACAGTTTTTCAAGTTGTGACGCTGGAAAAGGAAGAATAATTAGAGTAAATAAACCGAGCAGCACGGTTTATGTAATCCTCACAAAATGAAAAAGAAATGGCAGAGAGATATGGCATGCTAAATGCTTAGTTTCTCAACAAACAAGGCATCATTGGACGCTGCACAAAATCTGACTGAACTGCGCAATGCATGATCTTCAGTTAAAACAAAGAGTTCAGCCTCTTTAGTGTGACTTTAAAGAAGTTTGCTGTTTCTGTGATTTCCCCTGTGATGCTGCAGGCGTAAAAGATGCATCTGGCCTCAACCCTAACATGAAGCTTGGGGACCTCGGCATGGACTCTCTTATGGGAGTCGAGGTAAAGCAGACCATCGAGCGTGACTACGACTTGTCACTAAGCATGCAGGAGATCCGCCAACTCACCATGAACCGGCTTCGGGAGATCAGTGGAGAAATCGGCAGAACATCCTGTGAAGGTGCTGTTGCGCCCGAGGAAAAGAAAGGTGAGCTGCTTCCGCACAAATCTGGCCGTGTGAGACTATGGGCATTACATGATGTGTGCATGGGTGACGCGAGTGGCAGGGGAAGGATAGGAAAAGGGCACATCACTGTCTTGTGATGAAGAGACCCGGAGAAGTGGCGACGGCAATTATTCTGCAGGGCCATGGCGACTGGGAAAAATTTCTTTAATTATCTGTTCCTGAATACCTGACTTCAGAAACTTGCTTTCTCCAACTGCCATTCGACTGTTTTGCAATCAGTTATGCGAAATTGTGTGCCTTGCAAGTGGGCATTGAAACTTATGAAAGGTATCCGCAAGGCTACTCTTTGTAAAACAGAAGGACTGTAACAATAAATTGACCAAATTATCCAAGCCATTTGCCGTGATGTCAAAGCAACATCACGCTCGGCTGTGTAGAGAGCGGGAGCGATGACGTCTAACAATGTTCGGCATTTTACGTATAGCAGCCAACTATACTGAGTGGTTTTGACGCAATGCTAGTGCAGTCAAACCTCGTTAATACGTACCCACCTAATGTGTAATTGCAGTTTAAATGTAGTTGCGAAGATTCCCCCGCCAAGCCCCAATTTAACCCCATGTATTGGCTGCCCAGCTTAAACCGTAGCCGCTCATTGCCCATCAAGCGGTCAGTGCGTACTATTTTCTTTTTTGTTCTACTTGCACAGACACAAAATCGGCGAAATCTTATATGCGCAGACGTTCCATGCTCGAGCTGCGACGCCCTGACGACAGTTGCCAGCGATAGTGACGTTAATACAATGCCACCATGACGCATTTCTAGCTGATACATCTTTTGCCGATTGCAGCGAACAAAAGCATAACCTTCGAGATTTGCTTCCAATATCACGAAGAAGCTGCCGGTGGGGGTGCGAATTCGCTGTTGCCGTCGCATCCAATCCAATACATTTAAGAAGTAACCGCGCAGAAGCGCATTTTAACATGAAAGTGATTTATTTGCGGATACACGAAGATTTCGCCGACGTCATATTCGTCACTGAAGTGACGCCAGTACAACGAAGCAAGCGGCCTGTAAAAGGTGCACCCCTGCACACAGGGTCTTCTTGCGGGGAAGCAACCTAAAGTACTAAAGAGTACGTTATACTTAGGGTTGTTTGTTTTCGGGTTTTGTATTTTAAATTTTAACACGAAAGTGTTTTATGCCACGATACCCCAAGATTCCACTGACGTCATATCCGTCACGGAAATGACGCCAGTACACTTTGCTGAAGCGACCCGCCCGCAGGACGTCGCTCGCCAAGCACACCCACAAGACAGCCGCCGACCCGCAAATAATGCTCATCTGCAGATTTCGCTGCGAATTTCACTTCCGTATTTTACGGATTCCTATGACAGAGGAATCAACCAGTTTTTTTGCCTTCATTCCGCCACTGTCCTTGCGGTCGTGTTCCGGGTGTAGCGTTCGACGGTCTCTACTGCGGCGTGTCGGGCCCTTGTCTCTTTTTTCTTGTTACGTGTGTGCCAGATAGACAAAGTGGCTCGAGCCCTTACCGACTTCGAAGATGCCGAGGTCATTGCGGTGGCAAGCGAAGATGGATTTTTTGCTGCCTAGCCGCAAATAAAGCCTGTCTGAGTGTGTGTGCCTGTTTGAACGCAATGTGTCGTAGTTCTTTTCCAGCCTCTAAGTAGCCGCTAAACTGGTGTTCGTGGCTAATCCGTACATCGTTTAGTGAGTATCTAAACGTTATTCCTGGCCGATTACGTTTTAACAGGGTTTGACATATTTAAGAAACGCAAACTATCCAAAATCACGTTATTGGCTCCGGATAAACACATCAGCTTTGGTTTTTGTCGCTGCAGCCTTGAGGAGCATACAGCTGAAGCGCGCAGGAACTTTTTTCGTAAAGAGCCTTGCATGACATCCTAGCCTCACGCTGTACATAATGAGTAGGGAAGCCTGGAGTATAATGAAAGATGCACTGTGACCCTCTACCACTTGACGGAGGAGAGAAACGTCGATCTCTTTTTGCAAGAGCGACAATGGAGTGACAAGAAACTGCCGCCTACTCCGTCAGAAGAGAGTTCAAGGTTGTGTGTAGACAGACAGACAGACAGACAGACAGACAGACAGACAGACAGACAGACAGACAGAGACAGACAGACAGATCAGATTAGATAGATAGATAGATAGATAGATAGATAGATAGAGGATAGATAGATAGAGTAGATAGAAACGACAGACAGACAGAAGATAGACAGACAGATGGATAGATGGATAGACGGATAGACGGATGCTAGACGGATAGACGGATAGATGGTTAGGCGGATAGATGGATAGATAGATAGATAGATAGATAGATAGATAGATAGATAGATAGATAGATAGATAGATAGATAGATAGATAGATAGATAGATAGATAGATAGATAGATAGGAAAACACAGAGAGGTTTGCCGACATGAATTCGCTCACATGCTTCTCTTCAGGGAAGGGGGACAGGGAAAAAAGGCTGTGTAGGTACGTCCGTGTTGGTTTCCGTTTTTTCTGAATGAACCTTTCGTCATACTCAAGGTTTTCACATGCGCCAGCGCCTGTGTTGTCTATTTTTCCGGTGTCCCGGTCATTTTATCCCTGTTCTGCAATAGAACCATGCCAAGTACCTCGGCTTTAGTACTGCAATACTCAAAAGTTCTGACCGGTTCCTTTGATGGTGGAAATTACCTTGACTGGTTTCGTTTGCTCCTTGTCTGCCAGCAGGACCTCCTTACAGAGAGCCTAACTGACGCTCCCCATATTCGCACTTTTTCTCCTGGCAGAGCTCGGCGCTACTGAGGCTATTCCGAGGATGGCGCTTGTGGAGAAACTTATCTGCGACCGCGTCCTGGTGGAGATGAACGGTCTCCAGGGGGCCTCCCCTGTGTTCATTGTGCACCAAATTCAAGGCCACGTGTGCGCCCTTTCCGAGTTGGCTAAACAACTGCCAGTGCGCGCAGTTGGTGTGCAGTGGACGCCCGAAATTCCTACGACAAGCATCGAAGAGATGGCGTCAAAATACATGAAGGTATTTTTATTCACAATTGTTGGAAGTCTCAAAGGGACGAATAGCGCAACACAGACAAAACACACGAAGAAAGTGACAACCACGAGCTCTGTTCCTCTCTTTGTAATTATGCAGCAACTCGCCCAAGCCTTCACCATTGGAAGTCTCACACACTTTGAGCGGAGCGTAGTGTCGGGATGGCCACTGTGTCAGCTGAAAAATAATGAAACAATGAACAAAGAGAAGAAATTGAAATTTTGTTATATCGCCGTGCTGGTTATGAGGTCGATTTGATCTTAACGGGGAGAAGACACAAGACCCTTATACCTGCTTGCACGCGGCTGTCTTCAGTACAATTACATTTTATGGTGTATGCATTACTGGACAACACACTATTGAGACAACTGCTGTGGCCTTTATCAGCGCAAATATGTGCCATTGGCGAAATGGTTGGTATAATTGAAGGAATGCTTACCCACGTCCTGAAAATTCTCATCCGGTAGTTTGTACAACATTTCTAATGTTTAATTAAGCATTTTTAGGTGACTCCGGAAAATCTGTCCCCCCGTGCGTTCGTAATGCGTGACACAATGCACCCGTTAGGTATACACGAGCCGTATATGGGTATTTCAAATATGCCCAATTGGCTGTTCGTACTAAAAGACCCTGTAATGAAGGCCCCGAGGCCCCAAGGCCCAAGATACGTATACGTGTATGTTAGGACATATACACCTAGAGGCAGTGGCGTAGCCGGAAATATTTTTTTGTTGGTGTTGTACATCGCCAATAAAAATATAAAGAGAAAAAGAGCCTGCACTCTAACGATATCTGAGTCATTATTTTGCTTAAATAAAGCCGAACGATTAGCTGTTTTGTTCACAATAACGTTTACATAAAAATACCAGTAGACCGGAATCCAATGAGTAACTTTCATAAAAAAAACACCGATTTTTCACACACACAGAAAAACTCTCGTACGAAAAAAAGTCGTGGTTTTTAGAACAGATACGTTTTGTAAAGAAATCCGCGCTCCTCTTATTTTGTTGTTACATTTGAATATATTGATGCGGTGTGCAATAAATATGGAGAAAAAGAAAAGGCCAGTAGGAAGTAGAAGGGAAATGCAGCCCACATAAAATTTCGGGGGGTGTTCTGACACCGGAATACCACCCTGCCTACCCCCCTGCCTAGAGGCAATGCCCACTTAGGTGTTTCCCCCCAAAATATTTGAATTTGCACTAGGGATCGCGGAGTAAGAACTAGGAGCATTTCAAACACTGGATTTGTGATAGCGTGAGAAAACATTCCAGGCCAGAACGGTTTAAACTGGCAGCAAATAGAGGCGCATGAAGTATTTGGCCTTTGCTTCTTGGAGGAACATCAGCAGACGGGTGCTCAAGGTGATACCAATTCGCGAGGCAAAGTTTATCCCCCACTGTTAATAAAACAGGTTGTGAAAAATAGTAACGGCCGTATTTACTAACTCCTTACGAACCTTACTGCCCCGCGGTACGGTACGTTAACTCTGACACTAGCAACTGCATGGTTAGGAAATTAAATCGGTGCAGGAAGTAGCATGCACTAGATTAAGGTCGGGCTTATGACTAAATTATGCATGACCAGTTAGTAAATGACTGTAGCTCAGAAGGGTGTTATCGCTAGGACTGTACTCGTGAAGATAGTGGTGCTTACTGCCTGCTTCAGTAAGTAACCCTGACTAGTGCCGCGTTTACTGCCTGCAGTTACAAAGTAACCAGTGTATACTGGGACAAATAACTTGTTAGTGTTCGTTAGTGAATGCCACAATTTTTTTAAGAGCGCCTCGTTAGGCCTAACTCAAGGGCTCGTCCTACCCGCCTTTCTCCTATTTAGAGACTGGTCGAGGTGCAGCCGAAGGGTCCATACCACCTGGTGGGATACTCTTTCGGTGCGGCGGTTGCCTTCGAAATCGCCACGCAACTACAGGCCACTGGAGCCTCCGTGGCTAGCCTGACCCTCTTGGACGGTGCGCCTAAGTACCTGGCCGCCAATTCACACCAAATACGGTCTATGTTTGGTGCGGGCACGAAGGAGGAGGAAGAGACTGCCCTCTTCTGCTCTTTCCTCATACAGTACATCGACATCGACGTCTTGGAGGTGCGTAGACGTCCCCTGTGTTTGCACCACCGGTGGCGCATTGACAAACCATATTGAGTAGGGACTCCCACGTGGCCACAACGCGTGGCGCCATCTATAGGCTCGTTTGAGCATATATGCCCGTGACTTTTTATATTTTGTTGAAACACCATCGGGCTGTCTCGTTTTGTGATATACGGGTTCCACAATAAAGAAAAAAACCCAGGCCATCTCCACTAACGTGAAAGGGCGAATAATGCAGTGTATAAGTGTATTCTTGGCGCCTTGGCGTGTTTGCCCACGGAGATGGAACCGTTGGGAGGTAGAGGTATACAGCTTTGTTGTAAAAGTCTCGTCTTTGAAGCGTGAAGCTCTCTAGCGCGAGGCGTAAACGAGGGTCCCGGTGTTTTTTTTAGCACGCGTTACGTTCTAGCACGAGGCGTAAACGAGTTTCCCAGTGTTTTAGTGCCGTAATTAGATGAGACGATGCTTATGACGACCACATAAGACGCCGACAGTCCCAGCCCCTATTGGGCTTCGCCGCTAAAAAAATCTGTTTCTGGCTATCACTCACACAAGCCAGCTTCAAATCCTGCATGTGTGATTTTTATATTTTGTTTAATTAAAGGCTGTCGGACTCTCTCGTTTTGGGGTATACAGGCTTCATTTCTGGCTATCACTCGCATGAGCCAGGTTCAAATCCTTCAGGAGCCGTTTTTTTTTCATTTTAATTGGTTGGTTTACCTGAAACACATTTCTTGTTATCACGCGCGGCATCGTTTATGGCAGATTTGTGCATTATGAAAAAAGAAACCAGGAGGTTTTGTTCCGCTTAGACCCGTCAAAGTCTTGTCTGTCACCTGTTTTGTACTTTCCAGTTGCTTGGTTACTTTAACATAGGTTTCAGTTACTTTGTTACTTCTGTTGAATATTGTTGTACGTAGCGGGATTTTATCCGTGGTTATGTCGGTTTTGGTCCAGAATATTTTCATTTGAATCATTTTGTACCTTTCAGGTAGTTTTAAGTGTACCGTAGTTAGGTGATCAAATGCTAGCTATAGTGAGCGTACGGGCATGATTGTTTTAGGGGCGTAGTACCTTAAGGCCGAGGCTTGTGCGTCCGGCGTCCAGCGTCCGTGCTCACGGCACAGCACCGTGTAAATCGAAACATCTGTGAACAAAAGGTTCACAAAAGGTTAACAAGAACAAAATAAAACGTTCACAACTGGTTACACACACACAAACACACACGGAGAAGAGAGAGAGAGAGAGAGAGAGAGAGAGAGAGAGAGAGAGAGAGAGAGAGACGCACAGCACCGTGTAAATCGAAACATCTGTGAACAAAGGGTTCACAAAATGTTAACAAGAACAAATGAAAGGTTCACAAAAGGTTAGACAGAGAGGGAGAGTGCTCCTAGAGAGCCGTGCTGCGCATGCGCGAGGAGCGTTGGATTGGATCGGATTGATTTGGATTGGAGTGAAATTGATTGGATTGGATTGGATTAAATTGAATTTATTGTAATGGAAATCGTTTTAGAAGCAGTAAGCACTCTCACGGCTGATGTACGGTAAGAACGATCCCCAGTGCTTCACCCACTCGTCATGATTCAGTTTGTATAGATGCCTGAATTTTTATTGTGGTTTGTTTTCCCCGTTTTAGGTGGATTTTGCGTATTAGTATTTCGTTAGGATGCTTTCCACCTGCAATAATTATGTTCCGGCTGCGAAGTGGGCCCTAAGTAGACGCGGTCCCCTACGGGATATGGTTTGTGAATACGCCCACAGGTCAGCCACCAAGAACGCCACCGTTGGGAGCGTCGCTTACTGTCTGTCGCAACTTTCTCGCTTAGCAAGGTTTATGGCGCGTGGCGTGTATAATTGCGTTATTTGCCGCTGCACACGCTATCTGTTCGTTTGATCGGCAAACCCGCAGTACGTAACAGTACGAGAATGTGCAAATCGTGATTTGCACACTGTTTATGAAAGTTTTGTAGAGAGCGCGCCAGGCTCGAGTCTTGACTATATAGCGCAGCGAGTACGCCGCTGCGTTACATGCTGGCGATATGTGTTGGTGGCTACTGGCTACTGGGTTGGAGATAGCTGTCTTTTGCACGTGCGCGTATCTCGGACAGTGTCGGGCCGGTCGTCGTCTCGCATGGGCTCGTCTAATCTGCAGAACCACCACCCATGGGAGGCGCTTCTATTCCGCAGTGCCAGCGGGCGATCGGCTCGTCGTTTCACGTGGCGTAGTATCACCGTAGGCAGTTAGGAATCCCACGAAATGTTCTGCGGAAAGCGCTGCAAGCCATTCTTGATGCGTGCTTTTATTTTGTTACGTCTGCGATTTGGAAAATTAGCACAAGTCGTTTTGTGTGATTGCGTAATTGCCTGCGGTAGTATTGCACGGGTTCAACGGAGTGTTATCCCCCGACCGTCCCTTGCAAACAAACACCTTTCCCCACCCAAAAAGAGTCTGCCACTACTCCGAACAAATTACGTCCCCTAGCTGCCCCTTCTGTGGAGCAGACTGCGCTCTTTTCCACATGGTTGGTGGATGCCCCTCCCACCCTCTCCCCAAACCGAATCCGTACAACTCTCCCGAGCTCTGGAGGCGCGCCCTGTCCAGCTCATGCCTGTCTGACCAGCTTCGACTGGTGGAGCGGGCTGTTGCGGCTGGCAAAGCATATGGGGTCCTGGACTGAGGACTCCACCTCCTGAAGACGCCACACAAATTTACTACACAATAGAGATGTTTATCCTCCTGCTCCTCCGCCCCCGTGTCACTGCTTCCGGCTGGAACTGCGAAAGAGAAGCGCCCCTCGTGGGTGGCGGAGTCTGTAAATTGGGCGGGCCCATGTGAAATGACGATGGGCCTTACGCTGTCCGAGGTCTGCGCACGCGCAATGGCCAGCTATCTCCAAGCCCGCAGCCACCAGGAGATGTCGCCAGCATGCTCATCAAGAGTTGTGCGCTCGTTTGCCGCTTCACACGCACTGTACAGGTGTTTGTAACACGTAACGTTTGACGCGATAGCGTTATTAGGATCATTTTTAAAATTTGCCGTGCAGGCTAGCCGTCCGCTATCAGCTGTGCCCATCAAGTGTCCACGGAAGTACGTCATTGGTGCTAACAGGAAACCACAACTGAGGCAGCCAGATATGAGGGCTCACCGAAACCGGAAGTACAGAGCAGCGGCGTTTTGATGGTGGAAAGGAGGAGAACTATACTACGGCGAGGCAAAAAAAAAAAAGATACGCGATTTGAGCTGGCACCGTACCTGTGCAGTAACGTTCGTTCTACGTGCCTTGTGTAGTAGCATGCTGGGCAGACACGGTCTCCATCCGTGCCGCAACTTACTCTCCTCCCCCCCCCCCTCACCCGGAGCGCCTCTCCAATGACCAAAAATGATGCCGCCACGAACACTGTGTCACCTAGTTGAAAGGGGCGAGAGATTAACGCCAGGTTCTTACAAACCAATGAGAGCATAGGTCATAACCAGAAATAAACTAAAATGCACCCCAATAACAAATAAAAGCGAGTATATGGCGTCTAATTCCAAAAATCTTAAAATAACTTTTCGAATTTTCCGCGGCCCTGTCACCAGGGCCGCAAACTCAGTTCGGAAAACTATGAATGGGGCCACGCGGTAAATTAAGCAAACCCCCTAAAATAGGTCAGCATGCATGTGATCCCAGAGAAAAGTCACGTAAGAATCCTTGGCATGACCCTACAGAGAACATGCAGAGCCCATCTAACAATCGAGAGCAGTATAGCAAACTTTTGACCATTTGGCCCACATTGTTAAACGCTTTACAGGGGAAGAGCGTAAATGGAAGGCATGATAAAACTTACAAAGGCACTGACCACGAGCCCGACATTGTACAGCCTGCCGTACAAGATACTTTCGCGAACTGAAGGAGGCCAAATAAACACAATCATCAGGGCAGTATATGAGCAGGCCTCACCCTCCCAACGTTTACGGTCAGAGCAAGGGTCTTTGTATTGTGTGTTACAATACTTTTAAAGAAACCAGAGAGGCCACTCTCTTAGCGCAAAACGAGCGTCTGGGAAAAACAAAATTGGGACCAGTCACCCTATCTAATGTAGGCATACCTCCAGAGAAAGGACGGCTGGATGCCATGACGCATATTTTAAAAGCTCCCCCTACCGAAAAACGTAGATCCAAATATAACTAAGAAGTGGTGACAACCAGGGATCATATTACTTTGAGAAAAGTTCACAAACCATGAATACGCAGTATGCGCGGACGCCGGGGTGTCCGAAAGTACGAAGGCAACAATTATGGCAGTGGAGTATACCATGGCAATTGCTGGACTTCCATTACCCTCCCACACAAAGAAACGGAAATAGCGAAAATTGGAGCCACCCCCTTGGCGATTCGTGTGGCAGAACTATGAAATTGATGCTTAAACATCATTACACACGCTTAAAAGTCCACAGTCTCTTCGCTGCAGGCACTGTGCCTAAACAATTTAGAAAGATTCTCCAATGCACAATGAAGAAAGTTAACACCACATTCTGGAACGATAGGAGGCAGCCTATCAAGATCCACGCGAACTCGCATACCATGCTTCTTGTTGGCCACGACTACCACACCGCCTTCCCCGAGAAATAAGGAAAACGTCTCCTTATCTTACGCCTAGGAACAGCAACCCTCCCCATGCCACACGGTGATTCTCAACACCCATGAACTGCAAATTCGGTGCACGATACACACCAGCACACATAACCACAAACCCTGATCGGCTAAGAATGTTGGTAGAAGACGTCCGACATTATCTTAAAGCTGTGCAAAATACCGCGAAACACCCACTCTTTTCTGCGAAATTTGGGCATATCTAAGGATGTGCTCAGGGGTAAAAAAACTCAAACATTACTTACTCCTCCTATATCGACCCATGGGAGAATGCCCTGCTCATCTTATAACCTTAAAATTAGCGTGAGCTGATTCTAGGGCCCAGGACTTCGGCTTCAACCCTTGAGGCCTACCGTTTCATGATCCATTTTCGCAAAATTTCACTAACTCTCATTGAACAAAGATCTCTCTCTCTCTCCATCTCTGTGTTATAAAAAAACCAAATGTTTAGCCAGGCCACGACGCTGGAGAATCAATACTTTTAAACACTGACACTGTAGTCTTCTCGCTCAAACTGACCAAAACCCGCAGTCGCAACTTTTCACGCCCACATCTTAAGAGGGCCATGCAGACAAAATACAGTTTTTGTTTTATTCGAAAGAGTTCGTGTTTTATAGTGCCCCCAGCGCTTGTCCGGCAGTAAGCGATGCAGTATTTCCTGAGAAATTAATCAATTTAGGTTAAAAGTTTGGTTCTCCTGCCAAATCGTGTGTTTTGGCTGGGGAATATGCCTAAATACACATTTACCGCCCTGGTGAAAAGTAGTACGAATAAGTATTCATTGGTCTAAATGACATTTTGCCTTTGTCCGACTTGCTACTCTTGGGTGACTTAGGTAAGCTTTTCGAAGTTACCAAACTGGCTCCAGCCGTGGAATAGCCATTGAAAAAATCTTTCGAAAAAAAAAGTCGCAGACAATTGTTCCAATTTCCTACGAAAACACGGCATTGCAATGGTTTCGCACCACTCGTTAATAAATTGATAAGTGGCGAGACAATGGGGCTCGCAAAAAAGAATGAAACCGAGAAGGGATGCAGTATTAAGGATACGAAAGTTTCCATTTAATTCAAATTTTGCCGGCTTTTTCGCAGGTCCGCAAACAAATGAGTCAGTATCCGAACTGGGAGGCCAAGCAGGAAGCGGCCACCGACATCCTTCTCAAAGCCTCTCCAGATGTGAGACCCAGCCGTGAAGACGTGGCCACTGCCACGCAGGTCTTTTACGATTTCATCAGGGCGAGCGAAGCCTATTGTCCAAGGAAAAAATACCATGGCGACATCGTGCTGGTCAAAGCGTCCAGGCCCCAAAGCACGGCACGGGACCTGCCACCCGACTACGGTCTTTCCGAGGTAAGCAAATGCCTAAAAAGTGCAGTCGGATACTCTCAGCATATTTAAACAGGGAAGAAAAAGCGACGCATAGCAAGAGCTGCAATTTCATTCTCGGCAGCTTTAGCCGGAAAAGTACGCCTTGCTGGTTCCTAGTGGGACCGTTACATCAAGACCATCATTCGCCTATAGCAATCCTATGGCTCGAATGGAAGAGGAGCAAAATATTTTGTTGCGTTCGCCGAAATTTCTGTTTATTTTGATTCCATAAGGAGGTGACCATGCAGTTTAACTTGATGGCTCACATTGGTCGGAAACACCACGGAACCATCCTCTAGGCGTGAAACTACTCACAGAAATAATTTACGAGACCCGAGCCATGCATTATACCTTAAAAAACAGTCGAGCACTTTGAAGTGAACAACAGAGAAATCCGTGTAGGATGTACAAATATCCCATGTGAGAAATGTGGCTTACATTTGTCTGAAACACACCGGGACCATCCTCCAGGCGTGAAACTACTCACAGAAGTTATTTCCGCGACCTGAGCCATGCATTATACCTAGAAAAACAGTCGAGCACTTTGAAGTGATTAACAGAGAAATTAGCGTAGGATGTAAAAATATACCATGTGGGAAATGGGACGGGTGTGGTCGTTGTTTAGCCTGTGATAATTTAAGCCATAGAGTACGGGTAGCATAAATCATGAAGTGATAAAGTAATGTTCACTATAAAATGAATTCACAATATATTATGACAAAATATTACAATACGATGGCGGTGAGCCGTTGTGTTTTCTTCAGAGGGAGATCATGCCTGCATTTATCATCGTTACAAACATGTAAGACTTTATCCTGTCTTTTGCTCAAAACAAAATAGTCATATTCTAGATGGAAAGGGATGTTCGTTTTGTAGGCAACAGCTTCTAAAATAGAAGTCTGAGTACAGACAACCCAGTAGCTACATTTCTAAGTACATGCTTGTTGTGTTTAGGGGTAGAATGCGGTGGGTAGAATGCGGTGAGGATAACATTTTCCGGCGACTTATTCCGGCCTTTTCCCATCTACTGTTTTGTTTCAGTGCTGTGACGGCAAGATTGAAGTCAAGGTGGTGGACGGTCTTCACGAAAACTTCATCTTAGGCGAGGGAGCCCGCCGGTGTGCTTCCATAATCGGCGACCAATTGAAAAAGTGATGCTTGGTTTTCGATTTGTAGGGAATTGAAAGAAAAAGAAGAAATATCAACGTTTGTTACTTTGGGGGAAATCATACTTTGGTATGGCGCAATGTTTGTCGTCTTTATCACACCATCGTCGTTGCGCCTGTAGAATACGCAGTTGTTTTAAACTTCTACCTTTGTTATACCATCAGTGGCACCATCTGTCAATCTCAACTTCAGCAGAGATGGACTGGACCTCTTCAGAAGACAGAAAAAGTTCTTCAGAAGACAGAAAAAGACAGAAAAACTAAGTTTCGCACTACGACTCTATTTCTCCAAAATGGTACTACAGTGCATAGTATTGTAACGATCCTGTATTGATGTAAGAAGCCCAAGAAGGAACAACGTCTTATTGTTGCAGGAATATTTAATTTGCTTTGCGCCACAGTATGGAAACATCGTTGCAGTAAAACTGAGTTGCTGCCAGTTTAGACAACAAATATTGGAAACACGATTTCAAGTTCAGACAATAACGATATCCCAGTAGGCGCAGACGGCAAAATGAGTACAAATCTACTTTTGCCTTTAATACGCTTACCTCACGAACAACATATATATCTTGAACAAAGCTGGAACTTGCACAGTCACTGGCACAGATGGTGGTGTGGCAAAAACAGCTGCTGACTTTGCTTTTTATTCACAATGGGTCCACGTGTCCAACAATAATTAAGTACTTTGTGTAAGTTTACAATGTCAGTAGTTAGTGAAGTCGATCGTTTTTGGTGCGCGGCTTTGTACACGGTATGGTGTCCGTACATATCTGCGTTTAGCCTACCTAAATTCCAAATCTTCCCTCAAAGCAAACACAACCACATGAGCAAGGATTACCGGTGGACAGGGAGCTTTACGATAATATTTCTCAAACTGATCTGCGTGGATGAAAGGCCATCTTGTTTCTATTCGCGAAAGCGGGAGCGTTTTACTTACGGTTACATGGTTGTTTCTGACTGCCGTCATCGCATTGTATACGTCTAGATAGCAGCTAATCTACCCGTGTATATTCCAAATGAACACTGAAACACGCATTACAATTTTCTTGGAAAGAAAAGTATCTCAAAATTGCCTATGGCACCAACACTAACGCTATGGTGTGCGTTGCTGTCTTACAGTGTAAAAACGCGTAGCGAACAAGACCTTATCATCTCTTGTGCTTGAACCTGCATTGACCAAGATGACACCTTTATGTTCTTCGACTTTCTTTGCTGAACATGTAAAACATTACCACAATAAAACTTAGCATATTATGACATAAAATGTGTCTTCACTGTGTTTGCGAAATGCGACGAAACTTTCAGTGTCTGAGCAGCACAAAAATGTCATTTATACGGCCCCATCGAATGCTCTTTCTTCAGAGATGTGAAACACGAAGAATTTTACCGAACAATATGCACCAGTATCTGATTGCCTGGCCAGTTTAATAAAGAGCCTGGTAAGGCCAACAAGAATTGTCAGACCTAGACGTCTTTCTCTACAAAAGTCAAATCAGCGTTAAAGACCCTTGTGAAGAGTGCACGTATTTTTGGTATATAGCACTGATGGGAGAGCAACTCTGGTATTTCAGGCATGTGCTAGTATGCCCTTACCATGACGCAGGTGTCTGCAAAATTTATTCGGAAGAACTCATGGAGGTAGCGCCCTAGTTCAGAAAGCAAAATTGACGTGTAAACAAATGTAATTCTTCTAGATTCGTTTGAGCAGTCGAGAAAATTCTAAAGGAAGTGGGATATGCATATTAGGGTGAGCTCGAAGCTGTAGCTATGATAATAAAGACAAGTTTCCATGATTGAATAACCCACAGTTTGACTGATGGACTAACTGATTTACAGAATGATTATTGCCCAGCCGCAACCACGAAGCCTAGAGACTTAGTTCAGCAAGTGTATGTATTTCTTGAAGCAGTTGCTAAATCAGAACAATCGGCAAAAATTCAACCCATAAAGACTTGACCACTGCTAACGTAATTTTTAAAATAAATAATCACTGCTCACGCTGGTTAAGTTATCGAACGGGCGTTTGCTTCTGAAGACGATTCATACAACTGTACAAAAACAAGCTTCACGCTTCTCAGAACTTTCTTCCCTTAATAATTTCTTAAAAATCTCTTCGCAGGAGGTAAGCGTGCTTATGCTAACATTTCTGTATGTTCTGGTGCGGATAGTTGGGGGCTTGGTTGTGCGTCCAAAGTGTGCTCACGCAAAAGCTTCGCGGAGAAAATTCAGAAATTCTACTTTTAATAAGGTGGAAAGGGTTAAAGGGGTTCTCAAAGATCTTTCAGTCTACAGTGGATATGCAAAATTAGTTGTCGGCGTTAAAGTTAGTGCAAAAATGCGGGGAGTAATTCCAGTACGTGAAGGTTGATGACCAGGGAAAGTGATTGGAACACCACAAATGAGTGACTACAGATACTCTACATGCAGTAAAGCCAAATATTAATTGCTTAATTTTTTAACTAGTGTGAAAGCGGATTTGTAATCATGGTGGTATATACTGAGTGATTGAGTTACAACTTCAGACAGATGTTTGATGATAGTTAAGTCTATACATTACCTGCGTTTAGTGGCTGGTTGATGTGAATCTTTGGAGTAATGTAGTCCAAGCTGGCCAATCGTGGACTGCATAAACGACTTCTTGCCTGGCGAGGGGACACCCATTCTGGAGTCACAAAAGGCTACCAGTGGAATATGTTGATCATGTTGCGCCTAAGCAAAGTGCCGCCGCAGAGCTCTCAATGTCAGCTATGTATGTTTTGGGGATATGCATAGGACGAAGATTAGGCGTCTGTATTACATCACTGCCCCACATAAATGCCCACAGTTAAGGTTATTGCTTTGTTTTATGTAAATTATTTCGGAGTCGAAGGTGTACGGCTTGATGCACCACTTGCGGGCACTCCACCTGCTGCTGGACGCTTTTGCAATATACACTGGTCGGGGACTGGCCCAGCAATAATGAAGATTTTATATACCCTAACTCCACAACTTACTATGTCTTGTACCATGTTAGGAATTCCCGCGCCTTTAGTCCAAACTATTCCTACACGAACTTGATGGGCCACATTTCCAGTCACTTCCACAGGTCACCAAGGTTAGGCCACGAAGAGTGCTTGAAATGTTTTACCTAAATCAGTATGTCTCCTGGTGCTGCCGTTTTGGCGCTCTAGTTTTTTCCACAGCGAGTTCAATAAACAGAATGGGTGGTCACTAGTGTGTCTTTATCAATTGATTTGATTACAAAAGCGGAAACGTTATCAGGACTGGAGAATGCTATGTTGGAATGGGGTTTGGGAATAGTTTCTGTGCGGGCCCTTTTAAGGGTCCGAAGTGTACATAAGAGGATTCTCAAAAAAGCGTACTGCGTGGGAAGAAACAGTGTTTCATCGAAACAACTGAGCTTTACGTTCGCACTAAGCATGATCCCGCAGCTTTCAGTGTGGTAGGCAGACAGGGAGCCTATCAGCCGGCGTTTGACGAATGTTAAAGTCGTCGGTCGAAGTTTCTACCATTCACCTGTAAACGTTCGACTGCGGCAGGTCACAGATTAGCTATCAGGGATCGGGACCTGCGTTTTGATCGCTCACTGTCAGCATAATTCCTCAGGGTGCCCCGCAGGAGATAGTTCAAAATAAGAACGCTCTGTCACAACTCCATGATAGCGTAGATTTATTACAGGGTGTTGCTGAGAAGTAAAATCACCATTTGATCATTTAGCCACCGCTGCACTTTCATTGTGGTATAAAGTACCTACATTGGCTGCAGACCAGGAATAAAAACAATTCTAGATGAGCTAAGCCCTCCCATGATGTACTGAGTGCAAAGGCAGCAGTGTTTACTTGTGGAACGGATATGCTGGTATCCTGTGCGTCCATATTGCACAGCTGCTGTTTATGCAGACGGTTCAGAGTTCATCGTCGCATACACCCGCCGACGAAATTTTTAGACCAGGTGTTGTGTAGAAGGATATGCTCCGTTCTTTCTCCGCACCGGTAACGACGTGTGCTTATGGTGGCACGCGTTCCGTCGCACGCATGTGTCTTCTCATTCTCATCACCGCCCTTTTCTCTTTGCGGCGTTTTCTTCCTTTTTCGGGCACCATGATTCAGAGGCCTGACGAATCGCCCTTGATAGCCATACATATACTACATTAGCAGCCAGTGTGCTTTCCTCTCACCTGACGAGCACTTGCGCAATTAGTGTGCTGTAATGCCTCATGTTGTAGTGAGTAGATGCTTCAAACACACGTTTATAAGTCGAAAGCTGCAACCGTTTCACGGATTCATCTTTATTTATCCGGAATCCTTTGGCTGTAGGTGGTCTAGGGGTTTGCAATAAAGAAAAAAAAAGCTGTAGTGGTTCCGGGGTTACGTCTACTTTCGCATACTGGAGACCATGGTTAGAATATCACCCAGCACAAAATTCACGCAACCTTCTATTCAACTAAATTACTTATATTGTTTATGAGAGCTACCGTAAAAAATGTGGAGTGATTCGGTGAATTTTAATTACTTTTTGTGTCATTTGAGCAGCGGGATATTTTATGTACCAATTGAGCTTCGACCAACGCAGGTAACTAATGCTTTTGCATTATTAACGGCTTCAAAATAGGCGCTGAAGTACGATTAGGGCATATAACGTACCGTTGCACATGTGACATAAAAGGTGAGGTGTAGCATGTATGATTTTGCGTAATCCTACGTTTCAAGCACCACCGTTACATATAGCTCACGCAAAATACAGATCAGTGCTGGTGGAATGCAAAATAAATAACGCTGAGACTCGTACGTGCGGAACAACGCTAAACGTAGGTGCTTACAGCATTAAGGGAGACTAATAATAATGAAGCACTAATAAAAGGAGTTCCAGTGCAGAAGAGTGGAATGGGGGAGTGGATGGCGAGGGAAGGGTTGGCCCGGGCCTTTCCACCACTTTTGGGAAAGCGTGAGGTGTGAGATCGCAGGCGGTGGCGTGAGCTGCCTTGTTTTTTTCCCCAAAGTAAGAGTTAGCGGGGTATCCTAATCGGTTCTATCTAAGGTGGACGCAGACTTGTCTTGTGTAGCTTTAGAGCTGGGGTTGACATACACCCTGTGCGAAAGTTGCGGCTTGCTCTGTGAATCTCCGAGAATGGTCTCCATGTCTGTGGAGGCTTTAATTTTTGCGAGGGCGATGGCTGTTTTTTTGGCGGGTACGGTCTGATGGCGTGGAAGGTGAGGGACGTTATGATGGTACAGTGCGCGTCGGTTACGGTCAGTGCACGGGTCCGTCGATGGTGGTATTCAGCGACGTCCTTGTAGCGAGTGTCGGGATTGTTGGTGATATCTTAACGGCAGGAAGACCCAGGCTTTTCGTTTCTCTTGGTTTTAGGGGAGTGCATTTGCTTAGGGATAAGAGAGACAGGAATTGTGGCTTCCAATGTCTCATGGTGTCGGAGCCTTGCTTGTGGTTGATGAAGGGCAGCCCAGTTTGGTGATGAGTTCGAAGGACTGTTTTGGGTGAATTGCGAGGCGCAAATTTGTTTTACTTGCTCGTCTTCGATTATATTGGTGAAAAAAAGAATTCAGTTAGAAGGAGATGAACACGATTTCAATGGTAATCCCTACGGCTCGGCGGTAGTAGCCAACAGTTGGTTTGATGGAGAGGAGAAGCATTACAACAAGTTTTGAGGTGGCGCTAGCGTGAGTGGCATGTATAACCAAGAAGTTAGAGAGCATTGTGCTGTGGTACTTTTAATTTTTAAGCCAAGGGCCCCGATCAAAATATTTGTTTTGAACATTTAAATGAATTCATTTATTTATTTGTACATACTGAAGCTCCCACTTGGGGCTATGGCAGGAGCCAGCATTATAGAGATCAATTAACTTAGCATTAAACAGTCTAATAGAGCAATACAACAAAAACCATAATTAGGGCAAATCATAAAGGGCAAGTACAAAATTTCCCAGCGGAAGGGAGTGTAGAGCACCAGGCAATTCCTTCTAGTGTTCAGAAGTTCAAGGAAAGAATCTAAATTTGGATATGTTGGTACAACGATGGTAAGGCTTGATGCTAAGACGGTGATTGCTCCAGATATAGACTGTGAGGCCAGTGCGATGTATACATAATCAGACATGCGATATGCTGAATGAATAAAAGGGTGTGGCAATTTTATTGATTTGTTGATTATGGGTTTTACGCGCCTGACGCTACACAGACGATGAGGCGCGCCGGTAGTGGTGGGCGCCGGAGTAATTTTGACCACTGGGGGATCTTTAAAACGTGCGCGAAATCTGGAACACATGAGCGTTTTTTTTCGCCTCCATCAAGATCGCCAAGTGGCCATCGCGGCCGGGGAAACGAACCCGCGTCCAGCGTAGGAATTTTATTGAATCATTGAGTCGACCCGTGCGTAGTGTCGTAAGTTCCAGGGAGGAAAAGGCAAGGGAAGATCATAACAATACAAATTAATATGTTTTTTTAATGACCTCGATTTTAGCGATTTCCCCTGATTGTGGAGGGTTCCATACGGGACATGCGCAGTGAAGCACGGGAGGAATCAGTGTTTTACACATGAGTAATTTAATGCTTTTCGGAGATGGGGACAACGTTCGTCGTAAGTAGCCTAACCTAGGTTAGGCTGCTACTGATTACTTTACTTATTAAAAAAAAGCTTTTTGAAGATTTCATGCGGATAAAGTTAATATGTTGAGACCAAGAAAAATTGCTGAAAAGGATAACAGCAAGATTTTTAAAATTTTTTAGCTTTTTCGAGCGGATCTGCTTAAAGTATACCAGAAGCTGGAAGGGTACTCGCTATCTGTGAAAGACATAAGCACGAATTGGTTAAAATTAATGCTTATTTTCCAGATTGCGCACCATTCACAGAATTAAATAACTGAAGCATTTTGACGGCGATGACCTGAAACAGAGTCAATGAAATCATACAAAATACAATCGTCAGCATACAGACGAATTTGAGAACTGATTTTACGAAGCAAATCATTAACACAGTAAAAACAGTAGCTGTCCAAGTTCAGAGCCTTGTGGAACGCCTGAACGCACACTAACAACATGGGAGTCAGGCACTGCTTATGATGCAGTTAAGGTGAAATATTTACTATCGGATATCCCAACGTCTCTAAATGCCACCATCATACCACCACCACCACCTACCACACCACCACCACCATCATCACGCATCATCAGCAATCATCATCAGTTCTCATTACGCTTTTTTCGCCACAGGTGCAGACCTGCTTACTAATGTGCTGTTTTAAGGCAACATCCTTACACCGCTGCGTCTCATAAAAAGTGTCCTGTAGTGCGGAAAATGCAAAGAAAATCTGTGATACCAAAATCGCCGCTTCAGTGGGGTGTGAGCGCCGGGAAAGTGAAAGCAAGTCAAACCCACTTCCACGCCTGTGAAATCTGCTGAAACAGCGGGGTGGACTTCGGCACGCTGGTGACCACCACCCGAAGAGGCGGGGGTCGCTCATAACGCCATTCTCCGTGGTCTGTATGTCCTCGAAGCTGAACCACGGAGGTGCGGTAGTTTATCAGTGCATATAAGTGGTGTGGTAGTGCGCCGCTTGGCCAGGCGCACAAGCCGAGATCGCAAATCGGACGGCCGTCGCATCGTCTCGGGAGCCGTTCCGCTACCGCTGTAGGAGTCCGAAGTGGCGGGCTGGTGGTGGGCCGGTAGGGCCGAAGGTGTGCGGTATCTAATGATCGTGTACGGCAACCTTTCGTTTGACTACGGCAGCAGAATTTGGCAGCTTCGGCACGCTGCCGGCCACTTCGCACAGAAGCAAGGGTCGCTGACAACGCCACTCGCCGTGGTATGTACTTACGTAGAGATCGTACTTACGTGGAGATCGTACAGATCATACTGTAGAGATCGTACGTACTTACTTTCCCAAGGAGGTCTGGTGCATATATTGGTGCATACAATAGAGGGACTAGCTGTAGTACCCGGCGTTGCCCGGGTGGGCCACTATTCTAACTGCGTGAATTGGTATGTAGGTGCCGATGGATGTGGTTGTGCGGCAGGGTTTACATTTATTTACCGAGGAGATTCGGTGGCACCAGCAACCAGTGTGCCGAGAAGCGTCCGCAGGGTGCGTCGGAACAGTGCAGAAGCTGTGATGTTCTCTTGGCGCGTGGCTCGTCCTGCGTGCCGAGGCCACGCACTGCTGACGATAAAGGCAGCGGCACAAGATGATGATGGTGGGGGCTTATAGTGGACGAAGAATGGCCGCTACAGGTATAAAGCTTGTTATCTCTTATTTGTCTAATCTTGGAGTTATACACAATTAGGAACTCCTGCCTGCGGTCAATACACGGGAATCTCCCATGGCACGTGCTTATGGGAAATGGCAGGAGCTCGGGCTTTATGTAGCTGTCCCGAAACAAATTGTACAAAGATGGTGTGCTCAAAGGACTAGTTAATCACGGGAAGTATTATCTCGTAGCTGTGAGAAATACCAATCAGTCACAGTTTTCTAATAAATAAAATGGGCTCCTGTGGGCATAGAGTTTCTTAGTAAGTATACTAGAAAGGAAACTGCGCCTGATAATCCATGTCGCCATGGGGATTTATAGGAAGACCCCCCTTTTTGGCTTGGGCTTGGCATGAGAATTCGATCCTGAAGTGGTTTCGGGGATTTGCTTTTTTCACTATGCATTAACACGTCTACGAGCTACGAGGAAGTCATAATCCTCCCTGTTCTGTGGTAGCCGTGTATGGTGAAAAGGCAGGGAGTGCGTGATCGCAACTGGCGTTGCTCATGTCGCAGTCGAAGGACGCATGACTGAGCGGGTAATATGCTGCCGCGAAATTTGTAGCCGACGAAAAAAAAAGAAACAAAACGTACATCTACGAAGACAAGATACGACAGATACGGACGCCTGTATCTGTCCTATCTTGTCTTCGTCCACGACTGTTTAACGCCACGCTTTCTTTTTTCTTGTTAAACTGTTGCTGACGGTCGGTGCCCCGGTTCACCCCGAAGGCGACATTTTCATAGGCACGCTCAAAAAACTTTCCAAACTCTTCAAACAACTTATTATTTGAAATATTGGTAAAATTAATAAAATAGGAGTCTCCAATTTGTTTACCCCCCAAATATTAACGTTGTTCGTGACTACCACCTTTGCCTGCAAAATAGCAGACACAATCGTTCCGGCAAAAATGCGCTTTACTTCCTTTTTTCTTAGTTTTAAAACAGCCTGTTTTATTTTCCAGTTGGATAATTTCACACTAAACTTGGCGTTTTTGTAGCACTTTGTTTAAATTTTCGGTCACTAAAAGGTTTCAATCCAAGCCAATGATAAAACTTAGGCGAGCGCATGATCTAATGCTATAGTGCCTAGAATATGCGGTTCATGACGACACAGACGGCCTTGACGTGAGCCGCATAGACGCTATCGCCAGATTCCTCTCTTGTGTATATTGTAAGAAACTCTATGCCTACGGGAGGCGGGTGGTTGCAGAAATTCCCAACAGATGGCGAGCGCTATTGTTCGCGGGAAAATTGAACTGAATACCACTTTGAGACGAGTGTAATTTCAGAAAATCCCGCTCGTATCTTTATACACTTGTTGGGACAAAATTATGTGATTGGTTTTTGACAATTTTATTGGCAGCATTTATAACAAAAAAAAAGAGCTATATCAAAGGGCTGAATAGTTATTTGGAAATTTTTAAAAACAGGCAATTTGCCAAGTTTACTGATTGTGCTTATTAAATGGCTATTATGGAAGAATGAATCGCAAAGAACTTTTTACACATTTGTATTGGCTACAGATATCAACAAAAACTTTTTAAATATCTCAACGGGCCTGCGATAAAACCAAAAATTTGTGAAACAATTCAACCGCTTCTCGCGTGCTCCACAACGTAGGAACTGTTTATTTTAGAACAAATCTATAGATGCTTCTCCAATGACCTCTCGCGTTCACCACTACTGTGACGTCACAAACCGTAGTACCAAAAATCGGACAGGGTGTCGTCACCAGTTTTCACGTTTCTGGGGTATTATGCCTTATTAAAAAAGCTGCTAGTTGAGATAAGGGTGTAGTTAGATTCTAGGCACCGTAATCCATCAATATAGATCAACTTGTTTCCACCCTTTAGTGTACATTTATGCTATTGCCATTGTTTTCTTAATGTTTACCCTTTGTACTTCGCTTGCTTTCCTGTTGGAATTTCGTTGTGTTGTTTATTATTCGTTGTACGCCCCCCCTCTTATGTAATGCCTTCAGGCCTTTAAAGTGGAATACATTAAACGAAATGAAATGAAAAATGCAAATAGTGTTCGTTAGGGCAGCACTGTAAAACAGCTTTTTAGAGAATCTTACGAACTACATGTATCAGCAAAAAGCACCTCAATATCCGAACGTGTGATCGAGATAGTCACGAATTTGTGAAAACACGACTTCCCCCTTTTCTTCTGATATGGGTATAATTTCCGAAACTCCTGCCTTAGTGAGCCCCTACGCCACGAGAGAAATATGCTCCGGAAGTTTACGTAGGTCCAGCAGTTTCGGCTGGGCGTTCATGAGCCAGTAAGTCAAGTAATGAGTCAGTCAGACAGTCAGTCAGTTAGTCAGTCAGTCAGTCTTTTTATAGGTATGCATGGACGTGCGCCACGTGCCAAGGCTGACCTTCCGAGATCGCGCACAGGACGGTCATCGAGGTGGTGGCGTCATCTGCCGGCCCAACAGGGTATCTTCACTTGTCATGACCAGCATCAACAGGCAATAGGATCCTCTAAACAGCCCGCTGTTTAAAGCTGTGCCGGAGTAGTGTTGTGAGAAAAGGCGACTGACATAGAACGTTCCCGACAGGCCTTGGCTACGTCGTCGCGTATGTCAGAGCTTAATTTTACATCGCTGTGGATGACGACACACGAGGCCGCAGACATGGGCGGGGAAGGGTGATCAAATAAGTCACGGTGCAAGTAAGGCACAAGGGCGCAAAGCGACACACGCTTCCACTCGTCGTTTTTCGTGTCGTTTTGCGCCCTTGTGTGAGTGCACTTCCCAAGGATTCGTGTCCCTCTTTCACATCTCGAAGCGGCGCCCCCGCCCGAGAACACCTGCATTTGTGAGGCGCTACCGCGTCGTTTCAAAACGACGACCCTTATTTAGAGAATTGGGCTGGAGTCATTTTCTGATGTAACGGGTCCACACTCTTTCTCTCTTCCAATTCTTAGCACCTATTCCATTGGAACAAACAAGCGCGTAGACGCTTTCCCTACGCAACCACCCAAAAGGCTGGCTTCACCTCAGCCGAGCTTGAAGGTCGCATCGCCAGCATCTCAACACAAAGTACTGGCGGCGTTGTTCGACTATCTGTACAGGAATGGCGCCATTGCAGTGATTTAGAGTTAAAAAAGACTTTTGATTCACACTACCGACACAAACTGAACGTTACTTTTTGTTATTTTTCGCTGTACCTTTATTTCTTCTCTCCCTCTTTCTTCTGCCATGTATTCTATGGGGCCTTTCATTTACCCCTTTCCCCCGCCGAGTAGCGTGTCGGTGTCGAAATTCTGGCAAACATCTCTGCTTTCTCCTCTAATAAAAAGCCCCCCCCTCTCCCCCCCCCCCTCTATCTCTCAAACTGACGCTAGGTAGAACTAGCGGCTTTCTGGGTGTGATCTGAGTAATAGGTCCTCGCTTAAATCCCGCCGTCACAGGCGGCGTTTCACTGCTAAGGACGGTGCCAATGCCGGCTTTTTTTATCAATAAACCCTAGAACGATTTTGCATTCACAATATGGTTTATAGCGCACATATGTGCCTCGGGCTGCTCTTAGGGAAAGTTACTTTTATGGTACACGCACTTACGATTCCAAAATCACACGTGTTTGATCGTGCTCTGTACCTTGTAAATTTGTGGCTACACGCGTTCTGCGAGTGCGTCACCGCAGTGACAGCTCGGGTACTTTAATTATGACGTTTCCTTCCCTCCCGCGTCTGTTCCGGATAGTACATGCTTCAAATATCGCTGCCTGCTTTCCGTTGCCGGATACAGCTCTTGGTCTTCTAGGGCAAGGTACTCATAATGTATATTGTGTGAGTTTTCTTTTCAAAAGCTTCCCAGTTAATTGCTCGAGAGTGGGTTTGCGGGGCTTCCGGCATCAAAATAGCGCGGGTTTTCACCCTCTGCGGTCAATGTACGGATTATTACCGTGAGGGCAGGCTTGCCCGAGAGGAAACGTGGGGTCCTTGATCCGTAAAAAAGGACATTTTTATTACTTCCAATTCAGAGACATGCGTTTCATGCTGTACCTTTTCCGGGGTTTCGCACACTTGAAGTCTGAGCACACGAGGTTTTGCAGTTTAGGTCTCTTGCGGTGCACCGGATGTTTCCACGGTGTGCAAATTCTCATGAGTGTTGATGCGTCGTCAGAGCGAAGATCAAAAATATTTTCACGAACATTCATATTGGTTGTTAGAAAACATAAGAGAACATATTTTACCTGAAACACCACGCCTGTTTAGTTTAAAGGGTAATGCTGACGTTTTTAAGATATGAGCGGTGGTGCTTCACTGGTTCGTCCTTGAGGACTTCTGACCCTGTCATGGGCATTACAAGTCACGGGAGTTTCAGGGTTTGTATGCGCGCCGAACATGAAGCGTCCATGTATTTATGTCGGCCCAGAATGTATTTATGTTGTTCAGGATAGATTGCTGGAAACCAGAGATACTAAACTTAGGCTTCCTCGAATGCGTATGCCCACGGAAGCCTAGGGGTTCCTCTGTCCTGACTCCTGTGAAAGCATAAAATCAGTTTAGCTGCCAAACAGTCTTGCTGATTGCTTCGCGAACTTTCTATATCTAATACTTCGTTTTCCACACCCACACCCCCTATAGACATCAAACACATAGAGCTCTGGAAAGCCCTGCGACACAGCTCCAACAATCCCCTGTTGCAGTTACGCCATGCCCAGATGGCCGAAAGAGCCGTCCAGGAACCAAAATATCCTCGCTGACTAACACGGCAGAGAGAGCCCAAGCTCTCTCCTTCAGGATGAATAATGTTCTTTCTCTCTCTCTCTCTCTTTGCTTTTCTTCCTTGCTCCCTTTGTTAACCGTAACAGGAACGAAGAGAAATTACGAGGATACATAAGCACTCCATATGGTGTAAAAATGCGAAATAATTACTATTTTTACGCCGACCGTATGCTCTCATTTTCGGCATCACTACTACACCACCACCACCACCATCATCATCATCATCATAGTCGCTGTCATTATCATCACCCTCATCTTCATCGTTATCTCTTTCCGTCCTGTCTCTCCCGAGTTTACACATACGTGACTTCGCTTCTATAAGCAAAGAAATTACCTAGCGGGAACGTACTAAGCTACACACCCAAATATTTGCATGCTACAAGTTGCATGCTCGAAATACTGGCGCGAGCCTGAGTAACTGCCTCTAACACAGGTCTCAAAGTCTAAAACCGCAAGAAATTTACTGGGCACACCTTAAGTCAACAAGACTTGTAGCGCAGTGGTAGGTTTTGGTAAACACGCTCGCATCGCAGTTCTGGGGCCTTTGGTTCTCTATCGGATGTTTGAACAAGTGATTTCAATGTTTCGCAATAAAGAGAAAGCTGCTGTCACTGGAAATTTTCAATGTCCATTATGGCTGTTGCTACAATTCGGTGTGAGCTGCAGGGGGCGGGTAGTGGGCCTAAGCATGCGGATATAACGTGCAGAATTAAATCCCTCGTGTGAGGGACGTCCCATAGCTAAAATAATTTAGATGCAGTGCACGACACAATACTTACCCTGTTTCTCCAGCCTCAAGAATGTAAGACTAGTTAGGAATGCTGGCTTTTGTTCTGACATCATGATCATCAGCCGAAAATTTATGAAATGTTTGACTACTGACGTAGTTAAGAGGCGTATACACTTGTACCGGCGTCGAAGACTACATCATCTTGTCATTTGCATTACCAATCTTGTGGTACACTTTAGCAACTGGCCAAGTTCGGTACTACGACTTAGGTGCATAAGTATCATTTGGACGGATAAAACATGTGCTTTTTTTACAAAAAAACGTATGTTAGGCAGCCACTTGTCATCAGTAAATAACAGAATAGCCATATTTGTACATAAACAGCGTGAAACAACTTTTCCTTAAAATGTTTCTGTCGTTCATCTGGTAGAACCGGAAATTCGAAAATCATTCTGCTAATAGAATAAGCTAAAATATATGAATGAAAAGTATACCACGTATTTTCTATAAGAAAAATTAGTAGTCATTAGGAGGAAATCTCGATGGCATAGAAAGCATGAAAGCATTGGAATAGGAGGTCCTTTTCTTCTAATGCAACCAACCAAAACAATATTTGTAAGACTGTTATTATACCAATAATGTAGCTTGGGTTAAAGAATGAAAGGGCGGCAATTCATGCCCAGTGGATGTTTTAAAATAGGCGCAAGTGGTCCCCTCCGAGGCTCCTAAATTAAGAAGCGGGGCTTACACTCATTAGAAAGTGACTTCAGTTATTCCGTGCGCGGCTATTTTGATTTTTTAGGAACGTCAGTTGGCGCTTTATGTTGTATGTCTGATAATGCGTCAAGGTTTCTTGGGGTAATAATGTAAATGTCAACAAATTTATTACTGTAATACGAATTTAGGAACTGCGTAAAAACAGATCTCGGCTTATTCCTGGCCTTTTTATATTTTACAAGCAGCGTCCATGGTCGTTGTCTTACGCGTTTATGAAAGGGTTTATTTTTTCGCTAAGAAATCTCGGCTTTTTACGTAAGAAATCTCGGCTTATTTCGTTTTTTTTGCATTCTTAGTCGTCGTCATTGGTTGTTTGTCGGAAATGAACGATCATATAGTTTAGTTATGATATATATTATGGCTGTCGTTATGAAAACTCTATTTCGTTTATCCGTTACTTCATCTATCGATATACAACGCTTTTCTCTGTTTGGGTGTGGACGTTGTTACACCTGAACGGGGTAGATACCCTTCCGCTTGCCTGATGCAGTTATTGGCACTCGCGGGAACAAGATCAGGCATTTTGAGATTGATCGGGCCATAAAGATGTTCCCGGAGGGGTTTCTTTTAAACATGCCGCACCTTCGCTATAGTCGCCGCAGGGCTCTAGAGCCCAGAATTTGTGCCTCGCGTGTTGCAACATAGGAGCTGTAACAAACGAATCACATTCCTGTACATTAACCCGGCCGTTCCTGCGTTGGTTATGGCCACCGACGCGCCTGCATCCGCTGGTATCAGTGTCAGTCCCCTTCACTCGTTCTCTGAAACGTCCCAATACACTACTTCAATGTTCTGTGCCAAATCCCTACATGAACGCTTTATTGCTTGATCCCTCTGGCATCCGCAATTCACGTCATAAAATTCGGTTAGTGCGCAGGAACTGGACAGGCGGAACAGAAATGAACACCTTGTCGGTACTGGAGCTTTCGGTCTCCATTTATGGCACAGAAGCGGGCCAAGTAAAACGTTTGTGTTTGCAGTGCAACTCTTTTCTACGCTGCCTAACCACATAACTGCTTGCATCCAGTATTGGGTTATGTCAGTTTTTCTTGAAAAAGCATTAAAGCCTAGCCAGACTGATTTCGGGTGTGCGGGTTGGGATTTCTTCTGGGAAGGCTGCAGTGCTAGAGTTCATAACTTCCTTCCACAACGGTCGGTGTGTAACAGAGGGAGGAAGCGGCGGGGGCTGGACTTTTGACATGTTTAGGAAGACATTATTATAAAAGCAAATAGGCTATCGTTTACCTTGCTCCTACTAGCCCGTCACAAAAAGACCGCTGTTTCTCCCCCTCCAAAAAAAGGTGTAATGGAGGCAAAATCACAGGGGCGCGGAGGGACGAAAAAAAAGCGGTCCGAATGGAGGATTGCCTAAAACGACGACGAATCCTTCTATTCGCGAAATGACATCTGGCTGCAGCGCGATTTGGGGGCCAATCTTATCTCACAATTTATTTCGGAATTGTTTTACTCCAAATCAACGAGATTTGCCTGCATCGCTGAACCCGATATACGGGCGTAAAAAATGAAAGACATACACGAAGTTGTCAAGCAGAATTCTTCAGGACACAAGTCGTCGTTCATGCAAGTTGAGTACGTGCGTATTTTGAGCAAGGTTAGGGCCGAATAATTAAATATTAATATTTATTTATTAACATACCTACATTCGCAAAAAGATATTGCTGTAGGGGGTGTTAAATAAACACAAAGAATCGCAGGCACGGCAGAATGGTAACAAGGAAAGGAAATGCAAAGAAAAACAGCGGTAACAACAGACGACAGCGACACACTGAAAAAACGTTTCGGATCATGTGACCATGCTCTAGCGCTGCCAGGGCTTCGCATACAGAGATAATAGCGGAAACGGCAGAGAAATGCGTATAACAGCAGGTCACTAAAAAACGAACAAACAAAAAAACAATAAAAAAAAACGATTCAAGGTATGTTGTGCTCATGCGCAAGTGCTGCCAGAGCGCAGCGGAAAGCAATTCAGAAAACAATTCAACAACAGTGTCGGGTACGGCGTTCGACCTTTTAATAGACCGGGGGAAAATTACGCTTGGAATGTAGATGTACGGCAAGAAGAGTGGGCACTTTGTTTACTGTTGTCCCTTTGTGTAGATACATACGTGGGCGGCTGAAGGTACTGATATCGATCTATTGCCGCCTCCTCAAACACAATCTATTTAAAAAATAAACACATAAAAAAGGTTCGTCGCACTTGCAGAGTGTCCCATTGGGAGAGATAGTTTAAGGTCTGTAGCGCTATTTTCATAACTGTAAGAGTTATTAACAAATCGTACAGCACGATTTTGAATTGTCTTTAATTTATTTATAAGTATCTCAGTGTTTGGGTTCCATACCAGGACAGCATACTCTAAAATCAGACGTACGCTAGAAAAGTACAATATTTGATGTCTTGAGGAGCCTTACTTAAATTTCTTTTAATTGAAGTTAAGAACACGTCCAGGTTTTAAAGTGATATACTCAACATGCTTATTCCATGAAAGTTCTGATGCAAAGAAAACACCAAGATATTTTGCGTGACATAATTTTTTCAGTTGGAACGCTCCCTAAGTGAAAGTTTTGGGGAATGTTAGCCCGCTTTTTGCTGAAATCAATATGAATACATTTTTTCGGGATTGAGGTTCATGTGCCAATTATGGCACCAAGGAAGGATTCGGTCAAGGTCACACTGTAAGGAGGAAGCATCAACGTCATTCTTTATGTCCCTATAAACGACTCAATCATTCGCGTATAACCTTATTTGGATGTAATATTCACGTTGATGTGATTGATGTAGATGAGAAATAAAAGTGGTCCTAAAACAGATCCTTGTGGCACCAGGAAGTGACAGCCGCGAGATCTCAGTCAGAGCCGTTGATCACCACTTTTTGTGAACGACCCGACAGATAATTTCGCACCCATCCGAGCACGGAATCAGGAAGGCCATGGAGTATCTTACGGAGTAATAGAGAAGAGGGGACAGTGTCAGAGACTTTTTTAAAGTCTCATAAAATGCCGTGAACTTGTTTGCCAGCGTGAAATGAAGAAAAATATCGTGGGTGAATCCAAACAACTGGGTGACATACGAAAAACCCGCACGAAAGCCATGCTGGCATGGTTAAAAAATTGTTCTCCTCTTATGAAAATGTGTTGAAAAATGGTTGAAAAATGGTTGAATATATCACATGCTCTAATGTTTTGCAACACACACTAGTAAGGTATATGGTTCTATAATTTTCTGCATGTTTACGGAGACCCGCTTTATGAACTGGAGGGGCATTCGTAGTTTTCCAGCCACAAAGAAGTTTACTAGAATCAAGAGAACAATTTAAACAAAACAACAAGGTATCTAGAAATCATGGAAGCACATTTTTCTATAACATAGCACGGGATATGATCTGGTCCAGTGGCTGAGTTTGACTTTAGCTTAGACAAGAGTTCACGCACTCCCTCATAGGACACTGAGATTTCAGGCATTGCTTCAATATAGTTGGGATCGGGCAAAGTTGGCATGGACGTCAGTGATAGCGGCGGGAAATACTGACTTAAAGTAGTCATTGAAATGATTAGCTTTTTGAATATCATCAGTGATGTCATCCTGGGGACCTGATATTGGCGGTATTGAACCGTCCCCCTTGCCATTCGATTTCGCAAACTTCCACATCTCTTTAGGGCTTTGTTTGAGCTTGTTACCCAACGATGAAAAAAAACGCACCTTTGCTACCTTGATCCTTAGCCTAATTTCTTTGCCTATGGCATCAAGAGTGCAAAACAAGTTTTCATTCCTGCCAGCTCTATACCTGCGAAAAAGTCGACGCTTTTTATTTATTAGAACTTTAACTTCCCTGGTGAACCAGGGCTTGTTTTTCAAGGTGTAGTAGAAATCGTTTTGGATGGGATATAAGAATCAATGATGTCCAATACCTTGTCCTTGAAACATTTCCAAAGCTGATCTATGTTATATGTTAAGCTGAATTCGACAACACCTGAAAGTACTCTTCCAGGGCCCGTATCATTAAATCGTAGTTACCTCTTTGGTACATGAACACTTTACGCGGACGTCCGATAAAGGTAACAGACGCACACATGCGATGGTTGCTAACACTGCATCATGGTCACTTATACCAGGCACAGGACATATGGATTGCACTGAATCGTCTGAGTTCGAAAAGAAGAGATCAGGCGTTGAAGCGAATCCCCGTATCGCCTTGTGGGGAAGTCCACATATTGGTACATTCCTTTAGTAGCTATCAGATTGGTGAATTCCAAAGAAAGTACTGAGTTTGAGGATGGTACGGCGGACATAGCTACCCAGGTGATCTGAGGCATATTAAAGGTCGCCCCAAGAAAATATGTTAAACGGCATTGAAGAAGTGTTTAGAGGGCTACGGTAGAAGGAATCAAATGTGATATGTTTGCCATCAGGGAGTGAAACCTTGCACCAAACTGATTTGCAACCGTTCGCATGAGCCAGAGGGGAATTGGGCAAACTTGTATCCACTAGAAGAAAAACGCCCCCACCGCGTGCATTGCGATCGCAACGGTGGACATCAAATGAAGATGGAAAAACTTCAGAATTATTGACGGTATCGTCAAGCCAAGACTCGGTGCCGATTATAATATCTGTCTCAACTGCAGCGATTAATGCAGCCAGTGAATCGTTCTTATTTTTACTTCTCAGGCAGTTTACAACTAAAACGTTTAAATTTTGTCTCTGGGTGCGGGCATCTCGGCCCGAGGTAGTTGTTTTATTATAATATAATAATAGGATAATATAATAATTATACAATAATAAATGGGCAATAGGTGTTGTTTGTAGCAAATGGCCCCATAATTACACGCGGCATCAAAAAAAAATATACGAGGAAATATTGGGAACAAAACCAGGGGAGGCGCGGGGACAGGTAAGGTACTATGGCGCACTCAATTCTGCTTTCGATGTGCACTTAATTCTGCTTACGTGCTTCGGCTGCAGTATTACTTTGTCTTCGGCTGGAGAAACCTTGCGGCCGTATAGAACGTTTATCATGATGGTTCTATGAAGTTATTTTAATCGAAATTCGTACTTCTTACTAGGCAATGCCGTTTGGCCTTCGGATTGCTCACGTACCCAATCGAAGGGTTTGGCCAATGACAATGGAAACTGAAATAAGAAAATAACAACCGAATAACCGATCTTCATTTCAATGAGAGCTTAACTACCCACACGCGTTTTTCACACACCAGTTGAGCAAATGACCGAGTGAAAATGACAGCATTCGTCAGATGTTCACGGCCGGTTCACAAATTCTCATCGCCAAAATAACTGCGTATTCAAAGCCCGTAAGTAAGCTTAAGTTCCCCCAGTTGTGCTTATTGTCCATAAATATGGTAACTTGGACCTAAGATATTTCCACTCGAATAGAAATAAATCCCGTAGCTGATGCGGTCTGGTTCAGAATTGGTTGTTAATATTTCTGTTTGCGCAAAACTTTGACAACATTTTTTTTGCGTTTTTTGGGTTTACAATTTTGCCTGAGGAAGTAATAATAATTTAAAACATAAACGACACGGATCTACATACAGACAAATTTGAACCTTCACATTTGAAGCTGATAGCGCGGGTGGTTAATGAAGCCTGAGGAACTATACAGCATAATACAAAACATAAATGACACGGATCTAGAGAAAGACCACTTTGGGCCTTCAAAGCTGATAACGCGTGGGTTTTCAGAAGCATTAGTGGAATATTCGTCTAACTGGTCTGTATTGAAAGGTCGTCAGTTATAACCTATATTTAGAAAGTACACAGACGTAATTTATCTCACTTCCACACAATAGCGATGCAGTTGTTTTGGGAAAAGTAGTGAAAAGGAAGTTGTATATATAGCAAGCCATGAGTAAGAAGCGATATACTGAATGTTATCATACCATCGCCCAATCACTTTGGATTAAGTGTTGTGAAAAAAAAAGACTGCCGTTAATATTTCTGGCAAATAAAGTTATAGAAGACACTGGCGTTGGTAAGTTCATAGACGATTCGTGTGTAGGCCTCTTTCCGGCTCTTTTATCAGAATGGTATCACATTCCTGGCAGTTTTCTGCTTTGGAGAACGCCACACTCCTATGCTTTAATTACAAGAGGAAATTTAAAATTTTAAACAACATTTGATTTGTAACAAGAACGGCGAGTTATCGAATAGCAGTATCAATTACAGTTTATCCAGATCTCAACGTGCAGACGCCATTATATATAAACTTCACCCCAATTACATTTATTTAGAACCAGATAAGTAATTGCACATCATATATTCGTACAATACGTACTTAACGAATCTTCTCATTGTACAGAATATCCGGAAAGAAAGCTAATTATAGCAATTACTTATAAAAATTCATTTCTAGTTCTTTTCCGCAGTTTACCCATGTAATATTTTACCCGTTTTAATGCGGTTTGGTTCGTCTTTTTTACAGTCATATGCGCCCGCTGCCCTGATACAAAAAAAGCTGATTGAATGGTGGGAGTCACGACGGCTATTTTTAAGCTCTTGCCGCGAAAAGAAATGCAGGTCTCTTGCCTACGATAAACAATGCCGAAGTGTTGTATGAAAAATCGGTGGTAAAGGCGAAATACAAAAGCGTCCGTGCGCACCAAATTTAGGTAGAGGCTAAATACCCCGACGTGTTCTATATTGAGCACTTACCTTTCATTCCGCTGCGTGTCAAGGCCTAGGTTTAGCTTAAGCGAATTGCATTGGAAATTTGCAGTCTGAGATTCTGACCATTTGCAGTGTTTTTTAAAAAGCACGTTTTCCAAATTATGGTGTTAGAACACACTTAGGGACATAATAGTTTACAATAGACCACAGCAACATAACAACGAACGAGTTGATTACTCGATAATTTTTTCTATAAGTAACGAAACCGATTGCCCGGTCTTGTTCGCAGCTTAGCAGCAGTTATAAACAGACACTCAAAATACTGTGCCAGTACGACCAAAACTGCTGTTTTGTGGCGAGAAGTACTGAAAGGGTAAGCTTGTCTAAAAGCGAAAGATTTCCGGCAGTTGGAATTGCAATGGCAGATGGAATACATCAACCAAAATGGTTAATATACAAGTGATATCTAAAGAAGGAATCAAGCTGGGCGGCATCGAGAGGTTAATATTACTTGTTTATTGGCACACCTAACTGGGATCCAAAACTAGTAAAAATATTGCGGAAACCTTAAAGAAGCGGCCGCTGCCACAAATAATTTACCGCGTGTGGTTCGGGCGTCCGTAGTTTGAACGCCCGCTAGGCAGTTCGGGCGTCCGGATTTCCGTAGCTTGCTAACGACCTAATAAAGGATGCGGCAAACACGTGGCCCAAATGTAGCAGTATCAAGTGTAGTGACCTTTATCATGTCGCCTTTGCGAATGCTGCTAGGAAGCGGTGCTGCATTCGTCATATTTTTTAAAACCTCCTAATTTAGGCTTTGTACAAAATAAAACCTCAATATTGGAAGGTATGGGCGGAACACAGAAATAGAAGCCCTGGTGGTTTTGGGGCTGAGCGCGTTGTTAGTAGCAAAAAATTGCAGAAACTCCAAATGGGGAATTATCGGTTAGATACGCAAGGTTGTCTGCTTTACTGAACATTTTAAAAACAGCGCTAAAACGCGACAAAACAGCGACAAGACAGGACGCTGTCTAGCAACAACATGGCTTATTTTTCCGTGGCTGGTATATATACCTTGGAAGAAATAGAAACGCAAAAGAGGAAGAAACAGATAAATATGATAGATTGTAAAGTACTTATATCTACACGCAGGGACACGCAGGAAGACGGTTGTCATCTATCAAGATATTCGTGCTCCTTTTGTAGCAAGTCAATTGATGGCTTGTTGATGGAGGAATCCTATTTCCGGTGGATCAGCGCGCAAGAGAGATCTTAGAGGCGCACGTCATGCCCAGGCAAAATGATTCCTCGATCAGCATGCCATCTATTGACTTGCTACAAAAGGAGCACAAATATCTTAATAGATGACAACCATCTTCGCGCGTGTACCTGCATGTAGATATACCTGTATTCCTCGATTCTAGCACCCACGTTTTTCCGAGATGGCAGTGCCCAAAGTCAGGGGGGGGGGTGCTTAAATTCGAAAAACCTAAAATGACCCGCCCCCCATACACACACTTTCCGCGGCAGTAGCTAAGTAAAACAGTCACAAGGAAGAATGTTTTATACAGCAAATATTAAAAAAAAGTAGGCACAGACAGTGAACTCACCATTTACGTCTGATATTCAGTCCGTCTCAATACCACTAGAGTGTGTAGCACCGCTTCAACCGCTGCTCTCTGTATCCCACACCGTGTTGTCTTTTGTTCTGTCAAACATTTATTTTAAAGGACCCAAGTGCAGTGAAAGGCTGAAGAACAGAGCGAGAAAGCACGGTTGGTGGCCTGGGCCATATATATCTTTCGGCTGGGCACAGCGCGCTTCCTCTAAAAAAAGGGGGTGCTTAGATTCGCATGTAAACGTTTTTTCCGATTTTTTCCCAAAGTAGGGAGGGGGGGGGGGGGGTCTTTGAATGGGGGTTCTTAGAATCGCGAACGTACGGTAAGTAGTTTACACTCTCTTATCTTTGTCTGTTTTTTCTTCGAAGGTATAAATTCCGCCACGGCGAAACCACGTTGTTGCTAGTCAGCGCCCTGTCCGAGTCTCTGTTTTGTCCCGTTTTAGCGCTGCTGTTCGAATGTTTAGTATTTACCAACAAGACCGCACTAGAACTCTTTTTAAGCTCTGCTTTACACCGAGTCGCTATAAATGATCATTACTACACGCGGATGAGTTGCTGGGGAGACATTTTTAACGGCGAATATAAAAAGTCACAAATCTAAGTATGATGGTGCAATGACCTTTTAGTTAATTCTTTGGTAAGACCCCATGTCTTACCGAGCTTCTTCAATGTCTGCATGACCAGTGTAATACGATGTACAGGTGGGCATACGTTTTTTCAGGGCGAACGAAACAGTCTGATGTAAAAATATCAAAGCACTTGCCGAACATGCTTCGAAGACCCCATGTGCCCTGTGAAACGCTATGCACCAAGCTCCTTTAATGTCTGCTTCACAACTGTACACGTCTGCATTGCTAGAAAGACATATCTTTAGGGGCAATATATGATGTATAAAAATAGGACGGACCTAGGAGTGAATGTTAAATTTAAATATCTCCAGAAACTGTGTGTACTTCTAACCAACACTGTACGTCCAGGTTCCTTAATAATCGGGGACATATACTATGCGAAAATACATTACTGGGAATGCGTTTTTTTCAGGGGCAATAAAGGTGGTCATATGAAGCATCAAGGCCTTAAGTCCTTTTATCTGTGGTATTTTTATACGTTGCGAAAGCGCGACGCATCAAAAGTTGCTGATGGACAGACGCGTTTTGTGTTTGAGTAGAATTGCTCAATCACTTATTACGTCGGTATTTGCACGTCTGGGTGAGAGAAACTGTCTAGCACGGGACTGATTTACGATCGCACTGCTTTTATTTCTCTTTACACATCAAGAACAACCGTCACCCGCCATTGTCCTTTATGCTCCTTTATGCGCAGAGGGATTATCGTAGCAATGCAGACAATAATGCTGACGATGATGATGAAAGTGGCGAGTCCTAATTACGTATGCAGGCTCTTACCACATACCAAGGAAAAAAAGCTATCGGGTAAAGTTAGCTTATAGTGTCTTCGAGCGGAAAAAAATTGGGCTCAATTCATCTTCTGAAGGCGGCCTGATAACATAAAATAGTTCCTGATCAGAAAAATCGCCACGGGACGTCTTGGTTATGGCGCTTTTACGAAAATGCTTCCTTCTGGGGTTCGCTCGTAGCTGTTTTCTCAGTTGTGGTCCATGGGTTAAGTCAAGGGGCACTGCTTGTTACAATCGATAACGTGTGACTGAGATAAAGTACAAGCGGTTTTGCAGGCTCTGAAAGGCATGGTAACCAGGAACCAATGTCACGTGCTTCTAGCCGCTGAGAGACATCACACAGCAAGCTCTAGCATCCTCCCTGTCAACGGCTGTATGTTCCGATCCAATCATGCGTAAGCCCAAATGAAATGAGCATAACATTTTGGGTGCGTATGCTTCAACCTTGTACGCACTCGATTTCCTACCTAACTAAACGGAGTGCATAATGCGTGGGGCTCGTGAGACACTTTAGCTTTATCTAGATTGGTTTTACTTGTCGCCTAGGCATAATAAAGAGCCATGCTTGTTATATGCATACCGAGCGAGCTCCAGAACGTATGAAAGGGAAGCACTGATGAACGGTTTATGTCGAAACTGCATTCTGCAAAACAGGGACCTTATAAAAGGCGTCCCCACTATCATGCACGAAGATTAAAAAAAAGAGCAATGGCTTTACTCGAAGAAAACCTAGTGCATAATATTTCCAGTGCAGTGCAGTAGTCGCCAGTAATTTTTCGTTAATGGTATGCAAGAAGTAATTGTAGTAATTGCCTAACACGAGAAGTACTGCCCCAATCAATAAAGTCTCAATGAGGCACTTTTTAGGTACCGATGAGGGGCATCTAATTGCGGTATTTTCGGCGGTCAACTAATTGCATACTCATTTATTCTGGCTGATAAAGAAACCCAGCGAATTATGAAAAATACAACGTGACGGAGTTCCCACAAGCATCATAAACCAGCGCCCTCAAATAAGCTGAGTGAAAGCAACTGCTTTGTGTCACACGCCTGAAGCGACTGCGCATCATCTTGATGTTGGTATGGAAGGAGCGGAGCTGCAAGTTCGCGGGGCACGGGTGACAGATGAGGCACAAACATCGTCACGATTTGTTCTTACTTGCTTTTCTTTATTTCATTCTGGCTAACTCAGAAGCAGGCTGTTCGAGGGCCCTGCTTTATGAAGCGGACGGGAGAGCCCTCACGTGGTATTTTGCATACTTCGCGGGGTTTCTTTATAAGTCGGAATAAATGAGTAGGCAATTAGTTCATCGCTGAAAATACTGCAGCTAGATGCGTCTCGTGGGTACCTACAATTGTCTCATTAACACTTTAATGATACGAACAGTACTTCTCAAGTTATATACGGAATTACAAATAATGAATTTATTGTCATTAACAAAAAACTTACTGAGTGGTACTCTGCTGTACTGGAAACATTATGCACTAGGTTTTCTTCGAGTAACGCCACTGTTCTTTTTAAAATCTTGGTGCATGATAGTTGGGACACCCTGTATATCTAATCGAAACGTGTTGTCTAAGTAGGACTAGCCACGGGATGAAAACTCTGCGATAAATACCAATCGGCTTCCAAAGTTACTTCAATTCCGCTGTCCGCGTGGTACTCAGTGCTGTGACCATTAACACAAGTTTACTGTAGTGAAAACAAGATTAGGCAGTCACCGTGGCCATGAAAATGGCGAAGACAAAAGCATAATCGCCCACAACAGCATATGTGCCTTAGGAAGTCTACGGGGAATGGAACCTTTTCACGACGTATTTCTTGGGCGGTAGCTGGTCAAATTCTGATGCCCATCTTAACTTCCTATCCCGCAGTACTTGGTGCAACAATGGGGGGTACATCTATTTTATGCATAACGTAAAATTATCACATATCCTGCGGCGTTCACAACGGGCAGGCCATCTAGAGATCAACGAACGCTCTCTGGCTTGTTGCACTTGTGTAGGAGAGGGTGAATGAATGAATGAAAAAAAAAATATTTTCGGCCGTAGAGGTCGAATGCCTCATGTGGGAAAAGGAAGGAAGCGGAGGAAAATAACCGCTTTTCTGGTGGGCTTAATGGCTGGGGCACGTCCGGCGGCTCATGAACGATTGTATTACCGTGATTTTGGGTAAAGTAACTTTGAAAGAGGGGAAAGGTGTCAATTTGACGATGTGTTATGTTCGATCCACACACGTATTACTTCAAGTCATCCGAGGAAGGTTCACGTCTTTCGCAAACGAATATAAGCAGACAACGTCACCTGCTTTTGATGTGCCAGTATTGATTTATCTGGTTTTATGTGACGTGATGCAATGTTTGTATGTGCGGACATAGTGTAGTTTGTTTCTTCTTACGTTTGTTTAGCTTTCTTCCGTCCCATATAAGATGTTTAATGTAGGGTAAGATGCTGTGGCAGCGGGTGGGTAGGTAGACATTTGGTTCGATGGTAGTAGGGCCTTTCAGTATTTTGCAGACGTGTCCAAGCCGTTTCCACTTGTTTATAATGCCTGACGGGATGGCGCAGGAGGCCGAGCTTTCCGGAGTAGGACTTTTAGGTCCCCCAATATGTCAGAAGAAGTGGGTTGGTTTAATGGTGGTGTTTTTAAAGTGCGGGTTGCCCACTCTTAGGATGAATTATTTTCCCTACAGCATCTTTGTTGACTTGTGTCCAGGAGGGAGGAATTCCAGTGGAAATTTGAGCGCAAAAATTCGACAAAGACACAGAAAGACAAGACGGGCTATATATACTGTTTGATTCGCTGCCTCGTTGCATAGGCTGTTGTAGCGTCCAGGGGACCATTCCTTGAAGATGGAAATGGCCTGAGATCTAGCAGGTTTTGCACTGTACTTTAAATCTCACAGTGCAAAAAAGGGGCTTGCTAGGTTGAGGTGGCAGAGATCTCGTAATTAGCTCCATTATGCATAAATATCTTGACTTGTTTTGGTTTGTGCAGCGCTTAAATTATTCCCATCTTCGGAAGAATAGGGTGACAGCTGGGATAACAGTCTGTAGTTTTGATGCGCTGAAGTGAAATTCTGCTGCAGTAAAGATAGCCACTTCTTCTGAAAGTGATGAGTCAGGCCCATGATAAACGCTTGCTATCATGACTGTTTGCTTTACAGATGGGTCAGTTTAAAGAACATGAGTTGCCGGTGCTGCTCGGGGATGCAGTCTGTCCAGCATAATTTTTCGAGTCGGCATCTTCATTGTTTTTGCCGAAATTTGTGTGTATTACCTGAAATCGACGGGAAAGAAGCATTTTGGTCAATGTGTTATGGACTGGTTCGGAGAAGGCCTGTTGAATTTTTTTCTAAGACTTAGATGGTCTTCTCGTTGCAGTTGGCGTATGCTATCAGGAACTGGATTTCTGTCAGTTTGGCGTGATTATATTTATGAGTATTTGGGGTTAGCCTTGGCAGGACGGTAACACTCCCAAGCAGTTCGTGATTGACGACTGGAAGTTCTTCAGCTGAGAGCAAGTAAACTTGCAACGTGTGCCACAGTAGGTGAGTCGAAATGGAAAAACAGCACAATCTGAAAGCGGAATAAATATTGTGCTGGCCTTTCCGCATATAGAAAATGTATTGTGGCATGCTAGCTTTTTTCGCTGGTTAATATGTGTTGCGTTTTCTTGCTATCGATTGGACCGCCGGGAGGTTCCGTCTAGCTTGTTGTTTACAAAGTTCGTAAGCAGCGATGAAGTGGCAGACTTTGTCGTGTTTAGGACTATCTCTACTTCAGTAACGTCTACTTTTAAGGTGATAACCGCATGCCGGTCGTTGTCAGGAGGTGTTCAAAAATGAGAAGAGTCGCCTTGACTTCCGTGCATTCTGTTTCAGTTGTGGTGTAATCTCGTTTTGTGGTCCACAGGGCGATGTTGTCGATGTACATTGTCATGCAGACGCTTCTGCCTTCAGGAATTGTGATGGCCAGCTTCTTCGCGGCAACGTTACAAATTGTAATTAAGGCGAGACGATCAAGGCTTGTCGTATGCCTTTTGCCATTACGAAATTGTTGGGGAAGGGCTGCCAGATGAAATGTAAAGTGTGCGATTCTAAAAAAAGCTTGCACTGTATTAGTGCACCTGGCGTCGAGAATAGTGGGTGTCTATTCCTTTAAAAATGGTGGCATATGTTACTCCATCAAATTCTATTATTTCTATCAAACAAAGATGTGAGGTATGCCGGTTCGTCTGCCTCTGATTTTGGTATTGAGAACTACTCGGAGAAGCCACAGACTATCATGGGTGCCCATACATGACCAAGTCGGATATAGATCAGAAGGTTTAAACATTGCATCTGCCCTTTTGTCGATTTAGTATTTGGCATTTGATATACGCATGTTGTTTTAGAGAGGCAGGTAGGCTTCAGGATATTTATATTTGGTTTAAAAGACAGGAGAGCTTCTCTTTACTTGGGATGTTCATATTACGCCGCATAAGACAAGTGCCAGCATCTTTCCGGGAGCGCTTTCAGTTCTGACCCGAAAGAGTAATCTTTTCAGCCCTGCTTGCTGAAGTGGTATTTACGGATCATTTTCAGTATTGAAAGTTTTTCCCAGGTATCAACATTTAGAATACTGAATACAAAAAGTAGCGGTACGGGTGCAACTGAGCTCTTTGAACGTAGCGGACAATAGTTTTGGTCGTTTAAATCCAAAATTTACCTAGTTAGCGATGTTTTATTGACACGCGTGCTGATAGAAATTGTGTCAATTATGCAATTACTTTCAATATTAAATACATGGGCCATGCCGGCGATTAGTTGTACTTGATGGTGCATCAACTAAAACACGGTTTTCACAAGAGCCACCCAAAGCAACTTTTGCCCCAACGATTTTTTGAAATCGGCAAAGAAGACACATTGACAAATTTTCGAGGCTAAAATGCAACAAATTTTTGGCAAGATCAACCAGCAATACCTGGTCGCAAACAAACAAACCAAAGTTGATATTCACCACAATATGAGTAAAATTGAAGATTTTGGAGAAGGAGGCAGAACAAGACAGTTTACAAACATCACAGGTACATTGTAGGGTAACAGTGCTTTAAGCACAGAGGCTGCTCAATACCGATGGGTATGCGGAGTGCCGGCGGGATTAGAAATGGCCGAACGCTCACTATAATCTTTCCATTCCTCACACGCTAGCTCAGTTCAAGTTTCGGTCTGTAGAACACAACTAGAATGACATTGACAGTTTCTGTGAACGCCCAAGTCATAACAGAGGCATATCCATACCAGTGAGACGCCGTTACGGTTTTTGGTGGGATGGACGGCCCATGATGTTTTATCTTCTTCTGCCTATTTGGGATAACCGAAGGGAACTGACTTATGTAAATTTAGTTATTCGTATTCTTCAAGCTGTGCAATACATCCACAAAAGAAACCTGGCCACACTCGTTTTAGTGTCCAATGAAAGGAAAGGCAGCCCAAGGAATATTGACATAGGAGAAAAGCTGTATATTAGCGCCTTCTTAAAGAAGCTGGTACACCTGAGAGGAATTTGTAAAGTGTTCAGCGGCTTTCTAACTGTCATGGGTCAGGGCACCCCCTGAGAGGGGGACGCATCAAAACCTCCGAAAGAACGGAAAGAAAAGAACAAAGGAACGGCCATTTGAAGTGCGCGCCAGGAGCGCGCCAATCTGCAAGCGGCAGCGCCGACGCACCGAGGACTCAAGGGCAGAGGTGGTAGCGCACTGGTCGGCCAATCAGGGAAGGCCGCGCATGGGAAAAGTTGCGTATTGACCACATAAGGACAGCGAAGAAGCAAGAACCAATGGGATTGCGCCACGAGAGAGCCCAGAGGGTATAAAAGCGGGGCGCACAAAGAGAAAGGGGGAGGCAATACAACGGGAGGCAGACAACCAGGAAGCGGCCGGAGCACGGAACGAGCCAGGGGGACGCGGCCAGGCCATCGACCACGCCATCCGAGCCTGGGCGGGAGCGGGCCGACTTCGCATAGGCACCGTCATCCTAGGTGCACCACGAACCTGTGTCTTCGTGGCCCCAGCGGCATCGGTCGGGCACCAGCGGGCAAAGTCCACGCTCCGTCGACGTTCGTCTCGACGGCCCCGAAAGGCGACGTTCGTGCCAAGCCTACCTGAGACCTCCAGCGGCAGCGGCTACCAAGGGGTAGCCACCGAGGAAGCGCGCCGCCGAAGGGATGACCGCGCGCATCGAACGCCGGCATCAGGACATCCAGCGGGAGCGGATACCAGGAAGTAGCCGCAGAGGAAACGTCAGGACGCGCGGAGCCAACGCCGTTTAAGGAGTGACCACGCGCATCGAACGCCGGCACCGAAGCGAGACGAGGACGGCTAACACCGCGTCGCGGCCACGCAACGGGTGCGACACGTCAGCGCCGACGACAGCGGGGTAGGCCAGTCCATTAGGGAGATATTCGTAGGACACAACTAGGGAGTTGTAGTGAGAAAGAGATGAAGTAGGACTTGACGTAATGAGTGTTTTGAGTTTTGATGTGAATTGTATATTGAGCTGTTAGTTAGGGGTTTGTATGCGAGTTGTATTTTGGGATTGTAGAGGTTTGAGTGTGTATCGTTTTTGTGTAGTTTAAATATTGAGTGCTTTGCGTTAGGGGTTTCGAGTGTGCATTAAATGTATGTTGTTAAACACGTCAACGGCTTCCCTGTGTCCATTGCTCTGAGCTGGTAAAGACCACCCCACCATCCGTTCACCTGACACTAACATAATATTCAAACTGCGATATTAAAAATCTAGAAATCAGGGGCTAGGGATTCCAAAAAAATTTGTATAACTTCTATTTAGGGTAAATTGGACAAAAAAATTTAAAGTGCTTAGATATATGAAATAAAATTTCCGAAATGTGGTGCTCCCCAGGCACTGTGATTAGGACCTTGTTATTTATTATCTTGAATCTTGAATACTGAACCCGTTACCAAGCATATAAATTGCGCGGAATAATTTAAGAAGAATATCAATGAAAAAGTATGGCAGTGTTACTCCAAAACCAGAAATAGTCGCACAATACTCACCTCCCAACGTCTCAACTGATTTGTTGTTGGGACTGTAGTCCCGGATAGGCGGCGGTTCCGTGGTTCAAACCAGAAAAATGACAATTCTTCGATCTTCAAAATACCGAGGGCAAGTACGCTTAGGGGTATCTTTAGGGCGCACAAAGCTAGGGTTAATGCTTCCAATTTTTTGAAACATTTCCGGCAACCTTAACGACCTTGCGCGCGAGGCCGCTGCAGGGTGGCGGAATTCGATTTTATGCTTTCCCCCTTCCTGCTCGAGTTCAACTTTGACCGGTGGTAGTGCGGATATTGGGCAGCTGTAAAAAGGTATTTTTATGTGCTACGATGTTCATTGACCAAAGCAGCTTGCTGTATAAGTTGTACTCGAGCGAGCGGTCCTCCAGTCCTGCACGGTAGTCGCCTGAATTTTAAATCGGCTCGCCGCGTCTATTGCAACAGCAGCTGCCAAAAGGTAAGGCTCGAGCGCAACTGATCTCATGAAATTTCGTTATTCAAACGTGCTCTCCTTTGACTCCCATTTATACTGCAGGTATTTTTTTGGTTGGTTGGTAAATTGGCTGGCTCAGACCATATTTAAACCATATTTGTTCTGTATTGTAACTCATGTATACATTATCAATGAACAAATAAAATCTTTTCGTGATTCTGATTCTGAGGCAAGAACCCTATAATTTCACCGTTCGTCTTTCGCTTGTTTGTTAAATTAAATACGGCTTTATTTGGCGTGGTTTCCGTGTGCGAAAAACCTTTTTTCACGTTCAGATTGCCGTTTACTGTTCACGTAAGTTCTATGTGTCTGCATACTCGGAGCAGGGTAGATTATGTAGAGCATATTAAAAAAAGCCTATATTAGCGCTAGAAGATGAATTCCCTACACTGCATTATTGCAAAGTAGTGAAGCCGATTAAAAAAAAACGTACGATAAAAAGGTTTGCTTGGTTACTGAAATCTGGCTCTCCTCTGTTTATTTTGGAAAAAAAACCTCCTCATAAAGAAAAACTGAGATTTTACGATATTTCGCAACATTACACCCTCAGCAACAGTAAATTACTAAGCAACGTGCTTCAGCGAAGCTAAAATCCGCAACATAATGCAGCGAGAAGTATATTGACAGGCATTATTCTATAGCAGAAAAAATGTCGGGTGCACGCATGAATTTTTGATACTAATGCGACGCTATCCTTAATTCTCATAAAGTATTAACAAATGTTACACATGGGTTGAGGCGGGGATTTTCAACGAATACTCAATTAGTGGCAACTACGCATGACTTTGCTCAAGCAATTAACGAAGCGAAGCAGACAGATGCCAACGTTATAGGATTTTGAGGAAGCCTTCGACAAGGTTTCGTCATCTTAAATTGCTCCACAAATTAAATTGTCTTCTACAAAATTAAAAGATCTTTGCCTCGATATCGGCATACCTAACAAGTAGGCTGTCAATTCGTTACTGGTAACTATACCTCTTCTGAACACACTCTTGCAAACTCAGGTGTTCCTCAGGAATCCGTCCTTGGGCCTCTTTTTTCTGTTATATATAAAAATGATATTGTCACTGACCTTTCTGTTCTCATTAGGTTGTATGCCGACGACTGGGTCTTATATTAAAAAAATCACCCCAGTTCGAGATCAAATTAGACTAAATCACGATTTTATAAAAGTAATTTCTTGGTGTTATAAATTACAGATGCCGGTTAAATTTTGCTAAAACAGTCTTATGAGTAATTACCCTAAAAAGAACCTCTTTCGTTCCAGTTTTCTACCACCGATACAATGGTGTATAGGAGTAACTCAAAACACGCACCTCGGCTCTGTACTTTAAAAAAATCTATCCTGGTCAAAACATAAATTTTGTAGTAGCTAAATCCCCCCGCAAACGTTTCTTCCTAAGACGTTCTTTAAAAGATTGACTACACCAACTGTTCGTATCCTCGCTTACAATGCTATTGTCGGTCCTGTACTGGAGTATGCTTTGGTCATATGGGACCCGTTCAATCAGTCTGATATCCGAAAACTTGAAAGGGTGCAAAAAAGGTTTTTAGGAGCATTGATAACTGGTACGGGCTCTACTTCGGTTACAAACCTTGCTTTGAAAAGCAAATTGCCAACAATTCCGGACCGAAATCGAATATTGCGCTTAAAATTTCTCTTCCAGTTAATAAAAGTCACTATGTGGTTGACACATTACATATCTTACTTTTCTCCTGGTTTAGCAAAAAAAGAGACACAATCTGACTATACCACCACTAATGCAACTAACCAATTGTTTTCAATGTTCCTTTTTTCCTAGGACAATCGTGGAATGAAATAACCTACATAACGACGTTGTTACGCTAAGTAAATTGTCTGCTTTTGAAGATTCACTGCAGTAATGATAGTTATGTATGTCTGTTCTTTTTTTTTGGTTCCCTGCTTTTGAAGAATCACTGCAGCTATCACGGTTATATACGTTTGTACTTCATTTGTCTTTGTTGTTGCTTGCTACTCACCACTGATGTTCATGTTTCGTACCACCCCTGCTATGACCTTGGAAAAGATCGCAGTATAAATAAATAAATAAATAAATAAATAAATAAATAAATAAATAAATAAATAAATAAAAGAAAAAACACTATTTGAATAGTACCCTCATATCCAGGACTGAGTGATGCCCTGATTTTGCGGAAAAATGAATAGTTGGAGGCAGTAACTCATTTAATTGTTACAACAACGTGAATAAAGATAATTGGTCGAACAGAATTGCGACACCCAAAAATACGAAACAACAACATTAAAAAAAAATCAAACTGACCAAACCATGCACCTCCGAATATCAAGACTGAAATAAAAAACCCAAAAAAGAAGTTTGAAGTAGGAAGAAAAAGACAGCGAGAATGGGCCAACCATCCAACAACCTTCAATTGTACAAAAATGCATATTTGGCGGCAGTAACTCATTGAATCGTTATAATGGGGACAATTGGCCGAACTGAATTTTGCAAAAGCCAAAAATACTTTTGTAAATAAGCAAAAAAAAGAAAAAACGGACCAACCCTGCACTAGGCCTTGATTCTGCGGTCAAACAGTAGTTGGCGACGACAAATCTCCTTATCGCTGCAGTGCTGTATATTTACATAATTTATAAAAAGAAACAAAAGATACCCGAAAACATTAAAACAACCCAACGTATTTTGCTAGTGGTAGTGAAATGGGGATGGAAGGGACTCACAACGTAGACAAGCGGCGCAAAAATTGTACGACTTGGTAGAGAATTCTCTAAATTGGCTGCTCATTTTTTTTAGATTTGATGTTACTGTCCCTCAGGTAAGTGACAAAGCCCGTTGCATCCGAGGTGAGAATTAAGTTATCTGCGTGACTAGCTTAAACTAGCGTTCTATTTCAGTGCATGTAGTCACAAAATAATCATTTTTATTCAACTTATAGTATCTTTCGCAATCCGGCGTGCCATGACTTCAGAGCAAGGTTTTATGCTACAGTATACTTGCAGGGGGACTGCGAGAGCGTATTGAGCCAAAGGTGTCAGTGATGTCAACACACGGTAATTATCAGCGCATGTAAGAGCCCCAGGTGAAAAAAAAGCAATTTTGAGCCCTTAACTACGGCGCGCCTCGTAGTCCACGGCATTAAACACAACCAAAAATACTATAAAAAAGTTGATCGTGCGGCACGGCAGCAGGCAATGTTCCTGTTTTTGTAGTTGAAACTGGGGCATCATTTGCACATCCGATAAGCGTTATAGTTTATTTTTAATCTCATATTCCTATTTCTGGTCACTTATTTCATTTCATTTATTTGTTCCTTAAGGGCCCGTAGGAATTGCTTTAGGAGGAAGGAAAATTCATGCCGGGAGGACAATGTTCAATACATTAATAAGTGCAAGAGGAGTACAATTGTCAATCAAGGAAATAATAGAGGCTAACGTACATCAGTCCACAAATCTAACAAAACTAAAAATTAAAGAAACGATACTGAGAACACAAGTGAAAATGAGAAAACAAACGAAATTAGAAAAAATACTGTACTCCGTGTATCGCCGGGGGCAGAGAAGAGGGCCCATCGCACCCAAAGATGTTCGTGGGGTGGAAATTTAACCCTGTTTTTTTAGTGAGGCAGGGCCGACTTCGTTGCGGGTTTTCAGGTTGTTGCGGATTTTCAACAACAAATGCAGGATGGCAGGCACTGTGTCGTCTGCATGCCCGTTAAATTTTTGCTATCTTTGAGGGTTTTTGTTGCTGTTTTCGGGCGCAGTACGAACAAATCATACGCGAAATTTGCATTACGCCTTTGTGCCAAGTAAATGGCGCAAGAGAAATTTCACCTACCTGGTGACGCCGTTTCCCTAAAAAAGTTACACAACGGCGCAAAAAGGTAGATCAAGGAACATGAGGTGTAATGCATGGCGTATTTTAATCAAGCATAAAACAACAGAGATAAAATTTTGGACACCACGATAAGCCAATGACACAATCTCAAATCACGACACAACTTCGAGAAACAAAGTAAATATGACCAAATTAGCGAGAGTACATCTGGGTGAACCTTGAACAGTGCTGAAAAACGCAATTTTTTTAAACCGAACAATGTCCAAAGCAACTTTTCTTTATAAGGAGCAAGTTGGAGCAAGCGTGCACTGATGAAATGATGGTAACCTTCAGTGCACCATAGTTAACTCACAAATCAGTTGGCATCACTTTTTGCTTCTGTTTAGGGCACCATGACGAAAGAAGACATCGTAATTACCGGATTCTCGGCATACTTCCCGCAAGCGGACAACCTAAATGAACTGAAGGAGAAGCTATACGCTGGTGTGGACCTGGTCACAGAAAGCGATGCGCGATGGCCTCGAGGTATGCCTTGAGTTTCGTTTTCTAAGTGATCGATTTTTATTCCAAAAGAGTCATCCCTTGGATGAGTTACAGAAGAAGCGTGTGCCAAATCCAGTTCATAACCTCAAATGGCGAAGTTCTTATGCCATTTAGAAACGTGAATATTCGTCAAATTTGTGTTGGTGCATGCTGTCATGTTCGCGTTTCCTTGATTTATGATTAGAGGGGTCTGGTTGCATAAGCATGCCTAACCATTTAGTTCAAATCAGGTAAAATTGAACATTTCACAGAATAAATAAAAGACGGCTGCGTCTTTTGACGTTGTCATAATAGGTCTGAGGCACTAATATTTCTAATTACATCTTCTTACACTACTCCTCACATCGCTTTACTAGCCTCTATTTTGCATTTTTGGGGCGCACGTTTAGATTTTTCCCCAGCCAAAATTAGTTGTTTTAACAGATATAGTGTTGCTTTGAAAGGGAGTGGGAGAAACGAGTTACATTGTATAACCTTTCGGGAGAGGCTTGCGCTTAATTCTGACGTCATCTTGGCCTCCACGGGAAATAATTGGCTTTATCTACTTGGGGCTGTATTGCAAATCCGTGCATTTTACTGATTAGCTGAGGCACCACAAGTTTCAATACCGAACCGCCGTAGACAAGGCAGTTTTATATACAGTATGTGTCCATGACGTTTAACTCGACCGCAATTTCTCAACCCCTAATTCTGCATTTCCCAGGTCTTCACGGCTTGCCCGAGCGCATGGGAACCATTCGCGACCTTTCAAAGTTCGATGCTCAATTCTTTGGAGTACTCCCGAAGCAGGCAGATGCAATGGATCCCCAGTCACGCATGCTACTGGAAACATCGTACGAGGCCATCTCCGACGCCGGTTACGACCCCGCTACCTTACGTGGCCGCAAAATTGGCGTCTTCATCGCCGCCAATGATTCCGAGACCTTCGACGCGCTGAGGTCGGATCCATACAAGGCCGACGGCTACGCTCTACTGGGAGGGTTTCAAAATACGTTTGCGAACCGCATCTCGTATTCATTTGACTTCAAAGGTAAGTGTACTTTTTAGCAAAGAATGAGTTGGTACATGTGTTTTTAGAAGAGAACTGTCATCACACTGTCACGTTTGGGCGGCACACAAAGGCGACATATGGCTGACTATAAACTCACAGGCTACTGAGGGGAAGTTGAAAATATTTTTTGGTTGATTTAAACATGATGGGTGCACGAAATAAGGAAGAATGAATGTTATTATTTTTTTCTGTCGATATTGTTTTCGTAGAAGCATCGTTTACCATGGACATTCCTGGGAGGCTGATATTTTATAATAGCGCCTCACCTGCTGAATAATTATCGAAGTTTCGTAACAACTACTTGTGCGATATACCGGCAATTCTTGACTGATATCTCTCGCACCCTGCCATTTGGTCGATACTAATCAAAACCGAAAATAGCGGACTTCGATCTTACGACGCTCAGCTAGGGACACCTGACGTCGCAACTCTCCTTACTAATATCATCCATGTCGATAGAATAAGCGGTATATCAAAACGTAATTAGTAAACACTGCGTTAAGTTAACATGAAAAAGAGACAGCAAGACACGAGATGCACGTATACGCACGATTCGCGAGATCTGAGGGCGACCACGAGAGAACAAGGTGACGACTGATATTATCAAGAATTGAACACAGGCTACGTCTTTTGTGTGGTGGTTCTGATTGTTTATCTGTCTTTATTTACGTTTCAATATTTTCTGAAAGCGTCAGAAAATAAAGCCAATGTATGGTTGCGCTTCCGTATACGTGCATATTATGTCTCGTTGTGCTTGGTCCATGCGAACTTAGCGCAATATTTTCTAATTACAATGTACCAATTATCCCTCAAGTAAGCTCGCGTTGATCAAAGCTTAACCATTACTAGTGCACTCTAAATGCATATTTACGCTATAAGTATTAGTGCTAGGTGTAAACCATTTACAATGTGATGCAATGTACGTAACTGATTATGACAACACCTCTTCAATTCTCTCCTGTTCAACCTGCCTTTTTGCACTCACAGGCCCAAGCATCTCTTTGGACACAGCGTGCTCATCGACGATGACAGCCCTGAATATGGCCCTGCTGGCTCTCCGGACAGGACAGTGCGATGGCGCTTTAGTGGGTGGCTGCACGTTGGACCTGAGGCCCACAACGGCAGTGCATTTCCTTCGTGTTGGCATGCTCTCGCCAGAAGGAAAATGTAGGGCATTCGACTCCGAAGGTAAGGGAGCGGCTTATAGCCTCGCATGCGGGGACATAGTATGCGAGAAGTGTGCGCCAGCGCTGCATCAGGGGTGGGGAAGACTTTGAAGTTCCATATCTTTGGAAATCGTGGTGATTGGATGCATAGAGCTTTGTGCTGCAAGGGGGGAGCAATTGCATGCTCTCCCTGGAAGGCTGTTTCTACCTGTTCACTAAAAACCCATTCACTCACTTCCTCATTGATTAGGAAGTATGATGAAGAGAACATTAAAATAGTAATCTACAGAAGGTTACACCACCTCGTCGTGCTTCAAATACAATGATCACGTGCTTGAAAAGAAGAAAGAGCGATTACTGGTGTATGAAACTCTACAAAGTGGGAAGCTAACGTGTGTTTTTCCCGCACACAGTTCGTACGCACGCATACGCTCACACACAAGCATACACACGGTATGTCTGGAAGCACAGGACACTGTTAGCTATGTCAAAACAAGAGGGGGCGCTATGCAGTCGTGGTACCAGTCTCTTTCACATGTGAGATGTTAACATGATTGCATGTGAGTAAATGTGATAATAAGCGCTTAAAATGAACTTGGTCTGAATATATGAGATGTCTTTGAAGCGAATAAACAAAATTGGACAGAGCGAGAACTTCTGTCAAGCCCACACATACGTTGCATTCGAACTGCCGACTTGCGTTGTACATCTTTTTTTTTTACCCAGGTAAGGGCTATGTTCGTAGCGAGACTGTCGGCGTGTTCTTCCTACAACGTGCAGCTGAGGCTCGCCGAATCTACGCCAGGCTTGTCAACGTCAGGACCAACGTGGATGGTTATAAGGAAGAGGGTGAGCCTGTTATTACCCATGACGTCATTTTAGAACGTTGCCAGACAGTGTGGACTAAGGCAGACAGCATTGAACAAGGCAGAAGCGATTTGAACTGACTGCGTGGTTAAGGATATAACCAGCAAGGAACTTTTTTACATTAATTAGCAAGGCACTGCCTGACGCAAATGTAGGCTTTTCGGGACACGACTTGCTGAAGCGAAGAGAGATTGCAATGAATGGACGCAATAAGTGAATTAGATATTTATTTGGCTCTTCGTAACTTCGACACTTTTTGATCAGCAGAACAGACTGATTACAATGCAGAAACAGGAGAAGCAACTCTAATGAGATAATAGAGTGCAGTTTTGTGGCGCAGATCAATCAATCAATCAATCAATCAATCAATCAATCAATCAATCAATCAATCAATCAATCAATCAATCAATCAATCAATCAATCAATCAATCAATCAATCAATCGATAGACCGATAATCAATAACTAACTAAATATACCTGTCCATGCCCCGAAGATAGGCTTTTTCACTGGCTCACTGGATGTAACAGTAAACATGAACAGTAAGTACACAACATACTACCAAGTAGGTTGCTGTCTTAGCGCTTCATTACATAGGCCAAAGGGCTTCTTTTCCTGCTTTGTCGAGTAAACTAGGTCATAGTTGCCTCTCCGTTAGTGACAGGAATTTGTGCATGCATCTTCTGTGACCGATTGCTTGGCATGTTTATTGTGCAACCAATAGAAAGGACGATTTCGTCCACAAATATCAAGTTCGTCTAGCGTGTCAAATGTACTCCATTTCAATCACTCGAGGTACTCCTTTTATACAGGGTGCAAACTAGTGTTCTGGCCTTACGTAATAGCTAAATTCACAGTAATGTTAACATTGATACCATTATTACTCTTTGAAAGTCGCTGCAATGACTGCCCTTCGCACAATACTATTTAATCATGAAGTTTTTTTGGCAAAATTGTTAGATTGTTTTCTTCTATTTATATTATGATTCTGAAGGAGCAAATTATTTCATAGGAGACTGTTATATTGCTGCACTGTGTCATTTAAAACCGCGTGCTTTGAATGCGTATTTACAAGGCACTTTTCTGGACATTGTTTCAATTGTTTATACTGCAGAGAAACAGTGGGTTGGTTTTACAATTGAAACATATTCCTCGAAGTTACCGAACAGAAATAGTGTTAAGGCATAAATATTAAAACAAAATGGCAGCTGTGATAATTAAATCCGCGTGCTTTGCCAACATGTGCAGGATTCACCTTCCCATCGAGCAAGTCGCAAGAGCAGCTTCTGCGTGAAGTCTACGGGGAGGCTAATGTTGATCCACGGAAGGTGATTTATGTTGAAGCCCACGGTACAGGCACCAAAGCGGGTGACCCAGTGGAACTGAGTGCCATCAGCAAGGTTCTCTGCCAAGATGGGCGCGAAAAACCTCTGAGAATTGGCAGTGTGAAAAGCAACATGGGACATTCGGAGACAGCCTCCGGTAAGTGTTGAAAATCAAGAACCAGAACGGGACGTTTTCTTCCAAATGCATGCGGTGATAGGTTTGCTGGAACGTAACTCTTTTTCGCAATGAATTTAAAACAGCCCGATTAAAATTGTAACAGCGCCTCATACACGTTATTCAGTACCAATTTTTGTAGACGATTTCACGTACACTGTTTTACGTACGTATATTGTTTTGAGGCATCCAGTAGATGACGTAATAAATTCGGTCGCCATGTATCAAGGCACGCATGCCGAAAAGTTTTCACAAGCATGACGTATTTAAATGTCAACCCAATTTCACGTGCATTAATGTCTTCGTCTAAAAGGCTTCACCAGAATACCACGCGCCAAAAAAGCCCGATGATTTCAGATAAGAGCCTTCCCTTTTATACCTGAATATTCTATAGATTTAGTATATACATTCAGGGCGACCTTCATTAAAACCACGTAGAAGGTGTTAGCCCCAAGTTAGTGTGACCACAACCTATTAGAATCAAGAAAACATAGAATTGGGTCATTAAGTGGTTTTTGTCAAAGCAGCCCTATCACGGCCCTTAAACGGACCCTGCAGCACTTCTTTCAACTTTTTTCTAAATCTGAAATGCTTTCGGAACGCAGTCAACAAACACATCCAGTACCTAAACTAGGGGGTTACAAAGTACCTCAGCCAAAAATTACTGCTCTATGCCGATCAGGTAACTTGGAAACCTGCTCAAAAATGTTCCTTTCTTTCCCTAATCTTGACATTTCTTGAGCTCTCGAATTACGTCATTACGGCAATGCAGAGGCTATTGACCGCGTTCTTTATTTTGCAGAAATAAACGCATTTGATAGCCACGTTAGAAAAAAAGCCACAAAGCAAAGCGCAAACGGAAGGCGAGGAAATAACGAGTGCCGCTCCGTTCTGTTGATAACTATAGCTTTGACATGGCTTCCAGACGTGAAAGAAAGAGTAAAAGCGTTTACCGGAAGCGTTGCAGAGTCATTTAACGAAGTAATGTGATCACTGCGTTGATGAGAAGCTACATAGACTGAAGGTAGCATTCAACTATCATTATGCGCTTTCACTGCGAGTAAACGTTTTGGCTTTGATAGGATCTAATACGGAAAGGGGCGCAGTCTACGTCTCTCGGCTGAGTGTTTTCCTGGCATCGCTGTTGATTTTATGTGGTTGGACATCCCCTATGTATTTATAGTGAATACGTTAGTGTGAATGTGAAATCTAGTTACTAGGCGTACGAGCTGTACGAAAGCTTGCATATGCAGCGTGGTCAGGAAGGACACTGGCCGCGTTTGCACTCCACAACGACACGTGGCACGGCGTTAAGAAAACTTACATGAACACAGTAGTGGACACAATCGTATACCTTTCAATAAATGCTGTAGCACTGTCATGTTATTGTCAGCAAGTATAGCAAATGCGAAAAATCTTCGTAATGCAAGCCTGCCTTTAAAAAGTACTATCCTTGGTGTCGTACTAGTTTGCCTACTTAAAAAGGAATCGTGTGCCATTTATCCGTTTTGTCTATACCTGCAGGTATTTGCTCGATGGCGAAGGTGATTCTGGCCATGGAGACGGGCGTAATCGCTGCGAATCTTCACTTCAATAAAGCCAACCCTGACATCCCCTGCCTTCACAATGGGACTGTGCAGGTTGTAGACAAACCGACTCCGTTCCCAGGTGGCCTGGTTGGAATAAACTCGTTTGGCTTTGGTGGATCCAACGCTCACGTCATCGTCGACTCCAATCCAGGGGCCCACGTCGATAGCTTTCAGCGAGAAAAAAAGGAAATTCCCAGGCTCGTTCTTATGAGTGGGAGGGACGAAAGAATCTCTCACGGTATGCATATATTTAAAAGTGTGTACTATTCCAAGCAACTGTGCATGATGATTTATTGATAGGCAGCCCTCGTATCAGTAGGCCGTTGTAGTACCAATAAACCGGTATCAATAGGCCTGTGGGCTCACGGGTAAAGGCATAATGTACTCGAGGAAGAGTTGCACCTATTTTGGCATGACTCAAATTGGTCGCCTACTTACTAGTAAGGTATGAGCAGCTTAAAGTACAACATTGCCAAGGGACAGACACTGGCAGAAAATTGTCGCTTACGGATTCAGGAAGCTTGAAGGGATACCAATCGCACCAGGTAGCTAGCTTCATTGACCACCCGCCGCAAGCTTTCTTGGGGAAGATAGATATTGGACAGTTATCAATTCGAGGGTTTCGCTGGAAACGTTGCTTTAAGTCAGGTCTTATGAGTCGTTGTTGCTCCTATGGTATTCTTCTTAATGTGAACTACTCTAGACGGCCATACCAACTAGCCCTGCGCTCGTAAACTGTGCTAACACCAAAGTTTAGTACCGGAAGTTTAAACCCAGGTGTTGCGCTTTCGGTGTGGTGTCTGCTGTCAGAAGTAAAGCTGAGAAAGCACGTTCCTCTTCCTCCTGACAACCTCACAATTTTCAGATGACTCTGGACAAACTGGATGCCGATGGACCCCTGCCTGATCCTGCTTACGCTCTTCTCAACCGACTCGGGCAGCGCAGCGTGGGCAAGTTCCCTTTCCGCGGCTTCGCAGTGGTGCCCGTGGATGGCTCGAGTACAGGCACCGTGAAGGTAGTTGAGCAAACTGCGCCCGAGATTCGGCCCCTGTGGTTCGTCTTCACGGGGATGGGCTGTCAGTGGAACGGCATGGCTCGGCAAATGATGCAGTTCGACGTGTTCGCGCGGTCCATTCACAAGTCACATGACCTCCTCAAGAAACATGGATTTGACCTGCTTGACTTACTGACCAATGATGAAAAGGAAATAGGAGGTGCCGTAGCGACGTTCACCTGCATAACAGCAGTTCAGGTGCGTTGCACTTTTCCATTCAGCTTAATGTTGCTGGTTGTTTAAACGTATATCACTTAATTTTTAAAATGGTTATATAAATGAATAATATTTAAAACTTCGCCTACACCTAAAAAAAATGTGGTTTATCCTTCTTGCATAGGAATCGGTACAACACCAAAGTGCCTTCGCAGTGCCTTCACAGGAGCATTTGAATGTTTATTATGCAACGATATCAACTTGCACATCGCTATTTATATTTCGTCGGTGTGGCACCGTTAGACGCATCAACATTAGACACTCGATTACACGCGCCGGAGCATTGCGCAAATCCTATTGAATCCCCAGGCACTCGCAAACTGTGCTAACGAAACCGAACGGGTTGTCAGCAAGTCGTCACGGTCCACTACAGCGAAAGGAGCATTATTTGCGGGTCGGCAGCAGTCTTGTGGGTGTGCTTGGCGAGCAACGTCCTGGTGGAAAGCGGCTGGTGGTGTTCCACAAGCTGAGCGGCGTTCCATATAGCGGTAGGCGTTTAAACACAGCAGCGTACGCTGCTTTACGCTGCCCTATCGACGTGCCAACTATGGGCGCTCATTCGCGTCATGACGCACTACTTCGCTTCACCTCTCCTAGACGGCAGCCCCATCCGAATGAAGATGTTAGAGGGAAGGACATAGGGCGAGTTCGTACAGCTCTTAGGGCATGACTTCATGGCTCAGTTGGCAGAGCGTTGTTGGCAGAGCATGACTGATCGTGGGCTCGAATCCTGGCGCCACCGCTCCAGCTGCTTTTTCTGGTGATGTCAGTTCCGTGACGGATATGACGTCGGTAAGGTTTGTGTACCCCGGCATAAAACACTTTGGTGTTAAAATTACAGTGGGCACTTAAGTCTGATTACGTTTATTAAGCGAGAGTTCTAATAGTTTTTGTAGGAGTCATTCCGACAGGTGTTTTTCTCCTCATTTGTTCAACGTCATGTCACTGTTTTCCTTCGTAGGCGTTGGTTTCTCGGTCGATATTTTTCGAAAATGGCGCGGCGACATCAGGAGCGCAAGCTCTACTTTTCTGTTCCGGAAATGCGACCAGACGACGTCCCCCCCAAAAAACAGAATAACAAAACTAAAACGTTTGGCTAATTTAGCGGGAAAGCGATCACACAGTTGGCAATGTAAAAAATCCACGTCCTCCTCAGCAGAGCCTTCCTCCGCTTTCTAGACAGTTACATTAACCGGAGCATGACCACAAAAACAAAAGACGTAGCTTTGTTGTTGTGACTTGTCATGTCACCTGTAGCAGACAGCACCATTGAGTTTCGCACTAATATATTTTAGCATCACACTCCATGTTATGGCAACCCCTGCCTACTATGCATTGGCTGCCAATCATCGGAACTGAGTGCACCTGAACACGGCTGTGTCATAAAGTGTAAGAAGTTATATCGGCTTTCAGCAGAACTGTCATTCAAGTTTTTCATTACAGCACTGCAGTGGTCGTGCATCGTATATATATATATATAAAGAAATTCTGATTATTTCTCAAATTCCGCTCGCCAAATTACAGTTGAAACTGATCCCCAGGCGAACAACGTTGTACTAAGACGGGAAAGTGTCAGCAGCTGCCCGTCTTCTGAAGGGCAGCTTCCGACGTTTTTCCATCGTTTGCTGTCCGAATACTACTGCGTTTCGTCGTCGCCGCAGGTTTTTGACGTGAAGGCGCCGTGATGGTGACGGCGACGGCTGTCTAAAGGATGCCTAACACGATATGTCATTGTCGCTACTATGGAGTCGGAGTCCTTAGTCAGGCAGAACAGCCTGATGTCCTCCTCATGAGTGGCACTCATGTGCAGCTCACCGGAAGGAGTTGTGGAGTCATTACCTCTCTCCTTACAGGATTATTGGCGGTAATCTGATGGGGCTAGTAAGGAGCGCATTCTGGGATAACGTGTGTGTCCACCTAAGCAGAAATACGTCCTCATCTTGTTATCATGACATTTCAAGTCGCGTGAACATCTTTCGAATAAGGAATTAACAGCGGTTGTTTTTCTTTTGTTTTGTAGGTTGCGCTAGTGGATTTGCTTCGGGCTATAGGCCTTGAGCCGGATGGTGTTGTGGGCCACTCATTAGGCGAAGTAGGCTGCGGCTACGCTGATGGAGGATTGAATGCTGAGCAGGCCCTTCTATCTGGCTACTTCCGAGGCCACAGTATTGAAGTCTCAGACGTGCCAAAGGGGGCCATGGCTGCCGTCGGTAAAATTCGTTTTGCTTTCACCATATTGTCCAGAAACTTTGTGGCGTGTAGGAGCAGAAAGTGTGCATTTTCGGGCGACTTATCAGCTACGAAGAGAACTGTTAATAGTGGTTACGTGTTTCAGGAAAACATTTCGTAACAAATATATTTCTCTGAAACAGGACCGCTTGAACGGGTAACAAAAGTTGAGAGAGGGAGAGAGGGAGAATGGCTTCATTGTCTGAGGGGGAATGAATGGCTTGGAAGTGAAGGAGAGGGACACGGAGGGAGGGAATGATCGGAAGATATCACGGTTCAAGTTTACGCGGTTTGTGCAAGCAAGGTGAGGCCACAAATAAATGGAACTGATTTAGAATTAATTGGTTCCGTGAAAATCGTTTAGTATTTCGTGGGCTCCATGATATGTGACTCCGGTCACAAGAATGGTTGTAACTGAAGTCGGTCCAGGTTATAGTACTAGGTTGTATAGACAACAGCTGATAAGAAATTTTACGCGACTTTCCATGGGAGTACTAACACGGTGGGAGAGAAAGAAAAAAATGTACACTAGCGACATAGTCCCGGCCTCAATCTCCTTGTTGGTATGTAAGATTTTTGTCGAGGCCATTAGCCCTACAACTACCGCCAGATAACATTTCACAGAAGTGCTCTCCGTCCTCTGTCGCTTTCTTCATGATAGACACCCAAGTTGAAAAAAAAACGTGCTCGCAAATACCGATTCCTACAAAAGAGCACACTTATCATTCTACCGTATTCGTCCATATGGGGCTGCAGTGATTTTGTAAAATAAATTACGCGCCCCCAGTTTGAGTTTGGGGTGAACCCAAATGTCCAGATGGCACTTACCTAGATAAATTATTTCTCTACTCTCAAAATATTTCTCAAGGGCCTTGCACGTGTGTTAATACCTTCGGCTGACAAGAAACCGAATAAACAAAGTCAACAAAGGCTCCTGTCAGGGCTTGTTGGTAAGTTTAAATTAAAAGTTAGCGTGCCCTGAATGCATCGTCGAATGACAGGGCAGGGAGCAGACAAACCTTACGTGGGCGCGCAAACTTCCAAGTGGTTTATTAGTGTTGTCCATTGCGTATTGTCATGCAATGTGGTGGATGACGGGGGGGGGGGGGGGGTGTAGAAGGAGGGTACAATGGTGGTGCGAAAGGGGTCAAGCCTGCGGATCTTTTTTTTTTTGCGGTGAGGTATCTTTTATTTCAATTTATCGTTGTTACATCGAAGGCTGACGATAAAAGCTGCATAGAAGCAGCTTGACAAGCCCGTAAGCCCAATTCAAACGTCAGCAGCAGACGGCAAAAATGCATGCTGTACAGCTTCTACAGTAATAATCACAAAACACACCAAAGTATTGCAATTCTATTGCGATAACAAAAATATGCAAAGTAAAAATATATATATATATGCACGCTAACAACTAAACAAAGAAACGATATTGTATTCGAAAAACATGAGAACGCTACATGAAAATCATATTTTTGCTGAGAAAGAAAGACAATTAAGAAAAAGAGAAACGACGAGGCACATACTGAAACATACAAAATACAAATAGTGTCAGTTTACAAAAAATGCACCGGTAAACAAAAAGTTATAAAGAAGTGTACATATGAGCTACTGCATACAACAGAACAGGAATAAGCGCATCAAGAAAAATGGTTACACCAATCAGAGTATTTATTACCCACAGTGAGATGTATAATGCATTAAAACGTTACACATAGGAAAAACAGTAATGCTAATTATTGAAGGCCAGAAAAATTGAAGAGTAGCAAAGAAGAGAAAGAATTAAAGGAAGGCCCGCAACGAAGTGTTTTGCAAGGCAGCATTGATAGGTGCTGGCTTGGCGATAACTAGATGGGCTACGTAAAAAAAAAAAAACTGGTGACAAGATCTGGTGACAAGATCTGGTGACAAGAATCCAATTGTTTTTCTATCGCCGTGACTTTCCTATGAATGGGTACTTTTTCAGGCAGGATGACATGTTCGTCATTTGCCTCAGAGTGAATATTGAAATTCTTGTTCACCTTCCGCGACCTCCGGTAAGCACGGTTGCATGCTGCATCCGAAGAGTGCATCCGCACCAGCACAGTGCAGAGGAAAATGGCCAACGATATCATTTGTTTCTATCCTGAAGTCTAGCATTCTAAAAACCGACCAGTTTGACTGAGGTAGGATGCGCCACACTAGGGTACCTTGTGAACAATGCCACTTCCGCGTTAAAAAAATTGTTGAACCCGGACAGAAATATTATTCCTTTTGATAGTTGGGCCAATGACGGAGCGCTGGTACACGTGTTACCACGTTCATAAATGCGATGCGCTTCGCAAATTTCGCGAGGTACGTTGGTGCCTGTATGTTTTGATCATTTGACACTTCTTGAACAGAGCTTTGCAACCGCATTTTTTACTGCGAGCGGAAAGATGACTGTTAGGAACGCCTTTTAGTGTGTTCGCATGTTCACGCAGGCGATCAGTTAATACATCGCCCTGTTGGTCCTACATACCATCGTTTACAGGAAAAAGGAATTTCATAGAGAGCATTTTTACAGCATCTTAGAATTTATTTATTTGTTAGCGTGTTTTCTTGGTCACATGATGGCTTCTTATTGCCTTCTTGATAACCCACTTACATAGACCAGCTAGCTTCGTTTGGGCCGAAAAAAACCACCTTCACGCAAGCTTTTCGCCCCACTCTTGATACATTGTGTGAGACTTGGTGAATGTACTGGTATCACGGAGAATTTCGTTTTTTTCTCTTCTGGTCCTGATCTAGATTTGGCTTTTCTTCAGTTCACAAATGAAGCGCTCTGAAACACTAGTGATGCGGCGTTAGAAAGCCCTACTGCTTTTAGTCGGTCGACTTGCCTGGAAAAACTGTTTTTTGCTATTCTTGAATAAGTACCTACCAGCCCAAATTTTCACTTTGGTGCTGATAATGCTGGGTCAATATTGTGCCAGTCTGCATTTTATTAAATCTGTGGGAAACTCTTAGAAGGCATTAGACGGACGACCTTTAAAAGCGAAGATTGCAAACTCTCACTTGAATTGGAACCCTCCCAGAAAAGTACTCACTGTACGCCAAGCAGCAGGTACCGATTCATGCCGTAGACCCCGAACCGAAACGTTAGGCCTAGTGTGCACACCCTAGTGTTAATGCGGGTATTCTACGGAGCATATACTCCTAGTGTGGGATTGGCCAACCAAGGCATACATCACGAGAAAGCTCCGCGTTAAACCATCGTCGTCGTTTGAAGGAAGGGTGCATGATTTTTTTTTTGTAATTCTGGTTCTTCCTTTCGCTGTTTTAAATCTTTGTCAGACATTTTCGACATTTTTTTGGGAACGTACCTGTATCGATAAAAAGCCATATCTTTCGTATGAATGGAAAACTTGGTGATCTCTTAGACTCGGTATAAGTTTATGCACATAAGTCTAACCTTATGTGTTCTCGCGCTGATTTCATTCACAGGACTCACGTGGGAAGAAACGGCGAAGCGCTGCCGGGATGGTGTGGTCCCAGCGTGTCACAACGCCGAGGACTCGGTCACTGTTTCGGGCCTATATGACGCAGTTGCCTGAATTCGTCGAGGAGCTCAAGGCGGAGAACGTGTTTGCTCGGGAAGTTAACAGCCTCAACCTCGCCTTCCACAGCAAATACACGGAATGCATGGGACCAGTGTTGCAGGAGGCTCTGGAGAAGGTACTGTTCGTTGACGAGCTCACGGGAGTGCGACGTGCATAATCAAAGATGTAAGATAAGGTATAAGAGGCATTATGGTTGTGACGGGGTTCAATGAACCCCGTGGGTGCGTCCTTATCGGGCCTACGTAGTTGTGATAGAGCTAATGCCAAAGTTAATGTAGGAAAATTGGCGAACGTGTAAGAAAGGGAAAATACAACACTAGGCTAGAATCACGGGCTACTCAGCGGAGCATCTAAATTACTGACCCGGAGAGTACTAACCACAACGATACTTTGGCCCTTCTGGTAAAAAAGGTTTCTTGTGATTGTAACGCCTGCATTGAAGTGCAGCTTTTTCACCATGCGAACACTTCTGAATCGAAAGGATATGCAATTTACGTGATGCAACGCCGTGTAGGTACAGTTGCCCCAAAAAGCAAACGGAGCCCGGATTGGAGATATTGAGGGGGTTTCTCCGCCATGTGTCCAGCCAGCAACCTCTAAGTGACTTTTCAAGAAAGTCATTGTTAAATAAAATCCGGCCGCACACATCGTTGTTATGCTGGCAGCCGCATAAAATAGAAATTTTTCTAACTTGACCAAGCTTGCTCCATTTACTTTTTGGGGCACGTGAAGTAATCTCATGCTTGACGCCACCACAGCGTAGCTGAAGATGGCTCGTTTCATTTTATCCTTGCCGAAGTACCCGCCTGGTGTACCGTGGTTTATTTTGAACGCGGACACTTCCTGTTCGAGTGTACGTTTTCTGCAATGACTTGGGTGGTTTGATTAATTTTGTTGCCGCCAGGAATTTGTATCACTGCTTAGGAGTTTGCTTTGAACAAAAGCTTATTGCCTGTGCTGATGTGGTTCAGCATCTCCGACACAGCCCTGAAAAAGAGGAGTAACATTTTATTTCGATGTTTGGGATACCCTTCAGGCCCTTTTGAGGGTACTAAGTGAGGGGTTTTGCTAACCAGTTGGGAGCTATACTAGCGAGAACAGGGATCCGTAGTCCCCAACGCACACGTAGCCGAGAATGCAGCACTTTTGGGGCTAGAGAAGTGTACGGTTACACAAGGCGAAGTAGGCAATAAAAAATGGGGTACACTAGTAAACCGTAACCACTTGAAAGGAATGTCTAAAAAAGGCGGCTTAAAAGAATACTCACTTACAAGAAAACAAAAGAAGTCATGAGATAACGAAAAAGCGTTCAGCAAAAAGCATCATTTTGAAATTCGGGTAACTTGACGTGACTTCTCGCGTGAATTGGCGTGGTTCGCGTTACTTAACGTGATTGTAATGACTTTTGTCTATAAGAAAAGCAGGCAGCAAAAACGGGACCAGTACCGGGTGCTGCAAATGGTTATCGAAGCTGTGACAGAATGTTGTTACCAGTGTAGCTTTGTCCCTAGAAGTAGAGGTGTGTATTTCAGCGGCAAACCAATGGAGAGCGCGTGTCCCTTCTGCGAGGAAAAAAAAATGTATAGAGCGCAGGTGTTCCCGAGAGAACTCCTGTTGCAGCAAGCGTTACCTAAAAGTGTTTAAACCAAACAACCGTTATTTAGGTGTTTTATAAAAAGATTATACCACAAAATGTAGAAAAAAGAATATTTAAGGCAAGAAATAAGGATGAATTTAACGAACAAACCGTCTGAAGTCAACTGGTACGCCACGACCGCCAAGAGTTGCTCAGCAGAAATTTTCATCGCAAAAGCTACCCCCACAATCGGCCCCAAATGACACAGCTCTCTCTTCTAGTACACTGTACTAGAGGCGCGCCAAAGAAAACAGGCTTTCTCGTCAGCAGGACAGCAGAACTTTGATTTACTTTGAACGCCCGGCTTTTTCTATCATGCCTAGTGTGAGAGGCGACGGGAACGAGGCACAGGAGCGGCCAGAGCTGCTGCCGCGACAAAATGAAGACGCGTGCGGGATATATGAGGACGATATTGTTAGGGAAGTATGAACCGGCGGCACTGCAGGTGGATTGAAGGCTCGCGTTTTGCCGAAGATGCGCCTTAAATCTAAATATCTAAAAAAATGTGCATACGGTCAAGAGGGGGCTTAAAGTAGGAGTACGTTTTGCTTGCGACGCATTTGTATTTTGGAAGGAGTTAGAACTGCCCCAGAAAGACCTATCTCTAGTGGTTCAATCAGGTAATAAAAGCTTGTTGTAAACATTTGCATCGGTGAGTGCGCATTAGTTTGGCTGGCAAATTTGTTGAAATCTGCATGAACGAAAAAAGAGGGAGCTCCTGCCTCATGCCCGGGTGGTATTGTCATACGCTCGTATTATCATCATTTCATTCATGTTGTCAGCACTAAACGCTGCTCTATTACGTGTGGTTCACACCTGGACCTGGGTGCTAGAGTGATGAGAAACAGTAATCGGCAACGGCACCCTGCTAGTTAGTCACTAGCTATACGTAGGTTACGCAAACGTTAAGTAGGAATTGGTTTCGTCAGAGCAAAATGGGGCCTACCAAAGAACAACAGAAAAGAACGGTAAAAGATAGCAGCCAAATTCGTTCTTCTCATTATACCTTTTGTTTATTATGAGGGTCTGAACGGAAAATTCAGTTTGAAAAGTCCCCATGTTGAATTTCTTTCTGTGTTTCTTGCGCATATACATCAGATAATCCCAGAGCCGAAGCCCCGCAGTGAGCGTTGGGTCAGTTCATCGTTGCCGGAGGACCGCTGGCGAGAGCCCATGGCTCAAATGTGCTCAGCTGAGTATTACGTCAACAACGCGGTTTCACCGGTGCTCTTCTACGAGGCAATACGGCACGCGCCCAAGGACGCCGTATTCGTGGAAATCGCCCCTCACAGTCTTCTGCAGGTGAGAGGATCACTCATTCACTCACTCACTCACTCACTCACTCACTCACTCACTCACTCACTCACTCACTCACTCACTCACTCACTCACTCACTCACTCACTCACTCACTCACTCACTCACTCACTCACTCACTCACTCACTCACTCACTCACTCACTCACTCACTCACTCACTCACTCACTCACTCACTCACTCACAGGTGGCCATTAAGAGCCGGGAACCAGCAAAGCTTATTGAAACCAAAACCAGTGAGTTAAGGACAGGGATTGCTATGGTTGTGGGTGAACACTGAAATTCTTTAGTCACGAATACAAGTACGTACACAAACGCGTAGATATACAGGGGAATTCAGTAGCAAAGTTCATAGCAAAACATCTGGATACCTGTGACCACCTGTACTTTTAAATATGCTGTTTGTATGCCATTGGGCATATTATCGCAAATGAAAAAAGCTCTTTATGCGCTTCGAATATCAGCGCAAAGTTAATACCCGCGAATATCTTGTGCAGGCTGTTGTCCGACGTGCTGTTGGCCCCGGCACCATCTGCGTGGGGCTGATGAAGCGTGACTCGGACAACGTCACGCACTTCCTAAGTTCGCTGGGAAAACTGCACACCCTAGGCTTCAAGATGGATCTGTCTGCGTTGTACCCGCCTGTGCCGTGGCCCGTGCCGCGTGGTACGCCCAGCATCTCGCACCTTCTCAGCTGGGATCACTCGCACAGCTGGAAAGTTGTGAATTGGACAGACTTTGCTGGAGCGCAGCAGGTTAGTGATGCATGGATATAATTTTCCTTGGCGGCCGTGCTAACTAGCACGGGAAAATAATGTCTGATACTTGGAGGACGTGCTGCAGGTCGGTAGCATATTGAGTTTTGCTTACTAGGGTAGTTGCAAAAAGACCCCTTCAAATAAAAAGACCAGCTTTGGGGCACGCGGATATCAGTAAATAAATAAAACAATGATGTACAGCGCAATAGTCAGCGACGAGAAAAAACACAGGATGGCCGTTCGTACTTGTGTTTTGAACACGACATCTGTGCCGAATATGAATCAGCAACATGCACAAGCTTCCACTCTTGCAAGATATAAATAAAAGCTCACAATGTTTTAATTCTTTAATTGTACGAAGAGACAGCGCGGTACGCTTATGAAGGTTGGCTCTCGATGGTGTACTTCTACGACAGTAAGAGATCAATCCTATACGTCTATAAATGTCGCGTCTGTAGGAACGTCATAATACGCGCAGTGGGTTATCTATTAAGAAAGAAGACTATGTAGCTAGTTTAAATGATATTGCAGACTTTTAGTCGTGGAAGACATTTGAAATCCTTTTGAATCCACCCTTTTGCTATTTTGCTACAGGGGTTGGATTTGCGACAGCCAGGATGTCTGCATGGGAGGCAAAATTCCCGCGTATATCCCGTGATACGCTACGGTAGGGCAAACCACCGCTCGGAAGTAGCCTAAAAACACAGCTAATTCGCTGCACTATCCCTTATGTTCCACACCACAAGTTTTCGGGTGTGATATTTGACAGGTGTCTGACTTAGTCAATATACGTCCGCCATATAAAACACAAGCCTGCTCCCTTCGCCAAAATTTTCCGCATGGTATTTGGTAACTCTGCGGATGAAAAGTCTCGTCCCATGTTCGGCTGTATGATGTGGTATAGGTTGGATTGTTACGCTTTTGTCTTAGGGTTACCAACTCTTTAATGAAGGAAGTTGGGACGCGGATTGGAGGGAGGAGGGGGAGGAGCGTACACGAACATAGGGAGCCAGCGAAATCAGTTTTCAGCAACGTGATCGACTGGCCTAGTTGGTATTCCACTACAACTGAAGTTTATTACACAGACACTCCTTTGATAAACACACTATGAACAGATGAAAACTTTACAAAAAATTTCTCGTGTCCTATTTTCGGTCCCTGTCTATTCGTTCTATCGAACTGTTCAGAACCAGTTTTTTTATTGCGGTATCTTCCAGACAAATTCATTTTTTTCTTTATTGTTGCGGCCTGTTGACGTACTTCAGCTGAATGCGTGCTGCTTGCAACACTTCCTCTCACTGGAGACTGTACTCGTAAAAATTGTCCCACTTCGGGCGGAAGTTCAGCTTTACCTGCAGCTCTGTCTGGACACGTTCGAGCTAACTTCGTGTTCCGTGGCGTGACCCGCCCTGTTGGGCGAGCGTTGGATCACATAGACACTTTTAACTGGATGGTGCGGAACAAATCCGGGGCATACATCTGCGGCGAAAGAGACGGCGCGAACATAGGGACGTTGTATGAAAGTCGGAAGGGTCCCGCAAAATCCGGGATGGTTGGTAGCTTTATATAATAGCCTCCTTGTACTTGTCGTGCTCTCAAAAGGATTTACAAGGATGCTACGAGAGCAATATGACTTCCAACGCCTACGGAAACAGACCGCTCGCGTGCGCTATAGACAGTTGTTGCGACGAGTGCGTCAATCTGCCATGACGAAGGGCCTGACGAGAGCCGAAGCAGTGCCTCATCCCCTTCGTGCAACTTGTGCGGTGGGCCTCTTGACATTGATCACTACATTACGAACTGCTGCAAAAATAACAATGAGCGTAGAAAATGTTTTAGTGATCACCGGAGCATAGGATTGCGCCATAGGTCTTCGGATTTGGTCTGGGACTGTCTGTGTTAAGCTCCGTTCCGTGCTCGCACACTCCATACGCTCCCCGAGGACATTCGCCCGACGTCCTACATCGACTGGGGGCCACGTTTAACGCGGGACATCAGTACGGTCACTTAGTTATGGACCTCTCTCGCCGCGTTTGTCTATGCCGACGATGGTTCAAAGGGCGTATCGGGTAACGACCGCACACACTCCCACCATTTCACCCGCCCTCCCTGACGACCCAACCACCCTCACAGGCCAGCACTGATGCAGACAGCAAGAGTGCTCTCGTACAGGTCTGCAATAAAGCACGTATTTCTCTCTCTCTCTCTCTTTCTCTCCCTTTGGATGACATTATTTTCCCTAGGGAACACTGGATTATGCGAAGGGAGTTGTCTGGCTTCTTTCTTTCAGTCTGCAGGACTAAGTGATCAGCGGTGACTTCTTGCGTCTGAAATGTACGATAAAGGAGATGATAAGGTGAACCAATCGCCGGCAATTTTATGAAAAGTGAAGTCCGCCTAATTTGAAAATACATACATACATACATACATACATACATACATACATACATACATACATACATACATAACATACATACATACATACATACATACATACATACATACATACATACACACATACACACATAGATACAGATACATGCATGCATACATACATATATAAATGCATCGCCAATTGAATAAAATCAACTTATCACGCCAACTGATCACACTATCTTAAATGCCACTGAAGCAGAATGTTTCCTGCATCAAGTAGTTGAAAGTAACGGCAGTGTGGCGCGCGTTGCAGTGGACGCAGTGGTAGCTAGCGCGCACTCTACGCGTAAGGACGAGATCATAATTTGGGTGGGGAAATCAGATCAAGTTGGATCGCTTATGTAGCTCTGAGAAGCAGAAATTATATATGCACAGAACAGTTCGTAAAAATGTTAGACAAGTAACCTTGCCTGTGCAACACGGTGCTAAGCAGCACAATTCATCAGCAATTTGCAAAAATGTTAATGCAAACTGGCAGGTGCGCGTTTAACGCGTAGGCTACTTAACGGGCGCCTATATAAGCAAATCAGTAAGAGGCGTCACTTTCGATTCTAAATGTTCAACAGGGCTCGGAAGAAGTTGTCGAAGTTGACCTGGAAAAGAACGAGGACGATTCATACCTGACCGGCCACCAACTGGGGGATCGCGTTCTGTTTCCTGGAGTTGGGTACATGGTGTTGGCTTGGAAAGCTCTCACGAAACCTTCGGGAAAGCCCTTCGACCAGGTGCCTGTAATCTTCGAGGACGTCACATTCCACCGGGCAACCATACTTCCCAAAAGCGGTAAGTGGTAGTTGGATTGTCGGTTACCTACCACCTTCAGGTCAACAAAGTTCGGAAACATTATTTAGGACATACGTCTTCTTAAGCCCTTTGAAGGAGGAAGGCTGGTGTACTTGCTAAGAGCCACAATCCATTAAAGTTAACAGAATTGCAGTTCGTACATTTGGAATAGATGCGCATTGGACTGTCGCGGCTATATTACATTGAGAAAAATATGGCATGATTTGAAAATAGCTCTGAACAACTGTGCAAAAAGAGACCCTTCCAACCAGTGTAGCCATAGAAAATGTCTGCCGAAATCAGTGAATGCTGCACAATCCTCGTACCTGAACTGCAATGCTCATTAGTGTCCACAGGGTTATGTAATCTTCGTTGGTACCCTGACCTAAAATAATGTCCACATTAGAGGACATTAGCGTCCAAACACATCATATATTGTACAAAATTTTTGACCTTGTTGCTGGGGCGATGTTGTCGTTTGGACGCTAACAACATCGTAGATCGGCACTGAAGCCGATCGTATCTGGGCACACACAAGCGGACATACCCATCGTAATCATCTTCATCATGACCTTTTCCTCCCTGCCGTTAGAACAGTAATCTGAGTGGGTCGTTTGAATTACCCCCTCCCCCCCCCACGAACAGTTGAATTATTCCGACCCTCATCGCGTAAGGGGCTCACATGCATGAACGGTAAAGAACTTCTGTATCGTGTAGCAACCGCTTTACCCGCGTACAGCTTGCCTGCTGCCGCTCGTACGGCGCGCGATGCTCAGAAAAGAGGCTCCAGGTAACATTGAAACTGGTTGCACATGTTTTCGGCGAGGGCAGAAGGCTGTTTGTTGTAGTACTGTCAGGGCCACAAGGCACAGCTATATTTTGATTCGCCATTGAATTTAAAAGCACGGACGAATAGATCCAGAAATAAACAAACTACCCCACATCCTTTCCGTGACGCATAGACTACGCTTCTTATCGCATTGCGGAAATACGTGTGCATGAGCCGGGTAACAATATTTTGAGGACTTTAGTAGGACCTGCTGCTTTGTCACAATACATATTTTCGAGCCATCAGAATGAGATAGCCCGATATTATTCTTTTTTTGGTTGCGCTTCTAGAGCTTTTATGGATACACACTGCCAATATACCGTATTTACTCGATTCTAAGCACCCCTTTATTTTACTACGTCGTTGCCGAAAGTAAGGGGGGTGCTTAGATTAAAAAAACCTAAAGTTCCCTCCCCCCACCACTTTTAAAGCAAAGCTTTCTACCTCTACCAGTCAACCGTTTCTTAGTGGCGCACGGGAAAGAAAACTCTCAACGCGGTTGGTGAGGGGGAGGGCGGTTTTCACTCACGGAGTACTGTTTAGATGGCGCAGCGATAGGGCGCTATTACCCAGCGTTCCCGGTGCGCTCGTGGCTGCTCACATCGACGGGCACGTCGTCGGTCGTCTACTTTAGCGACGGTCGTTGTGGGCCTGTTTTGGTGCAGCTTCGGGGCCATTGCGCGGCTTCCTTCGCACGGCTTGATTAACTTGTTCGACAGAACCTCCTGGGTAACCCGGACCCTACAGAAACTAAGTGATCGTACGGCAAAGATACGTTAAGATTGCTTTGCAGGGCGGGAAAACAAAATGTAGAGACCACATAAAGACATCTGGCCTCTAGAGAAACGCTACGTTTTGCGCACAGCTTGCCACGAATGGGACTCCGTTTTTTAAATTGAATACCAATTCGGTTGCGTTTTAAGAGGTATGACAAAAGGCGAAAGGAGCAACTGGTTCTGACAAATATGATTACAAATTTCCCTGAGCTTTCTCGCAATTCTCAAACTTACTAAACTAACTAGTATTAATAGGTGTAAATCGGAATCACTAATCTCACATGCCGAGTTGTTTCGGTGTCTGCGTTAGTGTCGCGCGGTGGTGTAGCCCCGAGCTAGCACATCAGGATGGCTAGGCTCTGCTGTCTCACCCTTCAAAACACGCCCCTCTCAGTTTTCTTCCTGCCGACCCCCGGCCGGGCTACCGCAGCGCCGTCCGTAGCTCTAGCCCGATCATGGCCGATGCTGCTATATTCGGTTCGCCGCCCCCGCGAATTCCAAGTAACGGCTGGCAGAATGTCTCTTTGTAGAGCCCCGTGTGTGAATTCAAGTGACGTCGCATGGGCAATCGTTGTGGGTGTCGTTTAAGGTTTTGTTTTCCAACCACCTTCACAGCGGGGATGGGAGCCAATTTTTTTCATTGCCGTATCTTGATGAAATGGGGGTAAGGAATAATGTTTTATGTAGGAAACATTTGAAAGAAATATAAACAGAGACAGTGAACCCACCATTTACGTCGGGTAATCAGTCCCCCACACTACCATTCGAGTCCTTTGTGCAACTTGGGCCGCCGCTCTCGGTATCCCGCATAAGGTCGTCTTCTGTTCCGTTGAAGTGGATTGTAATCGAAAAATTAATAAGTTACTTCGCCACAACGTCAACTTGGGCCCGTTTCCAAGCGCCTGAAGTCCACCTTGCGAAGGTTACTTATAAAAGGGGGTGCTTAGAGTTGCGTGCAAACATTTTTTTTAATTTTTTCCCCGAAGTAGGGGAGCGTGCGTAGAATCGGGGGCTGCTTAGAATCGCGAAAATACGGTATAAATTTTAGAGTTATGTAATGACGAAGACACCTACAACGTGGCTTAAGAGAAAGCTAAACTAACGGCTTCCTTGAACATTCGACAGGTACCGTTCGCTTCACAGTCCGCATATTAAAAGGCTCGGGCGAGTTTGAAGTGTACGAGGCCGAGAGCGTGGCAGCCACCGGCCGCATACGCGTGGCGGAAGAGGGTGAGAAGGTGCTGCAGCAAGAGCCACCGGTCATCCCAGCCGAGGGGGTGTCTCTTGAGCTCAGTCAGGATGACATCTACAAGGACTACAAGCTTCGAGGCTTTGACTACCACGGTAGCTTCAAAGGCATTCTCAAGGCTGACCTTCAAAGTAAGTCCGTCACCGTTTCTTGCAGCTGGCACTCATTACATTGCCTGCATTTTTGTAGGAAGGCGGCTTAGGGACGTGGCGTTTGAAGGGGTAAATTTCACTTGCAAGGGGTTACGCAATGGCTTAGATGCCTCAAAATTGCCCCTATAAGTACAGAAACAAACAACATTTCCAGTTAAAATATAAACCTTGGACAGAATAGTTAGGTGAATTGTTATTGCAATACCTACTAGACGAATTTGCGCACTGCATCTTTTACGAGTCAGAAGATCAGTGTTGCTGGCGCCATTGCGTATGCAGTTATAGGTACTATACCGTCGATTTACAATTCCATGCCAGCCCATTTCAATATTTAATTCCTTTTTTCCGTGTTATCCCCGCCAGGCGTGTAACCGCTCTTAGTGATTTATGTGTTCCCCTACTTTTAAGGTTCACTTTATAAGGTGTTGAATTACCGGCGTTACAAAAGAGAAAAATTGCGCTGTTTGGGACAAGCTGGATTGTATTTTAAAGAGTCATGCACATAATGCGTGAGCATATGATAGGAAAATGTGTTTTTTAGTTATAGCACTGGGTATACGCATCACCTTTTTGCGGAATGCTCTCTACGCTGGAAGGACTACGACTAGGTAATGAATGCTTTCTATGTAAGGGTATTTGGTATTTGCAATTTCTTTACTACAGCAGCGGGGTACTCATCGGCTCTCAAAGTTTGAAGAATTCACAAAAAAGATAGCATACAAGTGTAGGTAGGCATTGAGGGACACTTGCACTCAGAGAGAGGTTACAAGACTGTAGTAGGGTCTGAACAGCTGAAAAACGTTGCTTACTAAACAAATACGCTTAGTGAAATGTCTAAATCTTTGTCTGGAGTGGCTCTCCGAACAAAAGTAAAGAGCATGCAATAGATAAAGCAGTCTTCTTTGAAAAGCTGTGGTTCGCAAGTGTAAGGGACAAATGCCAACGTAATGGTTAAGGCCACGGCTGACAGTGATCTTTGTTGAGGGACATAAATAATGAATCAAACACAGCCGAAGGCTACCCTTTCTTGTGGATTGACCTAAACTAATAAATTCTAGCTTGGTCTCTTTATGGAACACCTTAATTGTATATGAACTAAACAACCGAGATTTTATTCGCTAAATGGCGCACATTATGACAGTAATATTAACTCAGCCCTCACAGGTCATGACGAGAAAGCAATAGCTATAACACGTCTATTAAAAGTTTTACTGCGTATGAAATCTTCGGCTGCGGGGTCACACACGGAATGGTGATGATAACCACAGAGCCAATCCTGTTAAAACTATTGCACTTGGTGGTATCCTTCGGTACATGTCCCGTGTATCAAGCAGCTGATCGCCACGTCGCTCAAGACGTAATTCACGAAAATTTTGCTATTGTTTGTGTAGGCAATGTCGCGGAATTTGTAGGCTGCTCTTATTCTTCCGCTTTTCGTATCACTAATAAGCCACCATCGCCTCTAGAAGTCTGGCGAGGATACAAACGGTCTCTCGGGAGTTGTTATGAGCGGTATGAACCCCTGCTTGTGCAGATTCGCCACGTTACATCGGGGAAAATGCAGGCTCGAGACTCATCCACATTCTTGAGTGTTTCTCAAGCAATCTGTATTAATAAAAAAAAGTATCACCCAGGTTTAGACCGCAGCCTGGTCAGTAAAGGTATAACATCTGGGGATGCAAGAGGAGGCTACACCAGACAGGCGCAACCCTACGGGAAAGTTTTTTTGGGAAACTAACAGCATTCCCTCACTAGGGCATGATTGACACATTTGTGGCATTCGGTTGAATCCTCTCATTTTGAGAGGCCTTATTCTTCTAGTGGACATAAATTGGCTTCTGAGGTGGATGATGATGAGACGCCATCAAACATCCAACAAAAACCGTTGTTGCGCTCTTTGTTTTTCGTATTCCCAGAACGCTACGGTCAGCTGAAGTGGGAGGACAACTGGGTCACTTTCCTGGATACCATGCTGCAGTTCACGCAGATGAACGACCCGACACGCACCTTCTGGCTGCCGCTTGGCATTCAGTCATGCCGAATAGACCCACACGCTCACGCTCAAGCGGTACAAAGTGACACAGGTACGCTTTCTGTCCTGTTGTTATGCACATGTCGGACAAATAGGTCACCAAAATTCATTAATGCTGGGAACCATTTCATGCTTTCAAAACGCTATTGGGAGTAAATGTGAGTTTCTTTCGCAAGTGAAGAACATCTTGGTTACTTACCTACTCCTGCAGTCTTTTTTGGCAATTTTTGATGTGCACGCTAAAATAAGAAAGCCACGAACTTCTTGATGGCACACAGGTTATATCTCACATACCAGGAGCCTTATGGTGCAAGATTTTCAAGCACTCATGTAGAACATGTTAACAACAAAGTCATCGACCAACATTTGCAACGGCAGTCTTTGGAAGAAATTACACCAGAAACTACGAATAAGTGTTTGAGCAACAGAGATTTTTTGAAGACACAAGTTGAAAATATTATCGAATAAAAGCAGGGTGCATATGAGAAGAAATATTTGGCATCCACCTCAAACGTAGCCGTACGACTACACGGAAAAGCTGCAACTTCTTCAGGAACTTTGAAGTTAAAAAAAAAATTGTCTTTGTCCAGAAGGGTGGGTATGTTTAACAAAAGGCAGTATACTTCATTGATTGACCCATTCAAAAGGAAGCCTAGATATGGGCTTAGAAATATGGAAGGATATGTTTTATTTACGTCGCTGATACCGCCAAGCCATGGCAAACGAAGGGGTGCAGGGAGGGCTTCCTTTTAACGATTTTACGAGTTAGCGAACGGTGGGAACGAAGACGGCCATTGGCTGTCTATCATCAAATAATGGTGCCCTCTTATATAATATTATGATAGCAATAAATTGGTCGTGTCGGCAAAAAGTAATGCAGGGCATTCTGTGAGCAGAGAGTGTGAGGAGTGGGAGAGAGGGGGAGGTTAGAAGCGGAGCGTGATTTATACTAAGGCGAGTGACGTTTCCAGCGACAGCCGAGCAGCTGCGACAATAGCGGCGTAACGTAGTGAGATGTGGCGGCTGTGGTGGTGCCGCTGGCCGTGATATTGCAGCAGCTAGAGCATGGCTAGACCAAGCATTGCGAATTGCAGGCTACACGCGAAACGCCTTGGGGTTGTGCACTTGGTGGCGCAAGGATGGTAATGAGGAAATATTCTTTAGTGATTCATTTGGAAATAATTTTCTTACGGAAATAACCCAATTTTTTTTTTCTCCGTGCTACACCTAGACATGCCCGTAACGACCACTGAATTCCAGTCGCAATGAACAGCCGGTTTTCGTAGTGCATGCCGAAGCCCCACTCTTGTTCGACACTTTTCGATGGCCATCACACGAATATACGTTATTGCGGCCCATGATTATCCTCCTAGCCGAGTCATCACAACTAAGAATATAACTGTTAATTTTTGTACTCCTTCACTCTTTTCTCTTCCTGTAGGTGTGGACGTTGTGTACAACCATCGCCTGAACATGTGCCGCGCTGGCGGTGCTGTAATACGTGGCCCCAAAGGCAGCGTATCGCAAAAGCAGATCGTGCAGCAAGCGCCCCAGCTTGAAGAGTATCACTTTCAGCCCTACATTGACGATAAGGCTGCAATGCTGAGACGGGAGGAGGCTTTGAGGGAGTACGTTGAATTGTGCTCCGGCTTTGCTCGCCGTGTACTTGAGCCATTTTGCACTGACAGCACCGCAATAAATGGCCTGAAACTGAGGCTTCCCACTGTACCCGAGGAGGTAATTAATCGATACCTCGATAACACCGACGAGAAACATGGCCTGCTAAAATTACTGTCTAGCCTAGAGCAGGAGAGTCCGAGCCAACTTTTGAACTGGTGAAAAGTGTTCACTCGATGACTGACGCTTACAAGAAAGAGTTGGAAAATGATGTCATCAACACGTCTCTTCTTGAGGAGGACCCCCTGAGGCTCCTTCTGGACGTTGTAGTTGAGAACACAAGTTTCAAGAAGATTCGGGTGTTGGAGGTGGCGGGTAGAAGCAGCAACATTCTGCTTGCCCCCTGCGTGTCTTCTCTGCTTTCGTTGTCTCACGTCTTATTAACAACCGAGTACACCGTGGCTCACCCATCTCCAAAAGACTTAGATCCGACGCAAGTTCCGGAAGGCGCCAAAACTGTCTCATGGGACGCCGACGCTACCTCCAAAAACGGATTGCCAGAAGCTGACTTGATTGTCGCTTCAGGTGTCCACTTCACCTCAAAAGACCTTGGTACTCTGGCCACGAAGCTTTCGTCAAACATCAAGGAGAAGGGATTCATTCTTCTTTCCCTGCGAACGTCACTGACACCAGCCGAAGTGTTGCTATCAACTGTAAGCAAGGCTGCACTTCCAGTTCACTCCACCGATTCCGTAGAAGCTGCATTCCGAGCCCAGGGATTTTGCACTGTGGCCCTTAAATCTAACAACCTGTCCACACTGATACTGCTCCGAAAAAAAGACGCTACCCTGCAAACAGCAAAACAGGAGCTGCTACTGGTGAGAAGTGGAACGTTCGGCTGGGTGGAAACAATGAAGCAAAAAGTAGCCGAATGCGAAAACCAGCTGCCCGGTGAAAAAGTGTGGTTGATTGCCAAAGAAGCAGGATGCAGTGGCATCGTCGGATTAACGAATTGTCTTCTGAAAGAAGCAGGTGGAAGCCACATCAGGTACGCAGTTGCTTTCTTCCTATGATACGCGATGAATGAGCTGCTTGTTGTATCTTGTTTCTAGGCAGCTTACCTGTATGAAAAATCTTGAAAGCAAATAGGGCGCTAAAGTTCTGGCGGGACACCTTGCTCCTAAGGGTGTTGTGTGCCAAGGAAAGGCTGATGTCCGGCATGCTGAATTATTTATTCCCAAGTAGCCGTCAGTGAAATAACACACTAAGATATCTTCGGTAGCAGACCATAATTGGCTGCGGAGAAACTGCATGAAATAATTTGAGATGAGTTTTTGCGTTAGATGAGTTCAGCAACGTCTCAGGACTAGATAACTTCGTACTAGATACTTGATACCTAATACCTAATACTTCATGCTACATACTCGATGCTAGCTTTCTTGGGACTAGATACGTTGCCCCGTTAGCTACTTCTGCCTTTTTCTGAAGGTTCTTGTCTTATCGATATCTGATGAAGGACAACTTTTAATCAATGAAACTGGCGGTTTCCGCATGTCTCTTACGTTGAGGTTTTGATCGAAGGCGCTCTTTAAGGAGAATGATGATATAACGTAGGTAAATAAAACATTGGTTTTATTCGCCATCAGTGTCGAAACACATGGGACCACCGTGAAATGCCTAGCATGCGTATACGTACAGAGATAATCATCTTTTTTCCAGCAGCGAAGGCCAATTGTGTGGGAAAATATTCCTTGTGAATGCAAATTTCCTCCGCAGATGCGTTTTCGACGCCAGTTTAAGTGGATCAAGCAAGGTTGCAGACTTCTGCCCCAGCAGTCCAGCGTACAAGGATGTGGTAGAAAAAGATCTGATCATGAACGTGCACCGCAACGGACAGTGGGGATCCTTCAGGCATTTAGTCATCAACTCCCGTGAGTCCTTTTCCTGAAACCTAAGACCGCTCGTGCTTTCAGCAAGACGTGGGACTGAACTGGCTGGTATTCACATTCTTAGCTGTAACGGTTATGCAAAGATGCCGAAGTTGCTCCCGCCGAAGTATTGCCATCTCAGCAAACTTCAAGGTTTCATACCAAATTCATGTATACTTTGATGAACTAAACATGTATTTAGGTACCTTAACGGGTGCGGCAAAATAAATTAGTTAGTTAAACACCCTGAACGTGATAAATATTGCAGTCGTCCGTGGACAGGCGCAAGCATGGCGTAATTTTGCTTGGCAAGTCGTTATTTTCAATTGCATTATTATAAAAAGTAATGGAGCAAGAACCAGGCCCTGAGGTAATCCAAATGCGACGTAAGATTAGCGCCGAGAAAAATGTATTAAACCACGGTGAATTGCTCACCAAAAAGTTACCAGCCATGATATGTTGAACGAGTGTGAATGGAGAGCTGGTAATTTTTATACCCCCGAAGAGCCAAATTATTGAATGTTTTTGCAGTCAGTTTGCTGGTTATTATTGAAGTTAAATTGTAAATAAGTGGTCTATTAAGCAAACTGGGCACCATAAGATAAACCTTTTGCAAAGCCACGGTGGTTATTGCAAAGAAGATTTTGCTCTCGAGCTCTGTGAATCCGGGCGTTGCGGCGTTGGTATCAAGCAAGTGATTTAGCTGCTAAGATTCCCATCCCAAGGTATGCCTGAATGAACATCGCGGCATCGTTTTTCAGCGTATGAATTGTGCTTCTATTATTTTCTTGCGCTAGCATGTAGAAGTGCAAATGAATTGTCGCATGATCAGAATTTCGGTAAGAGGCTGAAAAAACACTTCCTAATGTTATTCGCCCAAGATTGTGCTTCTTCTGTGATGTATGCATGCTTTAATAACCGACACTGGGTTTGCAGTGTGCTCTTCTTTGTAAAGCAGAAAAAACTCCGTTTCAACTTGTCTGAAAGTTACGCATACTGTGTAGTGCCTTATCTCTAAATACCACCTATATAATCTTGTTATTACGATTGCTTGTAACAGTGCACTCCCAGGGATGGGCCTACAACTAGTTTTTTGGTATGGGTTCAACCACTGTTTGCATATGTTTCGTACTTACGCTAGAAATGAAAGCGCTGATGGATTAATTGAGGAATTGACTGATTGATTAATTGGCTTGATTGATTGAATGAATGAATCAATGGTGTGTTGTTGAATTTCTACTTGCGTTGCAGAGACTGACCATCGGAAGGACACAAATTGATGGATTGAATATTTGCTTGATTGATTGATTGATTGAATGAATGAATGAATCAGTGGCGTGTTTTGAATTTCTGCTTGCGTTGCAGAGACTGACAATCGGAAAGGACACAGAATTTGCCGTTCTCAATGTCCAAACACGCGGCGACTTGTCCAGCCTGCGGTGGTACGAGTCTCCATTGGGCTACACGTCGCTTTCTAACAAAGCCGATGATAGGAGCCTTTGCAGCGTGTACTACGCTCCCCTGAACTTCCGCGACGTCATGATCGCCACCGGAAAGCTTTCGCCCTCGGCTCTCTACGGTGAGTGCTTTCCGACGTATGTGTGAAGCTCGAGAAGGCTTTTCTGAATTTTCACGTGTTTGTTGCTGCTTGAGAGGGGCAGGTAAAATTCACCTGCAGAATTTAGGGCAGGGAATATTTAGGGACAGTATATTGTAACTGTGATTTGCTCGGATTTATTTCGAATTGTAACGCAAATAACCAAAGACAAAGAACGAGTAAGCTGTCCATCTGCTCATCTTTGTCGTCGGTTAGTTGCACTGCAGTTTGGAAAAAAATGCAAGAAAAGCACCTTTAGTACATCCACACAGCCCTGTTTGTGCTTACTAGTTCTTTGTTCCTGGTCTCCAGCGCTACAGTTTGTAGCCGTGTTTGAAGCCCAAGAAGCCCAAATTTCTACGCTGGTTTGCTTGGTAGGAAGTAAAAGCTTGTTAGAAGTCCCAAACCTCGTGCACGGCGATGATATTGCAATGTGCAAGTAACCGCATCGTGTAATATAATTTCGGCTATGGTTACAGCTACGCAATAAACAAAGTAGTCTAAAATCAGTTTATTGAAATCGCAGCCTCACAATAGAATGAACAAATTACAGATAGAGGGCCGAGGGGCACTTTAAAGCAAGCAGCGGTGGCTAGCGAGAGTAGCCGCGCTCACAACGGTGAATGCCACCGATGTACTCCGGAGATGGTGCCTTAATGAATGATAAAGTGTCGCATGTTAATTTTAAGGTAATAAGTTTGCAGTTCAGAACTAATGTTGAATCAGTCCCACATCACAATGCACTTCCATGGAATTTACCAAGAGGGGAGGCTGGCTATTTGCTTTCTGTCTTGGTGTCGTCAGTGGGCTTAGTTTTCCTAGGTGTTTGCAGACAATATTTTCGTAACGTTTCCTAGGTGTTTGCAGACAATTTTTTCGTAACATTAGCTCGTTTAGAAGTCCGTCGATACACGAGAGAAAAAAGTAGCGGATGTTTTTTTTTTCTGTGGGTCTTCTCTCTTTTTTTTCATTGCTGGTGTGGTATTGTGGTACAGGGTTAAGGCAGTTCTTTCAATTACAAAACTTGTGAAAGGTCTACCGCGTGAACTACAATTTATTTTCTAATCCATGTTCAGGAAAGGTGGCGACTGCCGAGAACCTCCTGGGCCTCGAGTTCTCCGGCCGGGACTGCACTGGGCGCCGGGTGACGAGTATGATAGAGGCTCAGAGCATGGCGACAGTGGCTGCAGCAGACCCCGTTTTCCTCTGGGAGGTTCCAGAGAAATGGAGCCTGGAGGAGGCCTGCACTATTCCCGTGGCATACTCGACTGCCTACTATGCCCTTGTTGTGCGGGGAAAGATGCGACGAGGAGACTCTTTGCTTGTCCACTCGGGCAGCGGTGGCGTAGGACAAGCGGCGATTTCCGTTGCCCTCTCTATGGGCTGCACTGTCTTCACAACAGTAGGTGAGTGTCAACAGAGGAAGCAACAAACATAATGGAATGAAAAAAAAGAAAGGTTCAACGGATCACTTTTAAACGAGAAAAACACTGATTCGCAGCACAAAAACTGGAGCTTTCAAACCGCCGCCAACACACGTTCTGCTGAGAAAAACGAACATGCAACACGGTCTTATAAACGACATTTGGATTGCGCTTAGGCAGAATAAAGCCATTTAAGATTATTAAAACTTATCTTGAACCGTGCTCTATGTGGCATTGGCAGTTTAGAGACAAAAGGTGAGCCCTTCATGTCAAGGTTCGATGTATTTCAGTGTTAACCTCAGGCATCTGCACCACAAGAGGGAGAGAGTGAATTGGTTGTTGAAGACTATCGTTTTAGGTGTTTCTCGTGTTGGAGAAAGTCGTCACGAATGAGCTTATTGAGGCTGATTCTCAAATGTTTCACGCGCAGTTGGCAGGCATTGTGTATTTTTGACGTGCGTACAAACTATTGGGAATCTGGGAGAGATACCATAATTAAATAGAGTCTTAAATTGTTTTAAAGGAGCTAAGATAATGTGCAGGGCATGTGTAGTGTTCAATTCAATATATCAGCGCTTTAACGCTCTCGATAAATATGTTGTTCGTATATGAAATCTTCAATAAGAACAGAACATACCAACAAGAACAGCTGCAAAGCGACTGGAAGGTATATATCAGCGACTATTTTTTATAGAACTGTTCGGTAAAAATACTGTATAATACACGCTGTACAAATTTACAATTAACAATTTTTGTGCATTGTGAAGTTCACATTAAGAAAGGCGGGCACTCGAATAATTGGGCATTCGTTTTTCCGCCTTTGTTTCGTCGTACAGGTTCCTTTGAGAAGCGGGAATTTCTCAAGCGCCGCTTCCCGCAGTTGAGTGATCGAAACTTTGCCAATTCACGTGACTTATCCTTCGAAGATCACGTTCTCCTGGAGACTGAAGGAAGGGGTAAGTAATATACCAGGCTATAGCAAATCCGAAGTGAACAGGAATAAAGGTTATGGGGTTTTCTGGTCGACACCCCTAGCTAAAAACTTTTATTTGAGAGCGCTAGGGTGTTTTTTGTACTGACGTACTGATTAAACATGCCGTAAACGTTTTTGCTAAACAATATCGTGTGGTATATAAGGAACATAAAAACAAAAAATTCAAAACAGCGTCCAAAAGTTTCACTAGAAACTGCTTTCAACAACCAGTACACAGATATGTGAAAAGCTAGTTAAAAATAAGGTGCTTGTGGTATCGTTCTCAAGACGAGCACGACCGAAACATTCGGGAGCTCGCACAAACGTGACGGAGTAACTATACCCCAAGACATTCCCCTTGGCTCTATCCTTGCATAGTTAAGAGGCGTAAGTTGTTTGTTTTCTCGGAAAGCGACCGTCACTGGAATAAACAACTACCACGCTAAAAAGCATAGACTAAAACGTTTGAATAGCCTGCTGGTAAAGGAACTTACAGGGATACTTCAGTGTACCAGAGAAGCGCTATCAGCTCTTGTTCCTTTCTATATTTCTGGATCTTCATGTCTTGCTCCTCAGGTGTGGACCTCGTGCTGAACTCTCTGGCGGAAGAAAAGCTTCAGGCCAGCGTGCGATGCATGGCGAACCATGGTCGCTTTCTCGAGATCGGCAAGTTCGACATGTCGAAAAATGCCTCCCTTGGCATGGCTGTGTTCCTGAAAAACGTGACCTTCCATGGAATCCTAGTCGACGCACTGTTATCTGACCCCGAGCTTGTGCGTGAAAAGCACGAGGTAGCCTCTCTCGTTCGCCAAGGCATTGCTTCAGGAGCTGTAAGGCCACTGAACACTCACGTCTTCAAGAAGGACCAGGCCGAGGCGGCCTTCCGCTTCCTGGCTTCAGGAAAGCACATGGGCAAAGTTGTTCTCGAGGTTTGTGCGCTTACCTTCTTGGTCCTGATGCATTTTTACGCACACTAGACAATGGCACTGCTTTGCAATCTGGTAAGCATTTGTAGCCACGGATAAAGGAAAATGTGCGACTGAATTTCAGGGCACGCTGTAGACTTAAACAGTATAACTTCAGTAACGTATTCAGCAGAACTGGAAGTAAACCGGATATACGAGCTATAAAATTCTAAATATAGTTTCGAAAGTTTACTAGCTGATTTACAAGCTTTACAAACTGTTATTCCTTTTGCATTGGGCGACCCAGAAATCTGTAGCGCTGCATGGTAAAAATTTGGCCTCAGTTGAACTGGGTACAACCAGGTTTTGTTGATAAAACGCAATCGCTGGTCTGTGCAGTCGGCACTCTTGGTGCGAGTGCCCAGCAGTGCCAATTTGCTCATGAAGGGCGTCCTCACCATTTTCTCCGATTGCCCTCCCCACACTTATCTGCTTGGAATAAACGAGCGATTAGGCGCTTTCACTGCGCAACCGCGCGAGGCACTGGCTTGAACTTGGTTCAGCTTGAAGGTCGGATTTATGCTAGAAGGAACGAGCTCGTCTCCGATTTGTACCCGGAGTAATGAAACTTTCGTTCTAATAACTATTCATTTGATTTGTGATAAGTGATCTTACTAGTGCGGTATTAATGCAGGTACGGCCAGAGGAAAACCACCGCAAGCAGGTTCCCGCCTCACCACTCACAACAGAAGCTGTTTCACAAACGCGCTTTTACGAGCACAAATCATACGTGATCGCCGGAGGGCTTGGCGGCTTCGGCATGGAGGTGGCCGACTGGATGATCAGCCGCGGATGTCGCAAGCTCGTCCTCAGCGGCCGGTCTGGGCTACGGACAGGGTACCAGCAGCTTTGCCTTCACCGGTGGCACCAGATTGGCGCCACTGTTATTGTGAGCAAGACAGACATCTCGACGGAGGGCGGCGCCACGGAGGTCATAGAGAAAGCGGCGGCCCTTGGTCCAATTGGCGGCATCTTCAACGTTGCTATGGTAATGATGGCAGCGACGTCGTCGTAGTGGCATAAGACAGCTGTGAAGCTTGCGGCAGATGGATATGTAGGATATGCAAATGCACGCAGAAAGCCAGCAGTTAAGAATGTCAATAAGGGCTTAAAGAATGGAGGTCGTCACTCCTAAGAGTAGGAATGCGTAGCTGCGTATGTAAAAAAAAATCAAGCGAAGAAAACGATGCGCGCCCGTGGACTCAAAAGCACTATTTTTGTATAAGGCGTTGGACGTTTTGCCATACGGCCATTGGGGAGGCTGTATACTTCTGCTATTTCTGTGCATTGATGTAAATGTAAGTGCATTCAACTTGCGGCAGTCGACGCCACTTTGACAACAGCAGGCTAAGAGGACAGTTTTACTTAATTCCGTGCTGCGAAGGGAGTAATTACTGCTGATGAAGCGCAGTGGAATAGCGGATGACCCTCTTATGGTACCTATAGCACCACGGGTGCCATAGTTAGTCGTTAGTCGTGGTAGTCTTCTGCTGTGCCGTCGTCATTCTATGATACCACAGGGTTGCATGGATGTTGTTAAGAGTAGCAAACATGTGTACTTTAAGGCAGTAATTCTACACAACTTCATACAAGTGGCTTAGCACACAAAAAGCGGCATGGGTCCGTCTTTTAACTACAGCTGACCGTTTTGCAACAAAGGCGGCCATAAAAATGTATGTAATTTTCACGGGTATTTTTGTTTAGGCAAAATATTACCAATTATTAAAAAAGTAATTTGTCTTTTCCCAACAGCTATGTAGGAGTCCAGGTATCAATTCTCCGACCTGCAACTTTACGTGAGGAAAATATTGGTAGCTTTAAGTGGAAGCACGAGTGGTATAGCGACCGTGGACCTGCTTGATAGAAAAATGAGTAATCCCATCGATATGAGCAGGAAATAGAGTCGTAATGGCATTATTGTCGCCCCCCTCTCCCATCTTTAGCATCGTTATAGTATGTGCTGCCGATATAACAGTTGAGGTTGTCTACCATGCGTATCGGACACTCCAGCTCCTAAGTACTGTCTATACTGGAATACGTAACTCAGAAAGCCTGCGTGAACTATACATTGTAGGACGTTAGCGAGAAATGAGAGCGAGCGCTCACACTGCCTACAGTGTTTAATCGATTGCTAAAGCGCCAGTGTCTTCAAACTGATTGTTGTTTAACAATGCTTCATTAAATCAATACGGAGAAATTTACACGCGCAAGCGCACATCGGAGCAGGGAATTCAATTCTAGTGTTGCTTCAAGCACATTACACTAATTTATATGCTGAATACGGAGCATCGCTGTTCATTTTAACAGGTTCTGCTAGATGCCCTGCTTGAGAACCAGACCCCCCGAACGGTTCGAGGCTACGTGCAAGCCGAAGGTCGATGGAACAGTGCACCTCGACCGACTGTCGAAAAAGTCGTGCCCTGAGCTGGACCACTTCGTCGTCTTCTCAGCTGTTGCCTGCGGCCGTGGCAATGCAGGACAGAGTAACTACGCCTACGCCAACTCTGTCATGGAACGGATCTGCGAACGCCGCGCCGCTGAGGGACTTCCCGGTCAGTACCACTGGCCGTTTTTACCCCGGACAGAAAGCCTTGACTAGCCCACTCGAAGGTTACTTTTTTGACTAGCATTTTTTTCAATACAGTAAAGCCTTAATATCACGTAGAAATCAGAAAAAAAGAGCTTTGATATAAGCGGCATGTACGCAAATTCTGGTTCATTTTTGCCCTGCGTGCCTTCCAAGTTGAATTATGAACAACGTCGAGCTAAATTTACCGCGTTGATGCGAAGGCTGGGCATACGTGCATATCAAATCCTGCAAAATGATAAAGCGCCGCTAAAGTACTGCGCACATTGTACGCCTTATGACCGGCGCACGTTAAGACCGCACGAATACGTTAATTTGCAACTGATGGAAATAAATATGAAAGCGTATACGACAGGCGAGCCGTGTATGCAAATTCTTCCATTTTAATTTTTTCCATTGCGGCTACCACAGGGCTGTGATAAGGTATGGAGGAATTGGCACTCTTGGTTTTCAGTGTCTACAAAGAAACGTGGACAACTAGCAGCGTTGTTTGCAAACCGGAAGGAACAGATTTATTATCAGTGAACTTGAGCACCGGAAAACAGCAAAGGCTTATTGTATATGGTTGCACCATCTCTGCAACTCTTAACATCAACATTGAGAGTAAGTGTATGTTTAGTAGCAGAACCTCCTGTTGAAACTTTCCGATGACGACGAGAACGACGCAGACACTGAGGTCAGCAGGCGCATAGGCGAGGAAGACGAAGACAACCAGGCGAGGCAACTAGATGGCTGCGTAGCACCCGGTTCTCTGTACATAGTGTGAATATCTGCTTTCTATCGACGACGGCCTCCTTCCTTGCCTCCCTGTACGTTTTCCACATGGTGCCGAAGCCCGGGACGTCTAGCGACGCGACGAGGTGAGCCATGGAGCGGAATGCCATTATTCGACCGCATTGCTCACTCCGAAGCGAGGAAGAAGGGGTCGACGCAGAGGAACCGGCTCCGTGTTGTTCAGAAAAGCCTTCTCGACTTCAACCGGAAGCTCATCGCCGAAATAACGCACACTCTCGAGCAAACAAAGGACGTCGAGGCCGCTGTTTTGTCCGCCAGGTTCCAGCAAAGCGCCGACCGACTTGCTGCAATCAGCGAGAAGCTGGATTCCCCGGCATGTGGAACAGAATCTACGGCCAACGCGACGACGCTCGTAGGGTCGGTTAGAAGAAGATCACAGAATTATCGCCATACTTGAAGTCAGACTTTACAAACGTAATGAGAACGCACCACTAAAGCCAGATCTCGTGAGAGAAGAGCAACACCGACCAGTGGGCGAATCGACTACTACTAGTGAAAGCAAAAGACATGGCAAAGCGAAAGGAACCCACGTCCCGCAAACGACTTCAACGACGTCGATGGGTATTCCAGAAACAGTTTTTCGATCCCAAGGAACTTCAACCCCGATTTCCTCACATGTACAGATGACAGTATGCGCCTTTTTGAAAGACTTGACTGATGATTCGCAAGAGATACGTCAGACAACTTTGCACTCTTTGCTCAGATTTACAGATGCCATGACACCACATTCACAGTATCCGCAACCAAGAGAAAGTCATATTGTTTGCAAGCAACCTAAGTCGGTCTCATCGGTGCCAGAAGATGATACTGTGGATGACGATGACGCTCCGGCTTTGGAAGGCGTCACAGGCGAATGCTACGCTTCAGAAGTGCTTGAGACCTTCCCTGTGAACCCAAGGTATGTACGTGCATACTGTGCACAGAAGGACATTCAAAAGAGTGAAGATGGGAATCTAGATTCAGGCGTCCATACATGATGAAGAACCCCGCGGAAAAGCACGCAAAAATGCAGCGGATTGTATAAAGTCTTCACTACGAGACAAAAGTGCCGATGTTACGTACATGTGTGGCTGCGACGGGAGCGCGTACGGGGCAATACCTACGGCCAAGAAAACAAACGTGCTCCAGCTAGAACCGCACAAGGTGTCTGCCTCAAAATTCAAACTGCCTCGACGCGCGGCTCCTAAAAGCACGGAATACTTGACAACCGCAGAGATTCTCATCGGCTTGAGGGACACTGAAAAGGACCGCACGTTCTCGTCTCCAGAAAACAGGCCAGATGACAAAGCTGCCGTCAGCATGATGATATATATAACCAACCAGAACACTAGATGCGTTCGCAAATCGAAGAAGCCAGGAGAATGTGCTACTGCGGAGGTTCACACTGGAAAAGATGTAAACGTTCACGGTTTCCACCGGTGCATCGGTTACATAGGCAATACGTCAATGAAATGACACCTGCAGTCAGTGCGCACTCTGAACTACAAGAAATGTTATGCTTTTGACTCATCACCTAACGTAGTTATCATGAAGAAACGCAGATCAAAAGACAGAAGAAAGGCGAAGACCCGGAGAAAGAGAAGGCCGAAGATAAGAAAAAAAAAAGATACTGAGTCACCGGCTGAACATATGCAAGCTGACTAGACACCACCACCGCTCGTACGACCCTTGTGGGCCGGGAAGATGTTGAAACTTTCGATGACGACGAGAACGACGCAGACACTAAGCTCAGCAGGCGCGTAGGAGAGGAAGACTAAGACAACCAGGCGAGGCAACGAGATGGCTGCGTAGCACCCGGTTCTCTGTACATGGTGTGAATATCTGCTTCCTATCGACGACTGCCTCCTTCCTTGCCTCCCTGGACGTTTTCCACACCTCCTGTTGTCAGAACGGCAGACATAAATCATTTGAATTGGGTATTTACTGCCGATAACGTGAGGCGAAACAATAGGCGTCTAACCACTTTTATTACTAGAGAAAAGAAACACCGGAAAAGTCTAAACGCTGGTTTGTTGCAAATTGTTGCAAAGCGAATGATGTATAAACGCGGAATTTGGCAACAAAATTTAATGTCCGAACATTGGGTGATATTGTAAAAGAATAGAAAGGTTAAAACTAGGTTACTCTATACAAACAAAAAGAATAATTGAATAACTAAGCGCATGCACGAATTGCTTTCAGAAAGACGCACTGCCCTTATGGGCGGTTAGCAGAATGCTTTAATAAGGTTTAGGCCACGGTATTTTTTCAGCCGGTTCGGCAGTCGGTGTATGGACGTATTTTTGGGGAAATGGAGGCAACGACTAATTCCCAGAGTGAAATGCATGGAGTACTTTTCATGGAATAGTCCCTGCTTAAATGAATCATATGATTGCTGCAGCGTTGCTCGTTTGATATTTTAATGTTATAATGACTCAAGAAGAGGCACGTCTATACGACCCTATAGCCAGGACGGTATTAGTGATTAGCGCTCTTACCCGGCTACGGAACGGGCAGAGGAAAAAAATCATGCTCCCATCCGTCCTAAAGACGACGATGTTTGCATGCGGAGCATTCCTGTGAGGGTTTTTTAGTCTAAGTTTGAACATTAATCTGCAGGTGGTTTGGACTTTGACTCGTTCAACTTTGACTTTGACTCACAAGGATTTATATTTTTGATTGTAGTGGCTTTAACTATGACCCTTCACCAATTGATTTCCCTTGAACAAAGCTTCGCGTTCAATTATCGTCGTCTTTTGACGGAGGGGTAGATCATTTTCCTGTCAAAGTTAGCGCGTGCACACGCTCACAGTGCTTCATGCGTGTCGCAATGGCAAACCCGGCAATAAAAAAAGGCGACGGAATGGCGAAATCATGTAGACGTCGGCTTGATACCGTGAGGGACGGAGGTTCCATTACGACCAGGAGAAGGGAGCTTTTATTTCACTTCCCCCACAATCATCATCATCATCGTTAGAAAAAGACGGCTGTCCTGCAATGCGTTTTAGACGTGACGCACACCACCAGCGAGACATCGAACGCTTCGCTTTAAAGTTCACCGCGTCATAAGCACATACTAAGACTTTTAGTTAGCTAAATGCATGAACGGATACGGGCACGGGCGCATATCAACGCACGCAAAAATGCTTAAAATTGGTACCACGCGTACGCACAGAACGTGTACAACGCAAAAAAATATGAGCAAGGTTTAAAAAAAAACACCTCGCAGGGCGCTGAGAATCTTTTTAAGCCTATATTTGCGACTCGGGCTGGTGCTAGCACAAGCTGGCTGCGATATAAGCGGGATAGAAAAATTAAAAAAAAACTAAGCAGTAGGGTTAGCAGCTTTCAAATGCAAAAATCGGTTCGGTGACTATACGACAGAGAGAGATACAGGGTTGTTTAGAAAAATACGTTTGATTGGTTTTGTACGCTTGCATGCCAAGTTTCGAAAATCCTGGACTGTTCAGCGTGTCCGTTATTGAATAAATGCACACTTCAAAATTAAAATTTCTAAGCCGACACGTTTTATGTACGAGTCAGTGAGGGCGTTGGTGAGTTACAGAGTAAGCAGTACGGTAGAGAAATATTCTGCGTAGGCGTAAATGTAAAGGCGAGCATTGGTGTGAAACGTATTGCACGCACACGCAGACCTCCATGCACTCACGCATGACATATATGTGTCTTTATTTATGGGGGATTCTTAAACAAGACAGCCATGTCAGTCCGCTGCCAATGCTTCGACGCGGTGTCAAAAGGCAGGCCATGGTGTTGTCGAAAGTACAGTGATGGAAAATGAAAAGCGAACATTAAATATAACCACAACACGCAAAATCGCGAATATGTTTAGGGAAAACCTAATAATGATGCGTTAGTGGTATATTGGCAAGTCACAATTTCGAACTCTGTTACTGGTATGGCATGATGCTAGTTGTCTTGGGTAGTAAGAAATCGCGTTATACGTGTGTTCCTGCTTTTTACGGGTCCATGACTGTATGTTACCAGATTTAGCATTAACGAAGGACCTTGTGAAGGAGAGCTAAGGAGCACCGTTCTTTTTGTTTCAGGTCTGGCAATCCAGTGGGGTGCCATTGGCGATGTCGGCTACATCCTGGAGACACTTGGCACAGATTTAAGGTCGCCGGCACAGTACCACAGAAATAACTTCTTGTATGCTGGCATTGGAACGGTTGCTAAGCCAAAATCATCCAGTGGTATCAAGCTTTGTTAGAGCTGAACTATGCTCGAAATCTGATTCAAACGACAAGCAATGACCTCGCGCGCTCCGTTGCCACATTCTTGTAAGTTTCGCTGCCCTCTTGATATCATGATGTCGCTTCTTACGTTGGACAAAACAGTGATGCCCTGATTGTATTGATAGTAAGCGTACAAATGCTGACAGTTATGTTTCAATTCAGCGCTTATGTGGCATTATTCTTAGTATTTTGCTATATCCGGTGCATGGCTCAGGGAAAAGAATGACAGGACTTGGACCTAGTGTCCGCAGTATGGTTGTAGGGCATGACTCCAGGGAAATAAATGACAGGATAACTAGTTCTACCGCTTTAGTCCCACAGTAAAACTCGCCTAGTATTGAAAGATACAATGACAATGATCTGAAATCGCCTATGTGCTTCTATTATTATAAAAGCAGAAATAATTTGCAAATTAAAATTTCAAAATTACGAGAATATTGCTCTGGGCTCTTGCATTCGTCATCTTTTCTGGACGCATAATGTCGAGTGATTTGTGGAGAAACATTTCAAGTTTTTTCATACTGTTAGCAGTTAAATTGCGGAAATCATACCTTATTGAACCTTTCAGACAAAAAATGCACTCTGAAAATAAGATTTCAAGTATTTTGGTCCAGCTGGCCGGAATTTGATGCCGTCGACGTGATCGTACATGTATATGGGAATATAAGGCGCATCTGTTAACACGGACACCGAAATCCATATACACATCCGCATATGAATCGATATGTATCATGAATCACGGCGTTGTTTATAACATTATGTAACGATTTAGGATAGGAATTTTGCGCAGGGTATTAGCAACACGCAGGAGGAGGGAGAGAGAGAGAGAAACTCTCTATTAAAGAGGAAAATGCAGAAGGTTTGACGACGGTAATTCAACGGTATGTTACTCTCTGCGGGAAAGGAGGAGAGGAAAAGCTAGTAGGTGTAGTGAAGGAGAGGAGATTAGTAGTACCAGAAAAAATTGAAGCCGGTCCTTCTTCACGGCATCGAGGTCATAGTTTCTTGAGGCAGAAATGTTGTAGCGAAGCGGTCCGTATTAAATCAAGTTTGAAAAACAATGAACTCAGCCTGTCAATGCAAATTGGACTTTTTCCAAAATGCCTCTCAGAGAATTGAAAATGGTTGTAAAAGGACTCCTGCAAGACTTTTGAGGGAATTTCCGTTTGATTCCAAGGGAAATTATTTTCATTTGAATTTTATGGCTATTGCTGTGAGATTGTTCGTACTAAGGCCACGTTTGCTTCATAAGGAGGTGCGGAGAAATCAGAAAAGAGGCTAGCAGCCTTCTTACTAGGCCGGCTATAGCCCCTAGAGGGCTATAGCCCTTAGTCAAGGGATGACTTCCCTGACGGACTCTGTACCGGTCCGTTAAGCCTGACGTGGTTCGGTGACATGCAGGTGTCCCTTCGGATAGACATATGACATTGTCGCTTAGGGCGCCTTGACAGCATACACAGCTTCGTAATTGCGTGAAGCCCACTACAATTATAAGTAAGCTGTCTCTTCAGCGAGCTTCAATCGGTCCGGGTTGTATTGGGATGTTAATTAATTTTATGTTCGTAATACCTCATTATTTTCCAAAGAAAACCTCTACAGTAGTCGTTCTTTACTGCTTTAATTATGCTAACGCAGTACACGTGTTATATAGATAATATACGCTTTCTGTTGCACAAGAAACCCGAACTACATAGAGATTGAGATCGTTAAAATTCGATGTCACCGTAGGAAACGTTTTGAACTGCAGTAAGCCAGTAGAAATTGGAAAGTTTCTGAAACTTTCATGAATAATCATTTTGGAAAGAAAGGACCTATCAACTAGTGCTACGCCATTATTTTCGACTGCACTGTAGGTGCAAGGTCATAACAAAATTTGTTACTAAGTTCGGCATTTGTATGTAGGAGTATTCTAATTGAATAAGCGATTGGCCGGGGCCAGCAGGATTTTAGTTCAAAAGCACGTGCGTAGTTTAAAACAGTTTCTTTTTTAGCTGATTGGTGTAAGCGACCACAGGAAGACTCTTCGAAGTTACAACCCTGCATACCAAGACAATCAAAATACAATTATCTATTAATGACTTACGAGGCTATTATTGACTTTTCTCGTTTTACCAAGCACCTTTTGCGACTTGTTCAAGTGCTGTATTTTCTTTGATTACGGTGCTGTAGCCATCGCCCCGGAAGCTGAGGAGAACAAAGGGCGGACAAGTGCTTGTGTTGTATAAAATGTGCTTTTACAGTAAGCGGGCTTACCCGATCGTACGGATTACCACCATGCAGGTTTCAAAGACCCTTCGAGTCTGAGCCCGGATGTGAAGCTTGGTGATCTGGGAATGGACTCCCTAATGGGCGTTGAAGTGAAGCAGACCATTGAACGAGACTACGACCTCTCGCTGTCTATGCAAGAGATCGTCAGCTCACAATGAATCGGCTACGGGAGATCAGCACAGGCACCGTCCTCGCCTCAACGGAGGCATCGGTGAAAGCAGCAGGTAAACAGTGCGGATGGGTTCCTTTTAAAGCGAACGCTTTCGTAGTGGGACCGATCGCGTCTTGTAAAAAGCTCATTCATTTTACCACAGACTTGTCGGTCGACCGAAAAGCTCTGGGCACACGGCGTGTGCGGGAAAGCGGGCTTCAATTGTTTCAGAACGGTTACTCTGAAAGTCGCGTGAAAGAAACCGTTCCAGAGAAGACAATGCACGCATCGATCAGGAAGAAAGAGTACTATGGTAGACATTTATCTCATAAACCACGTATTGGTATACCATTATGATCATTAGTAGACGCGTTTACGTAGTGCGCGAAAAATCCTCGCATAACTTCGTTCTTCCTTTGCGATTTGGGTCTTTGAAGGTTCGTCGTTCAATTTGACGCACTTTTCGCTTTCGTGCTTCTCTCAACTTTCTTTAGGAAGATAGACTAAATTTTGAAGACCTAAATGGACGGCGCACGCAGAAAAGCGCGTACAACGAATCCACGTACGAATGCTGCAGTGACCATTGGTTTAAAAGCGCGCCAGGTTATACAGATATTACTGTGCCCTAACATGTCGTTTCGTTTGCCAAGCAGCACCTTTTCTCCGCCGATTACGTACTGTAAGTTTTTTTTGAAAATGCGGGTATTCTAGGTTGGGCTGTTTTTTTAATCACGGTGAATAAATGAATCATGGCATGGCTTCTAATCGGTGCTATCAGTATTCCTTTGGCTCAGTTTATGTTCTCATCGGACAGGCTATCATGTCACCCAAAACACTTGGATGCTGTTCGTTTTTGTAAAATGTGACTGGATACTTCGATTCTTAGAACCATACTTTCCCACTTGTCTACGCTTCGAAATGTTTTTCACCGGTGAAATAAAATTGTGGGCATATATTAATGGAGTGAAGGCAGGTTTCCATGCCTGCCCACGTTGTTGCGATGTAATAAAATTCTCTGCGCTTGGTTACAACAACCACTGGAATCGTGTTTGAAGCAGCAACCGCGACTTCGTTGCAAATATTAGTAAAATGATGGCTTATTTAACGTTTGCTTCGCCAAGAATAGGCTGAATCATAGATTTATTTGGTGAAGTAAGCAGTGCAATCCTGATATGCCATCCTTGATACTGCTTAAGTAAAGACCTCAATAGAACTAAATTTAAATTTTGGGGGCTTAACACGAAGATGAGTTATGAGGGCTATAAGGCGCGGCGTGGGAAAAGAATGTGGATTAAGTTCAACCACCTGGAGATCTTTAACGTGCGCCAAAGTGTCGAGGCACGGGCGTTTCCGCTATTCGCCTCCAGTTTGAAAATCAGCCATCGCTGCTGGGATCGAACCCGGATCCTTGTTCTCAGCAGCACAACGCCTTTGGGAGAGCTAATGTGCGATCTAAAACGTAATAGTGGGGTTATTATATGCTGAGAAAAAAAATCAAAGCCTCTTTCTTAAACGAAAAATGGTTAAAATGCCAAGCTTTCCCCCATGCGACCTGAGTCGAAGTGATGAAATTCCAAAATCCAGGCTGCTTGGACTATGTCGGAATGGTGCGGGCCATACCTAATCGCTACATTGGGGCTAAACGATCCCAAGAGAACGTTTAAGAGTCTGTGTGACTTTTTATTAAACTGTGGATGACACAGCCCGGACCTCCGGAATGGTAACCCGCGTTTGAAGCACTAACAAGCGGAAACAAATTTTAGCCGTTTCTATGTTAGTCAAGTGTTGGCTAGCAGTTTTGTCAGTGTATTATTTTGTTTGTTGTGGTTTGTGAAAGTATGGAGAGAAAAATAATTTGTAGGGACGGCGTAATCGGATAGACGTCGCCTGTTACAACGGGAGGAACCGAGGTTCGATTCCGCGAAGGGGAAGCGTTTTTTCTTGAGGCGTTTGCTTAACATCACCATCATTCTTTGAAGCTCTTCGTGTAAAGTTGGCTTTACTGGAGCAAGTTCTGGTGCTACATCGAAGGCCATCAGTGAGGTATAGAAAGTGTCGCTTTGAAAAACCACTGTACAGCCTGTTTAAGTCCTCCTCCTACCTGACCAAGAATGGGCATTCACAGTTGTCATTGGGAGAATACAACATCAAAATCTTTCGAAATCATTATCAATAATGAGAGCGGATGTATGGTGTGAATCTCCGTCGTGTTTGTAGCGAATAGTTTTTTTGTAGTCACTTGCCTTCGATTGACTATGTGCCTTTTTTGTCTGTTCAATATTTACAGTGTCGTGAATGCAAGGTTTAAATCACGGCGTGGACGGTCTTCACAACAACTTCATCCTTAGGCAACGGGACAGAAGTTGCGCACCATCATCAGCCAGCAATCGAGCCATTTGAGGCAATAAATAACGGCTGTTGACATACGGCTGAAAAAAGGACGCAAAATGTGAATTTCGCAGTGACAGCTGTTGAATTCAGGCTGCCGGATTGTCGATTCGTGGTAACGCCAAACACTTAAGGCTCCTGTGCTTTTCTTCGATATAGTTGTTATAGGCGCAATCAATCGTACAAAAGAACAGCCGATTCAATTAATTATCTTCGTGATCGGAGTATTCTTCATCCCAAAGGACCGAAGAACACGCAAAAAAATCAGAAATATTTTTCAAAGGAATGAGCACACCTGGAATATGACGATAGGGAATCACTCGTATCACATCGAGACTGACTAGCATGAACGAAAGGTAATGCGCATTCTGGTACTCTCGAAACAGGCTGATGATCCGCTCTAGAAAGTAGACGCGCATGTGTTGAAGGGTCGTAGAATAGCTTTGTTACTACTCCGTGGCATGATTTTATGATAATCACGCTGGCTTCCTTGCAACGGCAGCGAGCAAAGCCGCGTGATCACAAGTTCGCGCTAACCGTAGCAAGAAAGTGTGAACGTATGCACGCTAGCGGGAAACTATAAATGCCTATCAGGCGTAAACGTTTTCCTAAAACATCTCCTCTGTCGTGGAGAGCTGTCGAAAGGCCATCATTGCTCGGGAAGAGAAAGGTGACGATAGCCCCTAAGTATATTCTACCATCAGAGACTGTCATTTATTTGGAGCGCAGTCATCTTATCTTTTGTGTGTGTGTAACAGACAAAACATTTTTGAGGGAGACACAGAAAACCTTAAGTGTAGCCTTGGGTGCGGCCCTAGGGCAGGTCTATAGTCTCCCCCGTTCTTTTCCTGGCTTGAAGGGGGAGGTCCCTCTAAATCACGGGGTCAAAATGACTAGAGCTGCCTTCCTCAGCTCATACTGATTGTGTTGTTTGGGGAGACTTACATCAAGGACATGGTCAGGTATCTTGTTCAGGAGCTGCTCATCCGCGGGCTAGTGTGGAGTAAGTCACGTGAAGACATTGCGGCTCGCAATGATCAGACGCGCGTACCTAAGTGAGCAATTCTGCTTCCCTTGCTGACATTATATTATATCCGCTATTCTATGTGTTGAAGTGGGAAACAGCTTCACACCCGGCTGACCTCGCCGGCAATTGTCCATTCCTCTTCTCTGGCGTGAACGAATGGGGTACGGCGGAGGTGACTCTTCGCTTTGACTGCCCAATTGACATCAATAGATGAAGAAAGAAAAGCAGGGAAAGAGACACAAGCACTATGAAGCAGTAAGAAAGCCTAATAATAGCTGACTTGCGCCTTTGACATCACGTAAGCAGGCTTAAGTTTCCGAGGCATTTTTTAACTTGCTCTAATCCCTCTATTACCCCTACTTCATTCACAGTGTATTGAACTATGTATACTTCAGACAAATAACTCAAATGCTTTGAATCATTATTAGGTAGTAGTTGCAGTTCTTGAACAGGTCTCGGTTAGATACACGATTGTTGACTTCTATGTGTAGGCGTGCGCAGAATGAACTAGTTTCACGCGTGCGGCAACCGTGCACCGAACGCCGTACGCTGACCACGTTAGCTATCTACAGTATTCTTCAAAGATGCGCATGCCTTACAGGTCATGAAAATCCTTTCATTTCGCGCAAGTAAAGTTTCGCGTTCCACCATCGCCGTCGTAAGACGGGATGCATAATTTTTGTGCCTAATTCTGCGCGTCCGTGCCCCCCTCTTCATATCCAAGCAGCTTTGGCGGTGTCGCGATGGCGCGACCGGCTAACGCCGGTTTCATATCACCCGGTACCCTCTGTTTGATCCGGAGCACGCCAAGTGTTCTTATTACTTCAAGCACGATAATCATCATCGTCAACAAAATTTGGCACTCCTGCAGTGCCTTTTGGGCGCTCATGGCATAAACGGTTAACCATAATAAGCTTCCCTTTAAAACAACCTGGATACATGAGGCTGTAGACAGCCGTAGGCCCATAATGTGCGCTGCAGGAAAGGAGGAGGGTAGCGGCCGAGCACCGGGGTTGAGAGAGAAGGATGTCGCACTACAGTAGCCAACAACTGTGTGCGACAGTGCCTGACGCCATGGTAGAGATGCAGCTTTGGCACTAAGTCAGCTCAGCCTTCGCCAGTTGCACTTCGAACCACAGTAAATCGGGATACGATATCACTTTCCAGCATGGCGGGTCGCGTCCGCGTGTGTCATTTTTGCTGCATTGATAAAAATAACGACGGGCGCGAGCTTTCCAGCTGAGAATATGTATAAGACTGCAAATAGAAAGATCCTGATATTGTACGATGAAGACGTGCGGCCAAAACGAATTACCAAAGACGACCCCACTCGGGGATGCATTTGCAGAAACATTCCTTTCATACCATGAATCAGTGTCCGTGTGATCAGTACAGGCAGAAACGCCCACGAGGATCAGAACGACGCAAACCAGTGCTGGCACATTGCCGTAGCACGAACCCTCTTCCGGATTTTTCGCTAGCAGGATTTCGTCGTTTAAGACTCCTCAAGTGTGACGAAGGAACGTCAAACGAAACAAAGACACCAAGGCCGTCAAGTCGCTTTATTTTCTCGCGAGAATGCGTTTCGAGTGTGAGTGGTCACTACCCTAGAACCATTCACCTTGACGGGGCGAGCAGGATAACTCTCCGAAAATACCGCATCGTGGCCAGAGCAACACGTACGTCACGGGTAAACAGGGCAGGGTTCCAACATGACTGTCACAAGGAAGCAGGTTCGGACGGCATGCGTCAGGAACAAAAACAAAGATTAGAATAACGACAAATCCGCTGCTGTCTTCGCAACGATAACCGTTATCTGGGTTTATTTTGACGCCTTAAAAAATAAAATCCCCTGCTCAGCGCCATCTCGTGAACATAAACTGAAAGTTCTTTATATTTTAAAGATGAAATTCTGCTAAATAACAATCAAAAGCAGCTGATGTCAGGGGAACTTAAAAATGTATGGAATAAAGTGTGTGCAGGCCAACCACTTCATTACTGTTCTTCAAATAAAGTCTGACAAAATGCCTACAGTTAGTTGACAAACTTTCAAAACTGTTCGTTCATTAAACTTTCCGTGGTAACACATCGGATATATTATTGTCAGACAGCAGAGGACGACACAAAAGGTCTTGCAAGAAATAAGCTTCACTAGAGCGCACTTGTGCTCCTCAATGAACTAGAAGAACAAACGGTGAACAAAAGGTCAAGAAAGTTACGTGCACGGTCGATCATCGGCGAAATGAATTCCGCTGCGTTTTCTCTGCCCTCTAGGTTAGGAATGACAATGTAATTGTCAATGTGATGACAATGTGATCGGGATGACACATCGATTATTTCTTAGAACGCAGCAATGCATGGCGTTCTGTAATCACTGTGTTCCTTATACATTTATGGACAACGTTCTTGATACCGTTGCACATTTCTGAAGAGCATAATGCTGAGGTAGATCCACTGCCCAACCAACCACTGTGGTTCTCGAATCGCGGAATGCGAACTTGGGGCACCCTTTTTTCAACGAAGCCGATTACCTGACGTAACAACCCACAAAGCACCTGGTTGAGTTAATCTGAACTTCAAGCTCAGGAAAGCTGAAGCAAGCACCTTGCGTGGTTTGGTGGCGACGTCGGAAGCTCCACCGACCACGCTTCGGCCACCCGCAGAACAGATTCGCTGCCCCGGTACATGTAAGCTACCGAATATGCTGCGGTCGCCGGCCGAAGCAAAATTAAAACGAGTGTTTGCAGCTGACGCCCAAACAGCGTGGTGGCCACGTATGAGACTCCATGCGAGGCAAGTTGAGGGGAGAGCACTACTACCACAGGTGAGGATCATTACAACATCTCGTATGTCGGCGCAGAAAAACACCTAAAAAGCATATTCGGAAGGGCTAAGTCGGAACAGTGGGCAATTGAATCTTCCATTCACGTCATTTCCTTGCTATGCGTGGTATTCATCCATTCATACAGTGATTGTTATTCGCCGGATTCTTATGCGTTTTTTTTGTACCTCCAGTTTGTTCGTTTGGCAAGCCTAATTAAATAATAAGACATTGCGTGGCTCGGCTTTCGCTTACACTAGACCTGGCCGCGAAAAGAACTGGCTGTGGGGTATTTCTGGAATATCAAACATTGGGATAAAAGAACGCTGTCTCCAGAAAGGTAGACATTGGGCAATTTTTGATAAATCCTACCTTTGTATCGTTGATTAAAGACTGGACTCCAATGGCTCCGGATTCAAACACTTCCTAAAGAAAATGGAAAAAACATGTGATTGACGGTGGCAACGTGTTTACTGGCACAAAAGAAGTTCCAACTAAAATAACCTTAACAGGGATTAGACGTCTGCAAACATTGCGTATTTGCCGTTTCGCGCACTTTCCAGTTTGTTGTAAAACAGTGAAGTGCTTCACATGGGAGCACATCCTCATATGTGAGAAAACAAAGTTTGCCAGATGCCCGTTTGCAGAAAGGGGAGCAGGGATAGTGGTCGATGGATCAAATACAATTTGTCCATCACACTTAAAATATTTGCTTGTGGACTGCAGGGTTTGTTGCGCCTATAAGTGTAACGCACAAATTTGTAGATTTAGGTAATACAGTGGCGACATGACGAGCATTCATGCGAATGGCACAAAGTGCGTTCTCTGAAGGATCACGTGCAAATGCGCACTAAGGTCAATCTGTCATTATGCTAGTTTAAACACGTCGTTCTTAAGACAGGAGTCTGTAATATTTTCAAATGGTTGAAGGCTGTTTCTGGCACACTGGGTGTGTTTTGTAGATGCATTTGGGTTGTAAGGTGGTAACCAGAGCTTGAAATGGGGCTAGTTGGTTTTTTACTCGGAACATTGCTGGCGCTAGGCGGGACAAGGACGACGAATTAGTAGAAATAGTGCGCTTCATTTGTGTGTAATTCGTCGTCCTTGTCCCGCCTAGCGCCAGCAATGTTCCGAGTAAGGTGGCAATCACGGCCAGTTGAGTAGAGCGGATATTAAAGAGCTTTATCATTGTCAAAAGTGACCTTCAATGACAGTATCAGCATAGATTATGACGCAGCATTAAACCTTCCACAGCGACATGAAGATTGAAAACATCTCCGCAAATGAATGGTTCTGATGCATGAAGTGGCGATGATTGCAGCTTAAGATCCTGGCCATCACACTCCTGATTGAGGAATGAACCCCAGAATACTAAGTTTTTTTAAGATAATTAAGCTTACGCTGAGCGCATTCTTGCTGACGCTCTTTTTAGCGGATAAAACACTTCCTCTCAATCCTATATATTTCATTCTTTTGATGCTATATATCACGCGTTGTTTTCAGGGCACGACTTGTGTGACAGGCGATCGCAAAAATAAGCCAGGCCCAACCACTCACCGGTTTTAGTTTACTTAGTAGAAGGGCTCCAGCCGTCAAGCAGCTTCTAACAGCTGCTGCATAAGCAGTCCTGTTCTATAAGCAAGAAAATTTACATGAAAGTACACACAGTGAGAAATGATGTGCAGGACGACTTGTGTTTTTTGTTACTCAGCCATAAGATACATACGCGTGTTTGAATAAATGGTACTCACCTGGGATTTGTCGTTGTGATGGGCGTAGCATAACTGCATTCCAACGCAAAAGAACTCGCTTATCTGGTTGTTAAAAAGGTAAAGATGATAAAAGGCTGCGCAGAAAATTCGTTAGCCTAGCAACCAAATGCGTCCATTTGTATGAACAACATGTGCATAGAGAATTGGATTTATAGCTATATTCAAGCAGAAAACAAGTCCGTACGTTCATGTGGGTGGGCAGCAATCAGAAAAGTTTAGCGACTGAGGTGTTGCAATTTCTGTATATTTCTGTCAGCCTTGCTGCCCAGAAAATGTTACGCGTGAAATCAGTAAATCTCTAGTCTATCAGAAAATACACGAGTCATTAAACCCTGTTTGCGAAACACGATCAGCAGAGAAGCTCTGGTGACATGATTTTCATTAAAGGTGCGACCTCATTTATTCGGTGGTTATTGTGAGGAAAAGTATGCAAATATATTTGGCCATGTCTTGATGAAGTATCATTATTTGGCTTTATCGGCATGTCAGTGCTTTTCGTTCATGATGATGGTGAGTATGACCTTCTGATCGCTATGGCATACACTGATCGCTTCATGTGGAACGTTGGACATGTTTTTAGCCAACTGTAGGAACGACCGTTTATTTGAGCTGCAGTTTGCAGATTTATTAAGGTTCATGAAATCGAGGCGCTCCTATAGAATGTGCATAAAACACTTCTTGTTCCGTCTGGAGGTGTCGATGTTAAATTCACCAACGGCAGAGATGACTACTTCTTAAGCGCCAAAAGTTACAGGGACATAGAATGAGACAGGGATAGCGCGTGTCCCTGTCTCATTCTATGTCCCTGTAATTTTTGGCGCTTAAGTAGTAGTTATGGAACACCAACTAGCCCGAACGCAAGCCCTTCTTCAGGCAGAGATGAGTATGGTGTTTGCATCCATGACTCATTGAAGGTGCGTTGACGTGAGCACCTCGACCTTTCGTTTGGGTCTACCCCGACACACGTACACCGTGAATGCCACAGTCCCAGCGGTTATTTGAATGTAGCCAACATAGGACCAGGCGGGGGCATCTTCACCTGGCGAGCTGGGCAGGATGTACGGTTGAAGTCTGCCGCCCCCGCAGGGAGCCACAGAAAACTTGCCACGCGCGTTATTAGAGCGTGTCTACAGAGGGCGCACTGTATTTTTGTTGACGGAGAACAAAAATACGATTAAACCAAACATACACAGTTTCACTGCAAGAGATACGCACATTAGCTTACTTGGCATAAAATTCTGTAAATGTATGTTTTCTCGTGACCACGTCAGAACGGCCTAATTTCCACCATGGCCTGGACTAGCCTGGACCAGATGTGTTGAATACAATTTTTTGCTGGAAAGTAAGGTGAAAGCTTTGATTGGAGCTTCGAAAGGGAAGTCCCAGGAGATGATATAGTTTGGTAGTACCTTTCTCCATCTTTTCATCGCAAAGCTAAAATACAGTCGAACCCGAGTATGTAAAACTCGAAAATTGCAAATTACTTGTAATCGGCAGCATTAAGTTCTGTAATGTGCCCCACTATCATTCAGTAATAGACCTATGTTGCTGCTTTAAACAGGTTTGCGGCGACACCCCCAGTGAACTGGAAACGGGACTCGGACATAGGTATTTCCGATAACGAAGTTTATTTTCTCTCTTTCTTTCGGCCGTGCTGATTATTCTGTGCTGCATCACCCGAAGACAGTGTTCGGCGAGGGAGAGCTTATTATCCCATTATTCCAGATAGTCATATATTCGAGATCGTTTTCGAGGACTCGAGGAACATTAACCTGAAACTTGTGCAGAAATTCAGAGAACTGCCTAGTAATAGGTTGATCAGGCTATCAGCCATATCTGGCTGAGTAGCCGGATACGTTGGGTTATTTCATTGTTTGACGGTTGCGGTACCGGGGCTCTTGCATCCGGCAGCGGTTCCCCAGAAAGACTCTGCTTTCCCTAAAACCACACCTTTACTGGGAGTCCTGTTCCGCCAAGGTCCACTCCTCAGCCGGTTCGGCTGCGCACACCTAGTCCAGCCCAGTCCGCCATGTTCTGCCCTAGGTCATGTCCGGCGTGATATCCTCGTCTTCACCCAGCACGCATCCATCCCGTGGAATTGACCACTACCTCTTTTGTGACCACCACACGGTTTACTGGTTGCTTTCCGCAATGATATACATTTACGCTATTATAGCGATCAATGAACATAACTTTGCTAATTAAACACGTTTATGTAGATGCGACGTACTTATTTCAGTCTTCGTTTTGTGTAGAAAATGTATAATATGCATTTGTTGATTCCTAAGTTTATGGTTGTATTTTTTACTTATTGTTCTTTTCTGTTAGATCAACTGTCTCAACTTGTACTGTTTTAAATTTAGAATATGTTAACTCCAGCAAGTATGAGTTTTTGGATAAATGCAGGGCGTTACTGACCCTACCTGTCCAGCCTGCGGGGCACTCGACACTCCCTACCATTCCCTCTGCGAATGCCCCGCCGACCCGTACCCCCCCGTTCCCTCCCTCACCACTGGGAGCAGATGTTGCGTGACCCGGGGGAGTCAGGCCAAGTCCTGACCACCTCCCGGGCCCTGGCGGTCGCGGCGGCCCTGTGGGCCCCCTCCACCCCCAACACCTGATCCCGATGAACGAAAAAACGTATTCCTTCCTTCCTTCCTTGAAGGGTTGTTCTGATTTAACGATTCTTTTTTTTTGTTTCCGTTTCTTGTTCTTGGGCTTTTTTTTATTTCTGGCCTTCGCTTGGTAATTAAGTAATTAATACGCATACTTTTGATTTCATACGTTCTCTTTTATAATCGCTTTATTTTTTTTCAGTTTGCCCTATTATTTTATTCCTTCGACCAGTTATCTCCATTTAGAGTATTGCTACAATAACTGTGTTAGGCTCATAATTTATGCTTCTTGCGAACGGAGAGCGTTTCACAATTGGGGATGTGGCAATATGCAATTATGGTTTTTGTAAACCATCCCTCTGTGCGTATATACGGAGGCCGGGGTGCACTATTCCGCGTTGTAAAAAAGCGTGACCGTTATGTGCGCCGTTGGCCAAGCCGCTGAAATGAATCTTACTTTGTGTTCCCCAATCTCCCCCTCGTCGCAGCCAGTTTAGCGAACGCCACGACCCAGTTTGAAACAAGCTTAAATTGCAGCTAAAGCTCCGAACCAGAGCACTAAAGTGGTGTACTATCTTGTACCAGGTTGTTTAGCCCTGTATCCAATGCCTGAATGTTACACGCTGTTTTGACTTAATGACTTAAAGGGACACTGAAGTGATTTCTAAACATTGCGGGATTACTAGCGCAAATTGTAGTCCGGAGTCTATAGGCCACGTTTCGAGCACTCTGAGTGCGTTTACGCGAATTTGTTTAGTAGAACAATCAATTCGGAAATGATGTCCTCCGCTCTGCATCCTAGCCCCTTTTCTGTGGCGTTTTCGTGTGACGTCCGGAGGAGATGACTTGGCTTGACTGCGCTACTGCACGGCTCGCCGATCTCCCGACAAAGTCAGTCGACCCAGCGTTTAGACCGCCGGCCGCCGACGAGTCGTCGCAATTCGTTCTCTCAGTTGAAACTAAGCCACGACACGTTTGTGGATGGAAGAATGTGCCTTTGTTTACTTTGTTAGTTTGTACACTGTATCAGGCTCCAAGTACAGGTCGCTCCACACAAGCGCTGCGCAAGCGCGACGCTCGCTGACTGGTACGGTAGCAGAAACTCTAAGTCAACTTTAAGGCATTAGAAGAGTCAGCGAAGTCAATGTAGGTACTAACGAAATAAAACCAACTGAAACTTCTGCCGTACAGCGTAAAACTAGCGAGCAGGAAGCACTTTTTTGCGCTGGGCGAACAAGCACAGCGGTCAGCAGCACAACCACACATCTGCGAATGCTTTTCCGTCTAAGAAATGCAATTGCTAGACGTGAGGTATTGTGAAAATTTAGGGGACGCTTACTGCACGAGCGCTATGCAACAAAAAGTTACCTAAGCTGCTTGAAATGCTGAAACTATTGATTGTAGGGTTTAACGCGCCGAAGCAACGCAGGCGATGAGGCGCGCCGTAGTGGTGGGCTCCGGATTATTTTTGACCACTTGGGGATCTTTAACGTGCGCCGAAATCTCGTACGCATGGGTGTTTTTTCATTATTTGTAATACGGGTCTTCCCTTTTCCTTTTCCCCCCAACCCCCACCAGGGCCTCAGGCCTCTTCCCAAATAAAGGTCATTCATTCATTCGCCTCCATCAGAAAGGTGGCCGCCGCTGCCGGGAATCGAACCCGCGTGAAATGCTGAAACGAAAGAAAAGTGTAAACTGGTTATACATTAAATACCTTATATTTTCAACGCTGGCAGCCCTGGCCCGTACCCGAGTGGTCTGAAGCGCTAGGTGTGTTATCTTACAAGTCACAAGTTCGAATCCCCGAGGGCATATTTTTCATTTTTAGGTTGTTCGTTTTCGGCCGATGTTTTTTATACTGAGTTCACCATTTTTGGGCCGTAACGTTCACTGCTCCATGAACTGGTTCCCAGAACGCATCCAGGCTAACACTGACACGCTATCGAGTTCTCGTTGGCGTGAAGTTGCCAAAAGCACCGACTGCTTGCAGGCAGTGGGCGCAGGCCAGAATCAACAGACCCTTGGACTTCTGCGAACACGCTTTTTACGATAGAGGCATGACTGAGGCGAGCTCCAAATATGGGGAAAAAGCGCATGGCATTTGACCGTCTGCGTTCACGCGGAGGGCGTTCATTCACTGCGTAGGCCTCGGCTAGTAATTGCTACGATTCCCAGCCGTTCAGGGAGGCTTATCTTAGGCATTTTACAGTTATCTACATGGCAGAAGCGTGGTACGACGATTCCTGAGATATCGAGAATGCCCATCAACGATGCCATCGGATGTCAAGCATGTTAGTTTGCAGAACCGAAACCGAAACTTGTTTGAATGCTAATCTTGGACATCGTCCAATCACGGTGCATCTCCTCCCGTCGTCACAACCGTTAGTTGGTGCGGCCGCCACAGACCGCGCATGGTTGTTTCTCTTCTTTCGCGCTTTTTGAAAACAATTACCGACTTATCAACCCGATAAACGATGAAAAGTGTGTTAATGTGAGCAAGTCTACGCAGTGCAAGCAAAAACGAGAGCTTGACAAATTCACTTCAGTGTCCCTTTAATATTAATGGCTGAATAGAAGGCTTGTATACTTGCCCGGTTGGCGGCTTGCGTTGGAAAGCTGTGCTTCACCAGAAGCCTTTTCCCGCAGGAGGTCAACAGCTTGGCTCCAAGTTCAGCACCCTTGGATGCGGTAACAATGCCTATTGCAGAAAGCATGTTTATTACACTTCGAGCGGTGACTTGTGATGAGCCGCATTAATTTTTATAGCGCGTACTCCGTCTACCTCTCACTGGGCAGGAAAACCTCTGACGCGCGTTTTGCTGCAGTTGCAGCTGATATCACAGTGAAAATTGACAGAAACAGCTGACTTCACTGCAGCCTGTGTTCATCAGGAAGGCAGCATAATGTCAAGCTTGTGCGAAGGTCGCTGTGAAGGTGGGTAAAAAGGTTCGTTATCTTAGGTACATTAGTTTCGTGTCGGGTGCCCTGTCGCCTTCAGTTTTCAGCTAAGGGGCAGCGCAGCAAACTGGACGACACGGAGAAGTGACAAGCAGAGGTATTTGTGTCGTCTCTGTACTGCCTGTTTGTGGCGCTTCCCCTTACCGACGAAGATCTGTACCAACCACCACGCGTTTCAACACTTCACTGTTGCCCCTTTTGTTGAGATGCCGACGCATGCGACGGAAAAATCCCGGTGTCCAAAGGACCCGAAAGGCAGCAGCTGGTCGGAATCTGAACTAGCCTTTATCATAAATTGTGTCACGCTCGATAAAAAACCATGATGGCGGAAGTTTATCTTAACGCTCGTCGTCGGAGATTTCATTTATAGCGAAACGGAGGTCACATTACTGCAGTTAGAGTTAATTTCAGACAGTTACATTCACACAGAGACACAGTGCTGCCCGTAACCTATTTACAATTCTATATTCGACCACTGCATAAAATACGGAACATATAGTAGCCAACCCGGGCAGGTGTCGTGCGTGGACGTTTTGGCATTGCCCCTTTTGTTTCAAGTGCACGCTTGAATTGGATTTGTGGGGGAACAACTAGAAGAACATACAGCGCATCCCCTCAAAACAACTGAATCTGGTGGAACGGCTCTTGCTTGCAAGTGACATTAAGCGCTAACAATGTCTATGTAATGTTTGAGGCAAAACATAGGTACATGAGCCAACAAAACAGCGTTTTTAAAGGGACAGTGAGAATATTCGTAAACATTTTGGGATAACTTGCGTAAATTGTAGTCTGGAATCCCTAGGCCAGGTTTGGCCCGTCTCTGTGCTTTTACATAAGTTTATTTAGTAGAAAAATCATTTAGAAAGTGCTGTCCTGCTCTTTACATCCTCCTTGTCAATTTAATATGACGGTTCAGATGACGCCTACACAATCAGGCTTGGCGTAACTGCGCTACTGAGCGGCTCGCGGACGCTCGGGCAGAATCCATTGGCTGAGCGCCTGCGCGTCGTTGCAATTCGTTAGCTCAATTGAAACTAAGCCACGACACGAATTGTGCCCGGAAGAATCAACCTTTTGTTTGTTTATTTGCACACTGGCAGGCTTATCTGCCAATAGCATGGCATATAGCATGGCATAACACGGCAGAAGCGCGGTATCTCGATTCCTGAGACATCGAGTTTGTCGAAACACAGCGATAACGTAGGATACCAAGCATGTTGTTGCACAGAACCGAAACCGAAACTGGTATGAATCCTGATCTCGGACATTTGTATGCATGAGTATGCTAGGAGACCTGGCCAAGTTTTTGCACGGTTATGCTTCGAGTCTCGGTTAGGTGTTCTGCTTTGTGTCATCGTTAGCCCCCAAAGAGCAAGGAACGCTCGGTTATTAAAGTATGCGCAATGTACGCACGCCCACCGGGTTTGGAATGACGCTCCAAGGGTAGCTAGCGGAGGTCGCAGCGGGACCAGCTCAAAATTTTTGAACCCGTCATGCGGCCACCGGCTTGTGGTGTCTGGCGTGAAGGACGCTCATTAAGCAGTTGATTAACGTTATCGCTTCTCGGCCTTTTAGTTTCTTTCATTTTGGCATTATTTCTTCACTTTACATTGTCAAAACTGCACCACTCGTCGCATAAAACGATACAGGGAAGCATTCCTCGACGTGCTACCACAGCCGTGCTTGTTCAAGTTGTATCACGCCTCCCAGCGACGCGTTGCCAAGCCATCCCTCTACCAGTTGTATCGCGCCTCGGAGAGGCGGCGACACGAGTCCCGCCCAAGCGCGGCGAGGCAAATCTTCGGTGAAGCTGAGGTGCCGGCGGGCGCGATGACGTCATGACTCGGCGAGGTTTTTCTCGGCGCCTGATCGCTGGCCCAACCACCAGCATAACAGCCGAGCTGTTAAACAAAGTTTCACATTCACTTGAGTACCCACCCGCCGCTGTGGCTCAGTAAGGCGTTGCGCTGTTGGGCACGAGGACGCGGGTTCGATTCCCGGCCGCACCGCCCGCTTTTTTGATGGAGGCGAAAAACAAAAACGCCCTTGAGTACGAGATTTCGGCGCACGTTAAGGATCTCCAGGTGGTTAAAATTAATCCGGAGACAACTACGGCGCGCCTCATCGCGTGCGTTGCGTGGGCGCGTTAACTCTACATTCAATCAATCACATTCACCTAAGTGCCCCTTTAACGCGGCCCTAAATAGGTCGCGATTTCAAGCGAGCTAATGCTAGTATGTGTTTTTTTTTTCGTTTCTTCTTTACATGGGAAATCTCGTCGCTATTCAAGGGAGCGTCAACGTAGCTTTGGCGAGTAACATAGCCTCTATGACGGAGCTGGCCCTGAAACCTGCGGCTCCGCTATTGGCGGGTTGAATCAGATGCTACAGCGAATCAGCGTTTCCGGCTCTTGGGAAAGCCGTCGGTGGTTTCAGCGGTTCGCGTGGCGTTTATGCGACTGAGACCCCGCAACAGCGTACCTTTGTAGGGAGGAACACCGTCTCTACAAAGGATGTACACCGTCGCCATCCGTCACACGAGCTTAGCTGAGTTTGTTGATATAGAGCGCGTTTACAAAATATGAAGAACGCTGAAAAGCAGGGAGCGTCTTCTCTTGGCAGAAGGGCTGTGCGCCCGACTATGCCAAGCATCTGCCCGCATGATTGGCAAGGAGCATGCAGAAATCGGCCCACGCCGCAGCAGCTAAAACTCTCCTCTGCAGCCAGAGCAGGACTGGTGCTAAAAATTACTTTTAAAAAATTGGCGCAGCTTGCACCACTGGTGCAGGGCTGGAGAAACTAGAGCTGGCGGTCCCTGTTCCTAAGCCGGAGACCCGGGTGTTGAACTCACATTTAATTCCGAACCTGCCGCTTAAGGTTCCCCATGACTGCCAGGCTTGTATCGTTTCGTCCGCAGGCTTTCACATCTTTCCCAAAGTGGACCGCGTTAGCTCGCGCTAGAACACACGGCCAAGTTTAAAGCCAACGCCCGCGCTACGAACTCAAAGGAAATGCTTTCCGCCCGGAATGCGGTGATAGCTCAATCAGATAAACGCCGTTTTCATAACGCCAGGGGCCCAGGTTCGATTACGACCGCGGAAAGCGTTTTTTACTTTCCAATCGTACGCACGTGTTATTGTTTTTCAGCGCTGCTAACCCCTTATACCCCTTGAGCCTTTGGGGTGGCCCAGTGGTTGGGTTTCCGGTTTCACGGCGTATGTTTCCCGGCTTCGGCTCCCTTGCACTTCCCTAACCGCATCTTTTTGAGGAGCACGTTCCCAATGCCTGCTTATGGGATACTGGCCTCCTCGCCACTTTCCGTCACACATTGAGGTTTCTTTGTGCGACTAACAGATGTTGCTCTGCCTAAAGAGCTCCCCTGTTAAAATGCGCGAAAGGGGATAGTGAGGTGAAATATCACGGGGGGGATCGTCGTCGGTGCGGCTTCACGTAGTTGTGACTGAGTAATTTTGGCGGTGCTGAGCCTTTTCGGCGCGAGTTCCCTGGTATTCTGAGTCATTCCTCCGTTTGAGCCTCCAGTGAAGAAGATCCTTGATATCGATTTCCCTCTGCATAAGCATTGCGGAATCCTCCCCTCAGCCTTGTAGAGGGAGCAAATGGAGTGGAGGAGGGACTCAGAATACGGCCCTTGGCCCCGGTGGGACCACTCCGCAGCGGCGGCGCCACATTCAAGGGACACAAGCGGGCGGCTAGTTGTTGATGTAATCTTTATTTACGGTCGTGAGCGAGCATGTTTTGTTTAGGGCCCTGTATCTGGCCTTCAAACAGTCGTTTCTCCTTTTCTAGATCTGACGTGCCGCCGCTAGCAAGGCCGACGCAAAGAGCAGTGCCACGCAGCCAGCAGCAGGCGGAGCATGCGCGTCGGCTGGCAGAAAGGCGTGATGTACCGCCGATTGGATTCATTTGCTGAGCGTATCTTGAAGCGGAAGGTCCCGGACAAGTTTCTCTAGGTTGTCTTGCTCCGAGCTTATCAGCTCGTAACATCGACAGAGCTTTCAGGCGGAGGAAAAAAGGAAAGCACCCGGCCTCATAAACGTCGCAACCTTATGTAGGGCCCTTTTCCTTTTTAATAAATATTTACGTTATTCGTTTTGAAGAATCTAAAAAAAAATTAACATATCAAAAACGGCCGAAAAGACGAGAGGTGTATATTTCAGATGTTGGCTAAACAAGGACATGCACAACTGAAAAAAAAAGAGATAAAAATTCACCGCCTATCTGCTTGCTTGGCTGCAAATGCGGCCTAAAGATGAAAGCCTTTCCCCCGCCCCAGCCGCGTACGTAGCACCCTTCGTCTCTCTCCTCTCTCGCCTGTAATGGTGAACACAATAAAAGTTTGCTCCATTTAATTCAATTTACCCGCGCTCGCGATGATCACGCTTCCTACCACGCGTCTTCTTGATTAACTTTGCAGTTTTCTGCTCAGAACAGCATGATACAAACTATTTTTGCTTGCTTTTAGCTCGTATTTCCCCGACTGCACTTGTTAGCGCTTACTTTTGGATGCGGCCACGTAGGAGCCATGTCACCAGTATTGGTAGTTTGTAATGGTCCTCCCTATATTTGGCGCCCGAACCGAACGATCGGCCTACCAAGGGACCGACCGAGCTACGAAGCGACCGGCCAGCCGACTGACCGACCGAGCCCAAAATACATATAGGTGGGGCCGTAACAAGCTACCAAAACATATGTGTTTACTTCGCTGCAAATATCGTACGTACGCGTAGGAGGACGCCAAGCAAGCCAACGGAGGCATTGGTTGCTGTGGCTTACCGCCTCGGGTAATTTTCCACTAGAACGTCCGCTAGAACCGCGGCTCACACCGTCCCCCGTCGGCCAATCAACGTGCACCTGAACGTGCCTAGTAATAGCTGGTATGGTACACATTGCAAAATGCAGCGCTCAATGAGTCCAGCACCGATTATGTGGAAGATGAGACGGAAGGCGGATAACGGTGACCAAACGTAGATAGTGGTATACGCACAAACAGACCGACAAGCAAGCAGTGCTGGTGCTGAAGTGCGAGAATGTCAAAATGAGATGGTTAGAACGAAAGCACGGTTGGTTGGTGTGGCGAGGGACGTGCGATGAACGCCGTGTTGCGAACTTCTCAGCCCGGAGCAACGCCGGCGCGTCGGGCCTAGCCCGCTCCCAGTTGGCAGATAGGCGGCCAGCTTAAGGGGCGAAGCGCCTTAGGACCTCGCTTTGTCCGGGGCTTGGCGTCCGTGTACACAGTGTTGCGCATGCGCGAGGACCATCGGATTCGATTGAAATGGATTTGACTAAATTGAATTTAATCGGATTGGATTGGATTGGAATTGTATATGTATACACACGCGTTGTCACTCATTTACATGCGGGAGTGGGCAATGCCACGGGTGATTTACGGTAAGAAAAATTCCCAGTGCTTCGCCCACTCGTCATTATTCACTTCGTGGAGATGCGTGACTTTTTATCTTTCGTTTGTACACCAGAAATGTACTCTTTTTGGCCATTTTTCAGATGTGTTATTTTTATTTGAATTCCTCAAAACCAATTCACGCAAACATTTAGTTAAAAGATGCATTAAATAGGGTTTCAGCAATTATGAAACATCCACCAATAAATCTTGCATTCATTTTGTGCTTGCCGATGCTTCTCTACTCGCTTAAACTAAGGATGTCTCAACGTGAGTTTAGGCTCGTGAAAAATGAGTTGAGGATCTATTGTTGGCTTTTTAGGAAGGCGTGAACACCTGCCCTCTGTTCCTTGCGAACATGAGCCTTGATCCTATGCGCACGCATTGCTCCGGATTTGTGTTCTGCCCCGTTGGTCAGAGGAAGGTGGCGAGCCGCGCATCTATTTGAAGTCACCCTGGCAACGTCGTGCGCGCTGCGAATGCAGCTCTTCGCGTTCTCGAAGGTAGCGCTTTCCAAACGCTGTCTGTTCACGCACCGACGCGGATACACGCGAAAATTGTGTTTACACGCCTCATCTATTGCTGACGCAATATTAATCTCATACTAGTCGCATACGGGACTTGTTTTCCGAAACTATCCGCACAGTGACACACGGAGTGTCGTTACTTCACTTAATACACTTATGGCTCACATGCCCTGCAGCCCCCGAGGATGGATTTTGCCTAAACTTTATGCTTACGAATGTGAGGTAAATGAAGCGATTTTATCGTGTTGGTAATTACATTTTTTTCGGTTTGTATGAGTTGCTTCATCGCTTTCTGGGTGTTGTAAGTACTACTGGATCTCTCCAAAAATCATGCAGCATTCGTGAAACCACGGCGATAGTTGAAAGCGGAGCTTTCTCGTGGCGGGTTCTTTGGTTGTCGGCTAAGTTTTCCAAACCGTTTCGACTACGTGTATTTCTTGCTACAAAGCTTTTTTATGTGCTACAAGTGCTTCACTGTGCGCAATCAAAAGTTCAGGCTCCACACTGAGTTTTTAGAGCATTTGTGTGGGGGTTCTCAATGGAACCTATGGGCAGGTACAACTTGTTTGTTCCTTTAAGGCTGGGGGTGTTGGGCTCATGTATTTGTAGCACCAACGTGTGTTTCGTCTTAGGGGATGGGGCTGTTGGCGTCTCCTGTCGTCGCCGTCGTCGTAATCAATCGTCTCATGTAGTCACGGTACTAAAACACAAAGAAACTCGTTTATGACTCGCGGTAAAACGTAACGCGTGCTAAAAAAACACTGGGACACTCGTCTACGCCTACGTTACACAGATTCGTGCTTCAAAGCAGTGTTGTACATGTTCCTCTAAACAGGAACGAAAGCTCGTTCCGCGTTCCTTTCCAATTTTGAAACGAGTTCCCGTTACAGGTTCCTTTATTGCGAAAGGAACGCGTTCCAGTTCCATTTCGAACAATAGAACGTGTCGTGTTTTTACGTTCCATATAACTTTTAAATTATAATATGGTGTCGGACTCCTGAGGCGAAATAAAGTGAGAAATTTAACCTTTAACATTTATCCTTTCTTACCGCGAGGTTTTCCTTGGAATATCTGTTCAGTATCACAAGCAAAATTCTAACTGAAAGTCTATTGCCGGTGCCAATTTATCGCCAGCTTTACTTAGGCCACCAGAAAAGTCACGTTTTAAAACATGTAATGAGTATGTGTGTTCCGCCAAATGCGAAAACGCCTTTCTTCCGAGCTTCATTCCTCCCCACTCCCAGTTAAGACATAGCTGCGGGAAAAGGGAAGGCCTATTCCTTGGTACAATTGTCGCCTGTGCAATCAACCAGAGAAAATATCATTGTGTTGTGCTGTGAATCTGTATTCTTCTGGGACGTATTCCCGCGGACTCTCAAGAAGGACATTGAAATTACTCCTTACACCATACGGTTTCTGCCTTTCATTATGTTACGGGTAAGTTATGGCGTTCTTGTAGTGCTCTGTTTGTACAGCTTGTGGCAGTGCCGCATGACTGACCGGCTTGCGGAGCCGCCGGCCAACTAAGTCCATTTTTTGTGAGCTGGCGGCATTGGTTTGGTGAGGAGTATATATGCGGTGCAGAAGGATCCACCGGTATGGTTGAATCTTTTGGATGCGTATGTCTGCTTGCCTGAGTTTTGAAGGTGGAAAGCGCAATTGGACTTCGTGCTTCTCGGTTCATGCCTGCTAGCTTTTGTATTGTATTTTATTCGGTATGTGGGAACGTAAGTGTGCACCAATCTCCATGAAGTAACGAAAAAAGAAGTAATGGAGCAACCGGATAGACGCCGGCTTCATCACGCTAGGGACCCGGGTTTGATTCCGGCCACTGGAAGCATTTTTTTTTTTCACTTCGGCGTTTTCACTTTACAGACGTCATCAATAAAAACCCTAACGCTTCGCTTTAAAACTTGCGTCAAATTTGGCTCACCTGGTTTGCCGCCGCATGGGTTGAATTTGGCGGCTTCGATGGCACATATGAACGTCGTGAAGACAACCGCTGCTTTCGGTGGTGATACACGTCGGCGCTCAGATTGAACGCTCAAAACCATAGCTACGAGTAGCGGGTGCTCTACTAGTTACCAAAATATCTCGTATGTTCTCTTTTCAGACGTCTTTTCAGACACCTCTTTTTAGACGTCTTGTAGACAGACGTCTTTTTATTCGAACTTTTCCTCGGACTCATAGCAGGGTGTGTGGACTCAGCGGCCACGAGGAGCGGCGTATATGTTTGGCAGCTTTGCCTCTTGGCACTTCCTGTTAGCCCTCTTGAGTCGTGCGTTCCACATTCGAAACGCACCGGCAGAGATCTTTTTAGACGTCTGTTAGACAGACGTCTTTTTATTCAAACTTTTCCTCGCACTCATAGCAGGGTGTGTTGACTCAGTGGCCACGAGAAGCGGCGTTAATGTTTGGCAGCTTTGCCTCTTGGAACTTCCTGTTAGCCCTCTTAAGTCGTGCGTTCCACATTCGAAACGCAGCGGCAGGCACATCTCTCTGCCCTTATCATCTTCTAACCACCGGTGGGCTCTTACTTAAACAATATATGCAGTTAGTTGGAAATTAAAAAAAAGGTTCAGGTTTAACACTTCTAAGCCAAGTCATCCCGAGCGAGAGCGACGAGCATGGATGCAGTGCTCCTCAAAAGTTTGCCTTTGCTTGAGATTTCGCAGCCTGCGGCTTAGTTAAATCTGCTGGATGACTGGATTTATCATTTCGCTTGAGCTACAGGGCGCGTACAGAAAGCCCAGCCGGTGCGCAATCGATGGCGAGAATGATGAACCATGAGCCTCAATGCCAAAGCACTGCTGTCGTTTGCGGGGATTTTTTGTTTATGTATGCTTCGGTCCTGTAAAGTCAGTAAGCGCAGGGCTTTCCTATATCAGTCATTAAACTGTGACCGACTCACTTGGTTCGCTACCTATAAACAACACACACAGACGGAACAGTCGTGGCTGAGAGATAACGTGCAGGCGGAGCAGCCATTTCAACCTCTTCGGCGAAGCTCTGAGCAAGCTAAGCGATAAGACCGGCCAGCGTGGGCGCGGGAGCGGCTGAAAGTCATTGCGACGTGGTGAATGACCTTCAAGGATGTATCGTAGTAGGTCATTCACTCAAAAACGTTCTTCATTTGAAATTTATTGCAGATATTACCAGCTAAGTTTTCTGACGTAATAAGTGCTCTGAATGCGGTTAAATACATTGAAAGAACGGTATTCCGCAATATTGTTCTTGCAAGTGGCTGGGCTGGCCAATGCCAACTGCTTACGAGTGGAATAACTCAGGCAAATGAATGCGCTGTGTTGGTCGGGCTTTCTACAATACTGCCGTGAACACTTCTTGTTTGCGTTTTGTTATGCTCGCTTGGCCGCGCCTATAGCTATTGCATCCGCTCGGAGCACAGCGCGAGTTTGCTCTTTTTGTCGTGTGCCGCTCCGGGAAATCGTTTGATAGGGAGAGGGTTTCCCCTCGTCGCCACTAACGCGAAAATTTCAACGCAGAAAACGTATCCATCACAGCCACACACAGTCACATGAACTTTGTGTGCATAAGTAGGATTCAGAGACCTTTTTATTTACAACGTTTTCAGCGCCTCGGCGGCAGTCTTTGTATTTAGCAAATAGTGCACATAACGTATAATGTATACGGTCTTCCAACTGTGGCTTGCCTCTTAAGTGTTCTGGGGGACGAAAATACCGAAGCTAAATATTTATTTATTCCAGGCTGAAACTGCTTCTCCGAGATCAAAATTTTCGGTGAACTTGTATCTTCGAAACGCATTTTGTATTTTTACCTTGTTCGCTCCTTAGGCCTGTTCTTTCTCTTGTTTCTTTTTTTCAGCTGTTGAAATTCACATTTTCCTATTGCGCTCCGGAATTTGAACAATTTGCCTGCGTTCTTTGGTTTTCGTCATTCATGTTTGAGATTGTCGACTCTCCTCTCAAGCAAAACATTCCTGTTGCACTAACATCTCGAACAAATGGAAAATAGGATGTTTTAAAACCGACAGTCTTTCTCGGATACTTAAACTTCAAAATTATGGCCTTTCTGTGGGTATATCCCCGGTTCCAGGCACACGGCCAAAAAAGATGAAAGAATTCTGAAATGAGAGTTTTATACGGGCAAGACTTTTGCAAACCACCAAATTTGGTACCAACGATCACACTTGCCTACATCGTTGAGTTCGTAGCATGCCAGTTTTAAAAACTTCGCAATTAAACAGAAAGCAAGGGAACAAGCGATAATGCTATAAAATATATTGTGTTACTTTGTGGTACTGCAGTGAATAGTCAGTGATTTCGGTTTGAGCGCTGAAAGAGCTTCAAGGGCGTTATGACTGAACTGAAGCGGCGATTCGCTTGTTACGTATGGCGAGTTTTCGAGCACTGCTTTCTACAAAACAGTGCATAGAGACTTCGCCATTTTTTAGTGTTTGCTCAGGTGGAAGTATCCATGAGGAAATCTCCGCACTGCCACGACTTAAATGCGTCCACACGTGGAGCGCCTCTTCCCACTACTGCGTTAAAAGCTGTACAAATCAGCTTTCACCCGCTAACGTTACTTCGGTTGTGCAAGAGTTGGCTCGAAACTTCAACCGGAGGTCACGATCCAGATGTCATAAACTTTCAGTCAATCCCCCATGTTTTTCTTGCGATAACTATCAAAACGTAGGGACGCAGACTGTTCCAGAAGTGACAAGTAATGTAATGTACACCTTACAAAAATTACCGGGAAGGTATGTAAAGTTTGACAAAAGTATTACGAAAACGGCAGCTATGGGGTGTAAAAAAATTGGTACAGCTTGCACTAGGGGTGCAAGGCTGGAGAAACAGCAGAGCTAGCGGCCCCTCTCCCTTCGGGGAGACCCGGCTGTTACACCTCACATGAATTATTGAACTTGCCGCGAAAAGTTCTCTATAACGGTCAAGTCTGGATCGTTTTGTCTGCAGGCTTTCAGATCGCCCGCAAAATGGACCGCGTTCGCACGCGCATGGGGGAACCAGCCCGGGGAAACCGGCTTTGCGAACTCGGAGTCTGTGCTCCCCACTTCAGGAGCAGGTCACGTGAACTGGCGGTACGAACAGCAGGCGAGAGATCACGCCGCGAACGCTGCGCAGAGAGCTCTCGAAGGCCCAGCTGACCATCGCAGGGCGCTCCTTACGAGGCGCCGTCCGACGTACGCTCGGTGCGCTCAGGTGCACTCGGTATTTATTCTTTGAATTTTTGTGCAAGCTCCTTACTATGCAAGCTCACGCGCAAGCCTGGACGACGCCTGGCGCTCCTTACGAGGCGCACGCTCATGCGCGTTCGGCTGGCCTGAGTTTTCTGGTAATGCTCCACGGCGGAACAAACGCCTAAACAGCTCTGCTGTTAAAAACAAGCGACGCTTATCGTCGCATTTCCGGCCGAAGCGAAACGCGAAAACGCCCGTGTGTCGAGATTTTGACGCACGTTAAAGATACCCATGTGATAAAAATTAGTCCGGAGGCCTGTACTAACGAACCTCATAACCCAGGTGTAGCTTCGGCTCGTTAAACTTCAAAAATTTCAATTTGGGAAGCTAACGGTTAAAAGATTTTTTTTTTTTCACTTATATATTTGCGTTAAACTCAGAGTCACTCTTGTGACCTGTGCTAATGGCGAGCGTACGGTGAACGTTATCACGAAATATGAGCGGTTTTCCCGCATTTTTTCCCGGTTGTATAAAAACTCTGTCGTATAATTTATTTGTCTGCGTTAATGTCAAACTTGTCAGTGGTGTTTGCAATATTACTTTCATGTCTATTACGAACGCCACCCGGTTGGCTGCTTTTCTTAACATGCCGTTCGTGGCAAGACAGACAGACAGACAGACAAATGTTTTTATTTGGAATGGCTCGAGGCCGCAGGCTTAAGGGAGGGGGTTAATAATGCCCGGCCATGGCTGCCTCACAAACGAAGTGCCACAACGCAGCCAACGTAGCTTGGTGTCGATCACATGGCCTGATCCAGTCCTCATAGGAGAGGACACAGGCGGGACGTTATTTGGCGCGAAGCCGATCAAATGCCCCACAGTCCCAGACGAGATGGCGGATTGTGGGGGTCACCTCTGTGTTGCAGGCAAAGCAACGGACTGGTCTAGGAAACGCAGCAGCGGAACCACTGTTAGAGAGGTTTCCATCGTGGGATGTAGGTTGGGGAGCGTAATTCCGCCATCGAGAAACCACGTCGTCTGTATATGCGTACCCCGACCGCGCCCGGTTGAGGAACACCTGAGCACCTCGGGGTAGACCAGGGGGTGTGGGGTCGTCGCATGGGGGAATAGTAGTGGCCAATTCCTGCCTCCTTCGATTACGTCGACGGCGGCGCTCCACATCTGGATCAGTAAGCAGCGTATATGGTCTTACAAGCAGCATGAACTGGGAACGGTGTAAAAAAGCCTCGCTCGCAAGTTCATGAGCCTTCTCGTTTCCTGGGTGCCCTTGATGGCCAGGAATCCAGCGTACCGTTACCAGTACTCCAGAGTCAGCCCTGAGTTCCTCGCATTTCTGCTATGATAGCGTGGGCGGTGCTGTTTTGCCTGGATGGACCAATGAGGCATTTCAGTGCCTCAGTGCAGTCAGTCAATATTTCCACCCAGTCGTAACGCCGTTTTGGGTAATCGGTGACAACCTGGCGTGCAAGGTGAATACCTTCCTTTATGGCAAAAAGCTCAAGTTCCGTTATATCGGGGTCGGCGTCTAGCGAAATTACTCGAATGCTTTGGAGTTCATCGGAGTTGGACACAGCGGCTACTGCCGCCATACAGGACTCGGCCCGCTAAGACGCGTCCTGGCTACTTCAGGACGCGTCCTGAAGTAGCACTGGCTACAACCAGCGAGGTCCACTGCGACGTGTGCCTCCGACGCTGAGTTTTAGAGAGTGCAGGTTGTTGCGCTCTTTCACAAGCGTGTCCTCCCATGGCGGGATATGCTTCTTTATAAGCGGCGTGTCCGCCGGTGGAATATGGCCATCAGCGGTCAGTAATCGGCGCCCTTGCGGTGTGAGCTCGTGGCGATCGCAGACTCCTCAGGACCGGGCAAGGACCGTTTCTTCGAGAGTAGGAAGGCCAGCATAGCGGTACAGCTCAGTGACCTTCGTGTGTCGGGGAAGCCCCGTGATGACACGAAGGGCTGCCCTGTAAAGCGTCTCGAGCTGTTCCGTCTCACGTTTCGTGAGACGGAAGCACAGAGCCCCGTAGCAGGCTTTGCTCACCAGAATGGCTTGAACTAGTCGGCGGGTGATGTTTTGGGACGCTCCACCGAAGGTATTAGAAATTCTTCGGATTAAGCTTAGCAGAGGAGTCCATTGCGCCTTCAACTGTCGAAGCCATTCTGAAGCTCCTCCGGACTCGTGGACTGGAATGCCCAGCACTCTGATCCACCGTTCTGGGCCCGCTGAAGTGTTTGACCTCCCATGGTGAGAGCAACTAGGGCTTGCTCTTCTGGTCTACCTCTAATGATGATAAAGTTGGTTTTTGCCAAGGAAACCTCCAATTCCTGTAGCGGGGAGGAGACTGGTGAACGTATCAAGAGCTTGTTGCAGACTACGCATAGCGCCTTCTGTCGAGGAATGATCCGCAGCTTCGGTCCATATAGTGACATCATCGGCATATGCCGTGACGTGGACGCCGGGGATAGCTGCAACCCCTCGCACAAGCTTAGTCATGACCGAATTGAACAGAGTTGGAGATAGGATGGTCCCCTATGGAACTCCTGAACAGTTGTCAAAGTGTAGAGTGTCGTGGCGTCCAGAGCGGATTTCAAAAGTCCGGTTGGCCAAGAAACACCGAACAAAATTGTTCAGTCTCTTGCCCGGGTAGGCGTCCGCCAGCGCCTCAAGAACAGCTACGTGAGTGACTGTGTCATAAGCTTTGCGGAGATCCAACGCAACCATGACGTGCGGGCGCTTGTGATTTCTTTTTCGTAGAATACGCCGCAGGAGAAAAGGGAATCATGCGTCCCCAGATTGTGCCGGAACCCAGTTTGACAGGGCTGGAACTCAGCTTCCTCCTCGAGGTGGTGATTCAGTCTGGTCACTGCCATCCGTCCTATTATCTTACAGAGGGTAGACGTAAGTGAGATAGGTCGAAGATTGGCCATATCTGACGGGTCTTTCCCTCGTTTCGGGCATGTTTTAAAGCTGCCGGCCCCTGTCCGCTGATCGAGATTTCGTTTATCTTCTCAAGGAGCTCCCCCCGTAAAGGCGCGGGAAGGTTCCCAAGCATTGTCCACGCGACACCACCCTTCCCAGGTGCACTACGAACATTCATTTGCTCCAAAGCCGCCGTAAGTTCGGCAATCGTGAACAAAGACTCGATAGGCTGTGATTCGTCCACCTCGAGAGGAGCATATATATCCGGAGGAGGCAGGGTTACTGGTTGCGGGAAAAACATAGAAGCCGATTCCCTGTCGAAGCGCTCCTGATCCATCCCGGTGTGGAGCATCACCGGCTGCACTGTTCTTTGGAGCTTACCGCGTCCACAAAGAGACCGGAACGTTGACCAAAGCTTTCCTGCTCCTGTATGTCGTGAAAAAGTTTCACAGTGCTCTTCCTAGCGCTGGCGAGCGAGTAGTTTTGCATGACGGCGGATCTTCGCGGTTTGTTGCCGTATTTTCACCAGGTCGTGGTACGTGCGGCCACCGGCGATGTATATCTCCTCCAGTTCATCCCTTTGCTTCCAAAGTTTGACCAGGTGACGATCCGGTGATGGGGAGTCTCCTTCAACCTCTGAAATGCTAGTAGCGGCTTTCGCAGCCCCCAGAATGCAAGATTGCGGCAATATTGCCAGCTTTGTTATGCGGCATCGAGTGCTGAACTTTTGCCTCATTACTGAAAGGCTTGTCAGTGCCGCCGATCGGAAAATGCCGGTTAAATTAAGAAGTTATATCGTGAGTATAAATTACAAAAAAGAAAACGGAGTATCAGCGTAAAGCCAGTATATAGTTTTCGTATGTTTTTTTTCTTTCCTTCTGTTCGGTACGCGTGCCAATTCCAGAAGCTGCCGAGTCGGTGCTGGTAGAGTTCATGTACGTAGCTTGCCTAGGGGAGCGGAGTTGCGCGTCCATCCGCCATATTGAGTCGTGCGTGCCGCTTCTCGCGAGTGCCGGTTATCGGACCAACGCGGGAACTTCAGCGGAAGAGTAATTATCTACAGCGTCTCCTTATCCCCGATTCGGTGTTTTTTTTGTATGATATTTATTTATTGTTGTATTTGTATATCGCAATACTCAAAGCGCTATTGCTGTCCGTAGAACGGGAGGAAGCAAAAAAAAAACGGCGAGTGGCGGCTTGTACAAAACAAAAAGCAGCAAACGAGGTAACACCAACAGTTATTCTACGGCGAACAATGACAGAACATAATATTGAAACGAAATAAGTCATCTGAAGTCGTGACGGGAAAGCTTCACTCAACGCAAGGGACACCTCCCGCTCACTTACATTATTACTCTCCCATGATGCTTAAAATGTCGCTTTTTCCTCGGAAAAATGACATTTTAAACAGATTTTTTTTTTTTGCTGCATGAATATTTCTAACTTTAAGTGAAATGGTCCCTTCACGATGAGATATAATTCGACTTATCAAAGGGTTGATCATGACTCATTTCTGTTTCAATGTAAAATATCTGTGAAAAAGCTCCAATCGGGGAGTTTTCTTGCGCTCATGCAATGAGTGCCGACCCAGAGACTTTTTTGTGCGACATACGATGAAATTACTAGAATAATTAGGGCAAGCAGATCAAACTTCCAAATTTTGAACCATTTCCATTGCATCTACTAAGTGACATTTTTATCATCTTTTCGCTCTCGTATTGCAACATTTTTTATAAACCGGACAGATTCGCGACGGCTGGTATGTTTACTGAGGTTACATTGACTTCATTCTAGAAAACTTTTCTAAACGTTCGTGACGTGGCGAACGGGGATGCGGGGGAAACGATGTGCTTTTGAGGGTTATGAGTATTTGTGGCGATCTCGTTTTTTTGCGTTTTTTTGTTAGAACATTCTTGGTGTTGTTTATGTGTTCTTCTTTTGTGGAGAGGGTGGCATTTAGCGTACCAAAATTCTGGCATAGTGTTTGCTCCAAAGCGCGGGCGTGTTTAAACTATGCCCTATCCCACTTTCAGATAATTTTGAGTTCACTATGACCTGAGATGTCAGTGTAGGGCGTTGTTCAGACTCCTGAAAAACGACAACCCCCATAGTATAAGTTAGGTATTTACACGATAGCTTACTAGGGAAGATTTCCTTCAATATACAGGTTCATCGCACTGTGAGTCTTTGAGAGCGGCAATATATTGATTCCTTTCTAAAGGGTCGCCCGTAGGAGATTTTGCGTTTCTTGGTCTTTTGGGACGAATAACTTCGACCGCCTACTTTTTTGCTACTCCCTGTATGCATATCTGGACTCATCCAGAAGGAGAAACCTTCGAGGCACAGGCCTCCATCCTGGGATACCTCCTGACTTCCAGCGGTGGCTCTGGGGACCCCACCATCGCTCCCTTCTTGCCTTCCTCCGAGAGACGGGTGCCTGTCTGTACCTGTGAACAGGTTATTTTTATGGCAATGGGCACAATATCACTAATTAAAATGAGTTGCATTTGTCGCTAATTAGGCTACTTTTGGCAGCATTTTGATGTCTTCCCATGACGAAGATTAAACTGCCCTGCTACCTCAAAGCCCTTTAGATATGCCTGACGTGATGTTTTAGCGTGAAGCGAAAGCTGGTAACTGCTCAGCGGCAGCGTTATTAATCTATATTGCTCAGCCTGTCGGCCCAAGCAATTCTACGTTGTATTGTAAAAGATAATTTATCGTTGTGAAAAGCCAATGGGCTCCGCTTTATTTAGTATCTTAAAAGGAGCAGAATCTACGAAGCAACCTACGAACATTTTAGTGAGAGTTTGATGAGAAACACCCAGTTCAAAAGAGGTCACGATGCCGCACCATCTTGTTTCCTTGTCTTAGCAGCACATATTTGCTTTATCGATTGTGTAGTGTGCGTATCGTTGAATGTGCGGGTTGTTTCGTTGAATGTGCGGGATGTGTGATGGGTTCAGGAAACGTCGTTGCCTGTTTTCTAAACCTTCCTTCTATAAGTCCTTTCAGTTTCCTTGCTGAAAGACCGTATTAGCATCCTTTTGTTTTACTTTGCTTGTCTTTTGGAATGAATTACTTCCACCACCTGCTTTTCTGATTCCCCACGTATGCGTCTCTCTATTCGCTTTTCTTTCTTTGTTTTACAGAGCGAATAACGTCAGCTCTGATTTCTGACGTCCAGTGATTAGAAAAATGGGTATAACATTTGAACTAACTAAGATAAGAATATTATTCTCGTTCCAGGAAATATTGGAATGTATGGGGTAGCGAAAAATGGGAATTAAAAAAAAAACGTCTTTTGAAAGGGGGTGAAATACCTTTTGTAAAATTGATAAACAATATGAGGATAGCAAACCCTTGTGTAATAAATTGACTAGGAAAATGCTGCCAGAACTTCGTATGGAGTACTCTTAATATTCCTATTATTGCTCTTTTCTCCCTGTAAATCTGCTATTATCCGTCTGTTGTTTATTATATGTTTATTATATGTTTACAAGCTGTACCTTTAAACAATTATTTGTGTGCCTGTAAGCAACAAACTATTTTTAGTTGCATTTAAGTCTTCTATAGCTGCAAGGGAGAGCCAGTGGATGGAAGTTTTCATCCCAGCCCCCCTCTTCCTTCTTTAAAGCTTGGAGTGTATTTTTTGCGTATATGATTTACGTATTGTAAAATTTAATATCGCTTTGTTCATTTTTCTTGTTGCATGGTACTAGTAGCATGAATGCCCCTTGGGGCAAAAGCCGTTGTCAGGTCGTAGCCGTTAGCATTTGCTTCATTTCCCAGAGTGGAAAGACGTGAAAAAACTTGAAGCTTGAAACTTTTGCAAGAGCTAGCATGAACAAGAACTACACGTAGCCATTCTGTTTCAAACAACTGAAAATGAAGGCACGGCTCCTGGCTGACAATATTTTTTAGCTGAAAGCAAACGTTGGGGATCTCTGAGGACAAAGTTCTGAACGAATATAACAGCGCTTTTTAAATAAAAAAAAAACATTGAAATGGTTTTTGAGAAAAATAAAACTGTTCTGTTAGAAGCGTCCGAGGAGAGAAGAGTTGTGAGCCTGAAGAAATAAAGATGGAGGCTGAAGCAGGGACGGACAGCACAAAAAAGAGAAAAAGCTCTCGATTATGTGCTTGACTCGCTGATAGTGTTCTCCCATCCCTGCACTTATCGCGCTCTCCTATTTCCCCCTCCAACACATCACGCTTAAACCCTTCATATTTGCTTGAACCAAGAAGCCCCCGGTGTGAGTTGAAGCCCATAAAAAGTACCTTGAAATTAATTTTTCATTCTTTTTTTTCAACTGAGTATTGGCCCCATGCACAGGCCTTGCTCCTGCTTTCTGGTTTGCCACCTTACTTGGAAGAAGGTTACGAACCACGCTTCGTACTTCGTCTTCAGGGCACGTGGGTTACGTCGACACTGTTTCGACACTGCAGTGTTCTTCACTATGGGACCTGTGCCTGTATACTGACGTTGTGTTATTTACTATGTTTGTCTAATAAAATGAAACTGCAAACTGAACTGAAAAGCTGAAAAAAAGCTGTCTTTCTCGGAGACAGCTCTCTTCACGCGCTCTCTTTACTGTTCTGTTCGTTTTTGTCGCTCACTGTGTCGACGCAACCACGTGGATCAAAGGAAGAATTTCGGCGACATGTCCCCTGCATTGCTGACGCAATTATAATCTTAAAAATCACTGTGACGGCTTCACGCAAGCTTGAATGGATTATGCAGAGCCACTTGATCAGCTACTGGATTAGTTTTGTCATGCAGTGTGCTGTAGGCTGAGCGATAAGTGCAAATTTAGTACTTCAGGTCAGACCAATGTTGTGCCTTAATTTACGCGCGAGCAGGCAGTTGCGCAGGCACAGAACAAAATTGCAGCATGATAACCTAGGTAAAGAAAACAATGAATACCTTATGAAAGCACAAAAATAAAGAATTATTCACCTTTAAAATTAAATTTCACGTCAAATTATCGGTTGTGTGTGTTTTTTGGATAGTGCGTGCAGTGGCCACCATGGCGCCACTTTCGCACGATCCAAAGTTCGGGGGTCCTGGTGCGGCCCATTTCTTGGGGCGGAGTTTCGCAATTGCCTACATCGAAAAGCTCTGGTCCGGAGCACAGCAGGGATTCATGTTTGGAGCCTGAACCAGAGCCTGCGGAAGAAGTCTTGGCTTGGCCGGGGGTCGGAACGGCGTTATCGTCTGCGCAAGCCTTCCCGCGACTTTGGCGAAAGTAATCGGAGCCGCCACTGGAGTTTGCTGGCCAAAAGAAGGCAATACCTCTACCACTTGTTGGACCGCATGTCGAAGAGTAGACTGAGGCACAGGGCCCGGCTCCGGAGTAGCATTCGAAGTTGACGAGCAATGTCTTCGCGGGACAATATCGTTTATACCGATCAACACAGATGGATCGTCGAGGTCAACGGCTAAACTCGCACGCGGCTCATTCTGAACTAGAGCGCGCCGAGTTCAGGACTTTTGCTTGCGCAGATAGCTCGTCGGAACTTTGACCGAGATTTCTGCCGTCACTAACGGTTCGCAGATATTTCAAAAGTCGCATCCGAAATGCGTCGTCACCGATACCTCTGAGGATATGTTTCACCTTCTCAGTTTCCAACAGTGAGGAGTCTACCCGCTTACAAAAGTCTAGAGAGAGAGAGACATAATTCTTTAATGAGGCCAAAGAGATCAGCCCTGCATAATGCTTGGCTTGCTACTTCAGATGGTTGGTGAACATGCGATGAGGGTTATATGCTTACATGAATAATACAAATAAGAAAAAAACGAAAGAAACTTCATCAGACAGACACATGAGCACACATAAAAAACACAAGAAAAGTCAGAGGCAGTCACAGGCTGTGCAGCTTGTGAAGTCCGCCACAGTTGGCTGAGCTCGCACCCATAAATGCTGTTCTGTGCGGAGCTTGCGCACCACGGGTGGGGCGAAAACATTCATAAACCTTTCCTTGAGCGCAGCCCAGCTAGTCATCTCTGGTACAACCGATGGCGGTTGTACCAAAGTTCGCCTACGTGCGTGAAATAGAAGCCTAAGTTGTTAAATTTCAGACCGTCGTTCCACTTGTTGTGCGTGCTGTTGCGGTCATATGGAGAAAGCCAGTCTTCCACGTCACAATGGTCTGTCCCGCTGAACATAGCGGGTTCACGCTAACGTATTGTTCCAGGGCAGACAATCGCTGACAGCTGGCCCGCAGGAGTAGGTCGCTTGGCTGGTTCGTGGCACATTGTGGTGGCCGTCGCTGGTTGCAAAGATCTAGGTTTTTCGATAGACCCGCACCCTCCAACCATTGCAAAGGGGTTTATTGGTAGCGAGGCGCAGACACTGGAACAAGTTGGCCAGGCTAGGTCGGACCGACTAATCTTCGGCTTCTTCTGTCTCGCGGCCACTGCTGGTGATGATTCGTGAGGGCGGGGGATGACAAGAATGAATGGGAGGCCATACGGGCTGGCTCGACAGTGGTTTCCCCAATACCTCATTACAATATATAGACCATGGGGAGACCATCCAATAGCGACTATTCAGCCTGATGTGTGCCAATGGTATTCTCCTTACAGCTGACTCTCGTACGGACTTGCAACGATTCCTACACGTTTGTACCATTCAATCACAGATATTGGGGCTGAGGTTCAGCCCGCCGTGTTGTGCCATACTTCGCTGGGCCAACACCGGCTCACTTCCAGATGGAGAGGCACTCACAGTAACGGGGAATCCTGCCCCTTTGGCAACGGCGTATCAATCGCAGTGCGTTGACTTGACAACTGAACCAGACTACTTGGCTGCACATGAGAGGGGACTTTGCGGGCACTGCACAGCGACAACGTTTGGGCGGCCCGAATCCTCTAGACTCTAGACCTTCAACAGAATGGAGGTTGTCAGAAACCTTTGAAAGATGGCGCATGCTCCGGTGCTTACGTTTAGCAACGCTGTACTTTGCCTGTCCTCGGCCACCCTGTAGTTCATTGGTTGACGACAGAGGGAAGTGGGACGACTGGCCCTGGGTGTCCCCCGATCGACACCAAACGAGACAGTTGAAGGGGATGTAGGCTGGCTCACATTTGAGGCACGGGAGGCCATGGCCAAAGTGAGTTTAAAATCCGAACATGGTCACCAAGGCACACGCTCTGGATACACCGGGTTGGCCGGTGTGTGCTTCTCGCGGCCGACGCCAGAATGTGGAAGAAGAGGTTGTGTGCACTGGCCAACAGAAGAAGGTGACTTCCAGGGTTCCCTAACATCAAGGAGATCAGCCTGAGCAGGAAACAACTGCACGAGTGATTGGTGGCTGCAGAAACGAGAAGGTGCGGGGAAAGGGCGGTGGCGAAGACACATCTGTGTCAGTATTCACCACACAAGCACACCATTTCCAGACGAATTTTTACGAAAACTTGCCAAGCATCGCAATGTTGTTCTAAGCATAGGCCGGAGTCACGGAGAAAGAATAAAATAGGAGGGCAAGCTGAGCTTCCTGGGGCAGCCTGATAACGTCGCAAGTACTTGGCGAACGTCAAGTTTCCGGCATCTGGCGGCAAGCGAAGGAAGTGCGCGGTCATCGCCGCGGCCGGCGCGCGTTCTGTTCGCGCTCGCCCAGTCCAACCCAGCCACGGCATCGTGTCGGCGTTTCACCGGGCCGCCGAAACATTCCGTGGCAGACACGATTGTGTGTGCACTCTTCTGCGCTTCCGTTGGCTGAAGAGCCCGCATTCGCGATTATTTTCTGTCAAATTTAAACCGGCCGGTCCGAGCGAATAAAATGGGTATTTTCTTTTAATGCGTAAGCAATCTTGCGTGAGCACCAAACCCAAAATACAAACTCGTAAACGCAAAAAAAAACGTAAACCCTGTAAACGCACGGCCTTATCTCGCGTGCGATGCGTTCGAAGTGAGTTGAGTGCACCGGCCAGTTTATGACGCGCGCACGCGCGCGCGCGTCCGTCCGAGATAAACGGGCATTCCGTCCCCGCGTCGCGCAGCAGCTCGAGCGCATAGCGATTTACGCCTTGTGGCGAATGCTGCAAACAACAGTATTGCTTTTAATACATTCAACCAGGTGCCGCTGTGAAATCGTTCGCCGCCGCAGCTGCGGAAGTCCGTTGGTCGCCGTAGTTATCATGTGACATTATCTGGTCACTCGATCACGCCACCGCCCACAATGCGCGTTTCTTCTCCTATATATTCTTGCTCCGTGGCCGGGGTGCAGAGGGCTCGGATGTGTAGGTATTATTGGAACGATGCCGATTAGGTACTGTGCCCGGTGTGTCGAAAAGAATATGAGACAGCAGAACACTTCGTTTTGAAGTGCGAACAGCTGAACCCTCACCCCCCTCCCACCCTAGTGATACCACCACACAGGACGCGCTAGATTTCGTTGCGGGTATCACACCAGGTGGCATGCTGGGGGATGACGACCCCACGGATGTGAGTGGACTGCCCACGGGGCGAGTGGCTGGAAACGACGCGCTGAATCCGGTTAACATTGCGAAGCGTCGACTCGAGGAATAGGAAGACCCGCTCGTTTGAGTTAGAATTGGCAACGAGGAACAAAACTCTTGAGGGTAGGACGTCCGGGCGAGTATATACACCCAGCAGTGCCCCTCGCTACACATAGGGAGCTGCGAAGTAATCGTCATGATCATCATCAGTGCACCCTAATGCGCTGGCTCGAGAACCTCTAAATCCCCCTACCAAATGCCTGATTGTGTTTAGGGTATGAAGATAAACAAATAAGTATAGGTAAATAAATATGTTTGCCTCAAAGATGTTCGCATCGAAAATTACGCCATTCTGATAGGGGCCATGAAGACAAAATACAAGTTTGTTTTATGTAAAAGATTTGGGGTTCTATAGTGTCCCCAGCGCTTGTCCGGAAGGAAACGATGCTTTATTTACTGCGATAATAAACAATTTAAGTTAAAATTTTGATTCTCGCGCCAAGACGTGCATTTAAACGACGTTTGCAATGACACCATAAGAACAGGTCCACGGAGCAAGATATTCCGTGAACAGGTCTTTCAGCTGAACTTGCTACGGGGAGGAGACGCTTGCTCTTCGTCAACATAGATGGCGCCACCACACCACGGCAAAGCCGTTTTCTGCCTTTGGTTTGTTCGTGATCGTATTTAAACCAGCCTTGTGTTTGTTGCAGCAGAATGGCGAGTTGGGCTAGTTGATGTAATTGCATTTTTAAACGCAATTCCAAAGGAAGCGCTTGTCCTGAGTTCCCTTTGTTCGTGTCGCGTTTTTCCAGTGTTGCGCTTTCTGAAGGTTTCGAAAGTCGTTTTTTTTTCATGGAGAAAATAATCGTTTCGCGAACCATGGTGTTCGCTCTACAAATGTGGTCACGTAAGACACCGTTGCTTTGCGTCAATCGGCCAGTGTCGTCTGAGGCAACCCCAAAGCCCCGCAGTGCTGTGCAGCTAAATCAAGCATAGTGCGCGCAGTACCAACAGCACTACGCATCGGTAATTGTATGTTTACGGGTGCGTTCGTAACGTCCACTGTTTGACCCACCATTCTTGCTGATATAGAAAGGTGGTGCCCTATATTTAACCGCAAATAGCTCGTTCGGCATGGTAAGTTCTGCCTAATTTGCGTTTGCTTTTTCCGGCCTCCGCCAATCACAGAGCTGGCTGGTATGACATCATAGGTTCTGTTGCGGGAAATGAGCTAGTGGGTCGCACGACCCTTTTATTTTTTCCTAATTATACAGCTTATTTGAGCGACGTTTCCATTAAAAGTGGAGTCAGCGTCATTCTAACGAGACAATTTTTTTGAATGAACCAAACTTGCATTTTCGCTTCATGGCCCCTTTAAGAAAACAAGGGCTGCGTAGTGACAGATGCGCCGTTCACGTTGAACTTTACCTCTTAGTGCGCCCCAAAGATGAACTGGCATAAAGCTTGCAATTTAGTGGCATCTTCTCTATGGAGTTGCGAGGAATTTATTACATGAGAACGGAAGTCAGCAGCTGTATCAGTCGCTACGCATGAGTAAGCCATCTCAGTTCAACATGGTGCCGCATACTTCTCGGTCTTACCGTACTTACCTGATTCTAACGCGCACTTTTTTTCATAAAAATAGATCAAAAAATCGCATACGCTTTAGAATCGGATACGAAACCGAAACTACCGAAACAACGGAAGTTTCGTCCCACCCATCGCCATTGCCACCTCAAGATGGCGCCAAAGCTTTTAGCAACGATTTTTCGGACGCAGGAAGCATAGGCGCCTACGCTTTTCTATCGGCGTTCACACAAATCGTCAAATCGTTCCACTTGCGCGCTTGATAACAGCAATGGAAGCAGCGGCTCTCACGCGTTCAAAACGAGCGGTTGGCTGAAGCGTGCGCCTCTGGAGAAGCCCGCGGGATGGGCGTGCGAGGCGTGGGCCACCATCCCATCAACCATGGTTGAACATTCGTTGAGAAGTGTGGCATCGCGAACGCGCTTGACGGCATCAAGGACGAGATGTTGTGGTCAGCGGAGAGCGACGAAGAGTGAGATAAGTGAGATTACTTCGAGAAATAAATCGCTGGTTTCTCTCGCATTCGTTTTTCTTGCTCGCAAAGTTCCTGCGCGTTACCATCGGGAATGCAAGTTTTTTCATGTTTTTTGCCAGGAAAATCGGGTGCCAGGAAAATCGTTAGAATCGGGGGCGCGTGAGAATCGGGTAATTACGGTACTCGACTTTGTACCATATACGGACGAGTGACGAAACGAACCGCTTCCCACTCGGCCAAGCAATAGGCGTCGGAAGACTGACTTTCGAGTTCCAAACTTATGAATTTCGGTCTCATACGATGAAGGATCCCTATGCCCTTTTCGGGTCTCCCATTAACGTTTCTGACTCGAATAACTACCCTGAAACAGACACTGGCTCTACCCCGACTCATTAATTTGATACATAAACACGAACATGGCACCTGTAAAAACATGAACTCGGGTATCAGGGTTACAAGCTACAAATATGGCACCAACTCGATTGGAAGTTACATTTGGACACACTTTGTTCTCCGCTTCTTCCTTTCGGAAAGGCCAGCAGTTGGAATAAAAGGACGAGTGGAATTCCGAGTATTGGACAAGAGTTATGAACGGCTTACCACAAAACTGAGTGCAGACGTCGTACAAGATAAACTTGATAGCATCATGCGGGCTGCCATATTATATAGTGAATCGGGAGCAGCATGGGGTAGCTTAGTACTTCCCGTTCTAAATGGTTCAAATTGCATACTCAATCGGTCTAGGGTAGCGGAAGAATTCTTTGGTATTTTGGGTTCACTGAAAAGCTGCGGAGGGGAAACCTAAACTCTTTCCTTACAGCGCCACGCGCTTTCGTATGATCGCCGATGCCACATGGCCCTTCAAAAACTCAATCTTTCATGCACTTACAACGTTGCTAGTCAGATTATTTTATAATATCAAAGAAAACGGAAATTGGACTAGCCTGGACGTTTGGGCATATACAACGGTGCAGTCGGGAATGAAGTTGCACACGACCGGGCCGAGAAGGGCTTTTAGTTATCCCCTCCAACTGAGCCACACCCGCACGGGAAGAAACACTCGAACAGCTGGCCCCAACAGCGTCGGCCAACTTCACACTCAGAGCCATAGATGCCTAACGTCAGCATCCAACGTTCAAACGACGGTTTGCTGCCAGGCTTATGATCGTCAATAAGCTTATTCTGGAGGTCGGCTGAAATGTTCCCAATTAAAGCCCACCCAGACGTTGCCCACACCCCGTATACACCGGGCGTTTGTAGAGAATGGAGTTTTCCTAACGTCCCTTGGCGGGCCTTCTGATGCCCGTTTTACACGGCGGACACCATTCGGAATTCGTGTGACCTTATATGCAGGTTCCTTTCCTTGGTCAAATAACAAACCTTTATTCAGATATTTACAACAGAATTGTTTCAGCAGAAGAAAAAAACAACTGCTCAGATCGGACTCTTCTGCTTCTGATTGTGTGGCGAAATACTGTATTATGGGTGGGCTACTCAAGGCAATGTAATGGGGGCCTCCCATTGCTTGTGGTCGTTTAAAAGGAGAAGCAAAATGAGAGAACTATCACATGGACACTGAACACCATATTTGACACAGTAAACTTTATTTTTAATATTCCCTTAGCCCATTTCGAAATCAAGCCCAACTATACATTTTCAATAAAGCCATACATTTTTCTCTGTATTTACACGCCATGCAGGAGAAGGCGCCCGTTTTCCGAGCTATGTCGAGATCGCGGAAGATGTGCACTGCCAGCGGCCTACCAAACTATCGGCAGCACATCCAAGTACTGCCACTGTTTACAATCGTCTGCGTGTAGGGCTGCCCAGAGGCGCTAAAGTTTTATTTGATATGGCCAGATACGCACTCACGCTGGTCCGTCATAGCCAAATGGCGACACTAAAGCCCGCCTGCATCGACTTCTGAAATTTCGGTTTCACAATCGAACGCAGTCGCTTGCACACTTTCTAGTAATTGATTCTCATGTCCCGCAATTCGCACGTTCTGTGGGATTGCGACGGCACGAAAACATACGGCAGAGACATCTTCCATGCGATGTGACCGCCTCAGGAATGGACAACCCCGACGAGAAAGAACAGACTGTGTTGTCATTATGGCGCTTCTCCACTGAGGTTGCCACAGTAACAATTATGCGGCGTTCCTCCCTCCCACTCTCCCGTGGGTCAAGTGCCATCCAAATGGCGAAATCGGAATAAATTTCCTCCTTCTTCTCACCCCCTCCTTTTTATTCTTCTTCTCCTCCTTATCAGTAACTCCCTCTTACTCTCTTTTTTGCTAGCTCCTTATTTCCCTTTCCCTTTCCCGGCTCCAGGGTGCGAACCCTTCCTAAAGTTTGTTCCGCCCTTTCCTCTTTTTTCTTTCCAAATAATAGCAATTATCAACACCTCCATAATAATCATACTTTTCCTCCTCATCAGTTCGTTTTTCGGCTCTTGGCTTCTTCTTTGTTGTCTCCTGATGTTCCTGTCCCTCCGTCCGTTGTCTCTTGCGAGGCAATGGTTCGTACATAGTGACTGTTGCATTTAGAAGCTTGTGAAGAAGGGTGTTGTTGAAGCAGAGTGTTTCTCCTCCTCTTTTAGCCTGTGGTTCCTGGAAATGTCAGAGACAGTTGTTAAAAATCATAACAGAAAATGTGTGTTTATATTTTTTTTTCAATTGATTTAAGCGTCACTGAATTGCAAATTTAGAAATGCAGTAAGGTCAAAAAGCATTGTTGATCCTAAAGCAAAGGGGATTGATTTTTAATGACCCTTTTACTTTACTCTAATGTAACGTCAAATGTAGGTTTATTTGGATGCTGCTGAGTTTGTAAATGTATCACCGCTGATATTGAAGGCGAATTTATCAAGTGCTTATTTTTTATCTTATTGTTTTGGTTGCGGTAGTGGTGGCTTGAGGAAGGGCTGAGGGGTTGTTGAATTTTATCCAAGTCTCTGCTACGCGATTATGTTTGCCTTTACCTTTACCTATCATATGTATTCAACCGCTTTTGGGGCGCAGTTTCTGCAAACCCACCACGTATTCATTGAATACCGTACGATTCTGCGCTGGTCTTTTGCCTACAAAACTGCAATATAAGCAATAGGTTTTCTAACGGGCTCCTAAAAATGCTAAATTTTGATGACATTTGCAGATACTTTGTTGGTAGTTTAGGCACAGTGAACTGCCCAACCGTTGTGATGGGGTGTTACAAACCTACGCTGTCTCGTTCAATAGATCCTACGCAACAGAGCGATGCGAAATGTGAGAAGGCAGTTTGTGTTAACTCCACTTAGGCGGCCACAAATCTTGCGTGTGCTGAGAGAGAGTTTTAGCAGAGCGGAGATTCGTCCCAGATCGGCGCTTGGTACATGGTCGGCGCAGCGCGCACACGCAAAAACGTGTTCACCTCGTCTGCGCACGTGCAGTAGCGCTGGTACTGTACCAGGTACCGTATCAGAACTGTATCGCGGTTCGTCTATTACTCTCTAATCTGCTATCGCCAATAAGCAGCCTTAGGAAGTGGGTACCTGTTTCGTGCTTGAAATTAAGCCTAAATACCACTTTGTTAAACGACAAGCCGGTTTGGTATTGATTTTATGACAGGAACAGTAATTTTAATTTACGCTTCTTATTTCGTAAACATCAGACCACCGTGCGCGCCGAAATTTCTGTAGCGGACAATCGCCTCTACGCTGACATTCGCCAAAATTGTAGTATTTTTCTGGGCAGTACATTTCGAAGGAGGCTAGATTGTTAACCAAAAGTATACTTCCCAGATTTTTGTAAACGGTCTCGCTATTAACTTTATAGATATGTCAAACAATGGAGAAGTTAATGTGTAGAAACACCTTTCTACGTACCACGCGGTTAAGAGTTCCGACGCACACGTAGGCAATGTCTGTGCCATTGGAAATAGCCCACTTGCTGTGGTCTACGCTGTTGTTCACCTTCACCAAACCATTTTTCTGTAGTTTAAAGGTCAGATTCCGAACGTTTTCCACAATGAAGCTGCCATTACGCTGAGACGGCAGCTTGATGCATCCTCTACCTCTTTGCCACGTCGATACTAGTAGGCTGGAATTCAGTCCGGGGGCGACCTGGTTCAAGTACACATCTGCGGATTGGAGAAATTAGGAGTAAACGCGCATGATTTACCTGGGCTAATTGCATCCATTAGGTGCAGTTCAAGATTAAAACAGAATTAGGTAGCGCTAAGGCATAAATGTAATGCAAACGCTCTTTGAAGTGCGTGCCTTCAAACGGCCACTGTCACAGTAATTCAGATCATGTTTTCAAACACAACCTGGTAGCATCCTGATCGCCAGAATTTTGACAGGCGTAAAGGGAAATATGTAAACCAATACTGCTTTATTTCCGCAGTAACGTAAACACACGTCAAATCCCCGTTCTCACTGTTCTGACGTGCACCTCAGAGATAAACGAAGGATTTTCAATACCGATGCAATATGCGTGGTAAACACAATCGTGACCATTTTACCGCATACGTTACTGAACAGTGTATTTAGCAAGTCAAATATATTACAGCATTTTGCGGTAACAAGTAGTTCAACCAACACTCTATGGTTCCGCTTCCAGCTGACTTCTGAAGACTTACCTTGGTAATGCTCAAAACGAAAATTGTTTATAAATACCAAATCAAACGTATTACTGGGAAGTGTTATTAGCAGTTAAAAATCTGGTATAAAGACTCTGAGCAGTTGCAGTACTTTAGAAGCTCGAATTCTTTTTGCAGCAGTATTAGCAGTGTTGAAAACGTTTCATTGAACCGGTGCACCTGGGAGTGGTTCCCTATGCGGGGAAGCCATTTCATGAGCGGGAAGCCTTGTCGTCCGTTTTCTTCTCTGGAAAGGATGTGTTCAATGTATGGCTTCAACGCACGAAGTGGAGCTTGTTCCACCGCAATACGCACTGCCTTATTGTGGCAAGTTTTGCATTACTAGCGAAGTTGACGATGTTGGCGATTCCGGCTTTCCCTGCAGTGCCAAATTCTCTGGATGAAAATTAGGTATTAGTCTGCACTTTCTATAAACAGAAAAAAAAGAACATTGCTGCAAGTGTTGAGTTTTTGGTGTTTTTCTCAATAAAACGGCCCTTTATTAGGCTGTGAAGGCTTGCAGTTTACAAGCGCAATCATTGATGGTTTATCTAAAGAACCACCTCAGGCAAGAATGTCTGAAAGTGCAATGTAGTGGCCGAGTAATTTTTCATAAAATGGGTTATCTATAGGACTGGGGCTTCCCACATTTCTCGCTCCTCCGGTGCAGTGCAAATGCGATGAGTTGACCAGCTCGGAGCAAGACAATTGTTTGAGGTACCTGTTGAGGTTCTACTTTCTTCACAACGCGCGCTGTTATTAGCTCGCTGTGGCAGTTTGTCGCGCTTTTCTTAATTAGCAGCCGACACACATTCTCAGTGTTGTAGTGGTTGCGTGCGGTGACACAACGTCAAGCGTCCGCCGGCCTAAAGTCCACTGCTTAACTTCAGATTTGCGAAACCGAGATATTTTGCGGCAAACGGGAGTCTTAAAACGCAATGTGCTTGCTCACGACAGCATTCTACATCGGCGGCCCGCTCTGGTTTCCGTCATGCGGCACTCGCAAAAAGGTGCCTCTGTGGCCGCTTCACGTATGAAGAAGTCTTACCATCGAGGCAGCTACTCGTTCAGCGCGTGGACGATTATCTGTAGCGCATTTTTCTCCTACCATTATTTGTAACTTTACTTTTGACTGAAAATTCATCCCGTACGATGGCGTAAAGTTTTAGCTGCTCTGCCATATGTAAATTCAGTGGCGCACATCGCAATTCCTACGAATAAATATTAGCCCATTGCGAGCGGAGCGTTTCCGCGAGCAAAAGACGCTTCATGTTTTCTAGCTTTATCATTTTTGAGTGCGAATGCACTTTATAAGCGACCCTAAATTTCCCGTGACCGCCGTCCGTCCACATAGCAACAGCTGCGGGTGCGCGCGCTCCTCGTCTTCCTTGGCAAACGGGGGGAGATGGGCGCGCGCTGCTGGCCGCTACATGGCACATCCACGTGGGGGATTGGCCAGGAATCGGGCGTGAGAAGGGCTAATGGCCCGCTTAAGGAGTACTGACACGAAATTTCAAAGCTGAGATCCGCTCTAGCAATCAGTACACGACAGACAATTAGGTGTGCTGCATGGCACCTACCACGTTGGGGATTGGCAGGATCGGGCGTGAGAAGCTAATGCACCCGTAAGGAGTACTGACACGAAATTTCAAGCTGGATCCGCTCTAGCAATCAAGTACACGACAACCAAATACTGTCTGTGAATAAATATCTTTCTTTCTTTGTAGTTGTGTGGGTGCTGTGATTCTTCGCGAACATTACAAACCGCGAAATTCATGCATTCGCACTTTACATTTTCCCCTCGGAAATGCAAATTTTATTGCAGGCGGTGCGCTACATTTACAAACCAATTTCAGCTTGTCTCTGAAAAGAGACGCTGCACTGGAGGGTTACTCGCACAGACGGCCTCCCAAACTTTCAGTGTATCCACCAGAGCTGGAAACATGGATTGGCTGCAACGCGTGCAGGACCTCGCCTATAGCGGCCCCGAAGTTTTCAGCTACAGCTGCGTCAATGAGGCTACACATAACTGCGTTAGCGCTACTTTGAATAGCGACGAGGATTCGCAAGTAAACAGGGAAACAAAAAAAGCACTTTTTTGCACGTTAGTAGGGCTCCTGCAATGCGCAGAAATGCAAATCTTGCATATGTTGTCTGTGACGCTTACCTAGCGAATGCGCGCGTGAAATCACAACCTTTGTAATTATATTTCGGTCCCTTTAATACATTTAGGCTATTGCCTGGTGCACAGCAAACAGTCGTCCACAGGCGTACATGGAGGGCCACAGCTACCGCACTTGGGAGACGTTTGCGGATGGCGCCTGGGTTCGGGACAGCTTGATCTACGCATGAGCGGCTTCCCTAATGCTCTTGCCTTTGTTGTTTCATCGCGTCGCGGGTCGCCATTAAAAAATTCAAAAGGTGCTTTATTCAAATGCGGGGCTGAACCTAAGTGTTGTTTCGTTTTTTCCGGCAACCCACAGATTTTAAACTTGGCGCAGATATGCTTGTTATGGTGCCAACGTGGACTTTGAAATACATTTTTTTTCTGTTCCATTCTCACATGGTGTATCCGTAAAGGGACCATTCGTCTTTTATACAGAATGTACGCAATGTAAACAAATCTCAGGGAAATCAGTGTTACTGCAGTACGTTGTGGAGAGCCGGGTGGATAGGGCTGCTCTATGTCGCAGCGTACGCGCTCCAGGAACAAAATGATGCAACATGTGTTTGAGGATAATGCCATGGCTTACATCGCGGGAGAGTTTGAGAAAAGTAGAAGACGTGTTTTTTATATTAGTACCTAAAATTTGACATTCAGTTTATTCTTCATACGCATGCCCGTTGCATCTTCACCGTGCATTGTACAATTATATTATATGGTGCGTTTGTTTATAACTGTAAGGAGCACACGTAACTAAAATTCGAAAGTTGCACCGTAAGTACTGTTTCTACTATTTAGGCTCTAGGTTTGAACAAAACTGCGCTTTGAGCCACAGTGGATTTTTTTTGCGAAAAATTTGTATTCTTCGCAGCAGCGAAACATTTTAGATAAATCTACACCAGGCTCGAATTGAGCATAAAATTTACGTATTGCCCCTCGTAAAACATTTTGTAGCTAGACGTTAAAGATCCCCAGGTGGTCGAAATTAATCCGGAGCCCTCCACTACGGCGCTCCTGATCGCCTGCGTTGCATCGGCGCGTTAAACCCTACAATCAATCAATCAATTTTGTAGCTAGACGTCGCTAGAGTTGGCCGAGGCACACGGGCGTGTAACGTTTGGGGTTCACCTTGTCGCGTTCGAAATTTTTTTTCAGTTAGGCAAATATTTCTCCAGGGAAAATATTGCTGGATCGCGGCATTGGAATAACCAGAAAATGTCATGAAAAGTTGCAACCAAACTGAAAATGTTTACCAGATGCACTTTCTTCGTTCTTATCCGATCTTCAGTCTTATCTTCAGACTTTGAAAGTACGGAGGAAAGCTCTGACGCCTTCTCTTGTACATATATATTATATTTGACTGCCGTTGACGAGCAGGTAGAAACCATCACCATTTGGCTTCATGTACGATGAATTGGGAGCCCTTGAAATTGCTTTAGTTGGCTTCGTGTGAATGGTTTAGCGAACCTCGCATAAAAGCATGAAATGAAAATATGCTTTAACATTTTGCTTTGCTTTAACCGGATAACGGCGCCATGGAAACAATAAGCGCTGGCGGTGCTGTTTGTTCCTTTTTTCGACCCTGTTTGTACCTTGTGCTTTAGTTCTCAGAGTTCTACGATTTGTCACCTTGAACAATCTCTGCACGACGCACTCAAATATATCGTCGTTCACGACATCTAATTTGTACAACTGAAGCACAGCGGTTAGCTCACCAATATTCCGTAACAGCTTATGCCATTTCAGACAACCAGAGCGTGATAAAGAAGGCAATCTGCTAAAATTACCTTTCCCTAACACGTGGCCTCAACCGGCCCACCCCCCCCTCTGTAAAGTGGTGGGGTTGCTTACTGCGAAGCGGCCAGCGTGAAGGCTACGTTCTTCTGATCAACGAACTTCACGCCAGGGCGGCAGCCCATGACACCAGAATGGGAAGAAAACCCACCCCTCCTTCCTTTCTTTCCCTCCCTTTAAACACTTTTCCAATTAATAAAAGGTTTGCGGCGATACAAATATTTGGCCCAACCAAAGCTTTAAGTACATTCGGGAGCACAATATTCCTCAAAACGCGAGCCCGTGGCGAAGACTGTACTTGCGCACCCTGCAGAAACGACGGCTGCTGTGGAGGCGGACGTAGCACACATGCGCGTGCTTGCTTACTTTGCATGCTCGGAAGATTTATTGCTTACCGGAGCCGCGCTACGCCTATGAGCCATGCGCCGCGGGGCGATGCCTTTGTGCGATACGTTTTTTTGTGTAATTACATATCTGCGGTGTGGCATGTGCGCCGATTGAGCCGGCCTTTGCACATGTATGCCGTGCATGCTGATCTATGGTTACGCGGATTCGTCTCTGGTGTTTCCTGTATTTCACCGAATTGTACGTAAACCGAAAACACCTTCCAGAGGGATGGTTAGTTAGAACAGGAAGACGCGGGCAGGAGACTGAATTTGCCTGCCTGGAGGTAGGTTCCTCATCGCGGCGAAAGATCGCTCCAAAGGCGTCGCCCTGCGGTACCCTACTGACAATCGTAGCACGGCTTCCGAAGCGAGAAAACTTGCGTTCATGCGAGTAAGCAAGGGCGTGTGTTCGCGCTGCGTCGGGCCCGAAAGCAGGAGCCCTGCCTCCAGAGTGCGGAGTGCAGTTTTCGCCACGCGCTCGTGTGGCCAGGAATGCTGTATGCCTGCCTGTACTTGATAACTGGTCGCGTTCCGACAGCCATTATGTGGGAGCTCTTACACGTTTATTCAACAAGCGCAACTTAAAACAGACGGACGTTTATGGCAGAAACGTACCTGTATCATCGTTACCGTGTTTTGCGAAGCTTGTGTAGTTGTTCTCGGCCATATCCCTGAGCGTGGCGTCCAGCCCCCATGGCTTTATATCGATGAACTTCTCTTGGAAGAGGCCGCTAACGTTACCGGACTTGCTCCATGCAGCAGACGCTTTTGCGTATATATACGGGTGCTGAAGCCGCAGGTGATAGGCTGTACGATTCAAGCATAATGGGAGGCGGAAATGGAATGTCAGCTGTGCCATTTGTATGTACAATAGAGCAATTTAAGATAATTGAAAAGCAAACTTGCCTCTCATATTTATTCTCACTGAAAAATATGGTTAGTAGCTAAAATACAGCACTGGGCACATGGATGGAAGGCTGCCTAAGCTCTGAGTCGCAATTCACTCTCGACATTCCGAAACAATACCACCACTTGCCTAGGCTAATCCGTGTGAACGCGAACTCATTTCCCAGTGACTTGGGTGGAAAAATCTTCATTACTTTCCTTCTGACTTCAGTCTTATCTTAATTCAATCTCAACAATACCATGTGAGACGAGGTGGAGGTAGGGTTAAAGGTTGCTGCCTTTGGTGCTGACAGGGCAGAACTACATGAAACAAGAAAAAAAAGCTTGTTTGCTTGTAGGGTAATTGCTGGGGTAGAAAAAAAAACAGAGAGCCCTGATATGTATTTTAACTCTACCTTAGGTTTTCCGTTTAGCATCTTAAAGGTCATCTACTGGACGAAAAAATACCAGGGGAGTAGATAGACAAGCGCTGGCTCGTTCAGTTGAAAGCTAGCGCTTGCGTTGGCCCCTTGTATAAGTTGTGTCTAATTTTTCTGTGATATTAAGATGGTTATCACCATATATCCTAGCTCACCTCACTTCGGATGTGACTTGCTGGGTTAGTGAATTCGGTGTGATTGACGCTAACCTAATGCGACTTTGTTTGAGATTGAATAGGATTGCTCTACACTTGAGGATGAATTGAGGTTAAAACTTTGAGCACTTACTACTGTCCGGCGTGAACGCCGTCCTCCCATGTTTTAGTTTAGATACATGTGACTCTCCCCCTCCTCGAGAAAAATGTCAACGTGCGAAAAATCTTTTTTAGTCGTATGACCTTTCTTAATGTTTTGTTATTGTTTACTGTGGGATTTTTAAATTCGCCTTGTAGGTGTTGTATAGATATTTGTAACATGTACCGCTTTCTTTTTTATGAAATGCACAGCTCTGCTTGCGTTATGTACGATTTTCTGTCTGTAGGAGATTTTTTTTATTTTGTCTCTCCGAATGTAAGAACTTGAAACGCTTACTTTTTGAAAAAAAAAAATCCCCTGATTTTTTTTTCACAAATATCTCTATATGTGTTTATATCCCTAATACGTTTGTTCATGTCTTATGACAAACGTTTAGCTGCTGATCTTGCAAATGCGGAAACAGGAGCATTGGCAATGTGCGAATAAAGCTTTTTCTCTCAACTTCCCCTTTTGTTTTAATAGCATAAAATGAAATGACAATGTCTGTTTATTTATAAAACTTTCACAAGCCGAACTTACACCTGCGCAATGAGCTGCGCCGTAGTGCATGGCTGCAGAATAATTTTGACCCTTTAGAAACATATACGTACGCTGATATATCGACACACAGGCGTTTCATTTTTTCTTCTTCTATCAAAAACGGTCTTCGATTATGCCTACCTAAACTTCCGTATCTTGAGTAAGGTGTACTTGAGTGAGGTTAAGACGGGTGGTTTTAATTTTAGTTGAGATCAAGATTGTGCGGCTGTTACCTACCTCTGGTCCCAAACCTCATTCGAAACTTGCATGCTACCGTTTCCAAGTCATAAATGCGGCGTCGGGTTCCTCAGTCGGGATATGCATAACCTCAAAATATTCTTTGACAGAGAATGCCGTGCTAAGAACCGCTATAAACTTTCCCACTTTGGATACAGTACCCAGCACATTTAGCGTGCTGACTGTGAGAATAATGTAGTAGGCGTCAACAGCTGTGCAGTCGCTAGGAAAACGCATTTACCATCTACATAAATAGAAATGTGCGTAGAGCTTGAACATAAAGACCCATATCTTGCAGTGTAAGTGCTTTTAGTTTGTTCTGTAGTAATGTTATGTAATTTGCAGTGATTTGTAATGTACACCAGCTGTAAGGTGAAAATTTTTTATTTAAGACAAAGCATTTGTAAATAACTAATGTGGTCGTTAGCAAGCAGAAAGAAAAGGCGACATCTCGAAGTCAAAGCTTATGAAAGCGGTGCAGTGTTATGTGTTGTGCTCGCAAAGAAAGCTGGTACTCATCCAGACTGTCTATTACGCACAGGCAGCAGAACATTGACGTGTATACGTTTTTCTGTTCCACTGAGGTCACAAATAAAAAAACTACGGTATTATAGAAGCAAAGAGATTCTTCTGATGCGTTGACATCGCATGTTATTTTGTTAGCAGAAGAGGTTTCACAACTTTCGTTATGCAGAAATGAAAAAAAAACCTTTCGCTTTATTAGAACCTGATTGTGCGGTCCTGTTGGCATGACGTAAAAAGAAACCCTGTCCGCTGGACAACGAGAATTATATGAAGAACGCTGTTGTATCCAGGTCAATAAGAGGTTATTATGAATTCCTGAGGTGCACCAACAATAATCTTTGTTAGGTATTAGGTATTAGAAGCTCACTGGTGAAAAAAAGGACAAAACTACGATGTTTAGAAAAAATGAAGGATGCTCACACTAATACCTAAGACTTGAAGGTAGCGACGCTGTACACCGCCTTCACGATTATCACCATGGTTTAAGTCCACGATTGCAGCTGATTTGCTTGTTCTTCGCTGCCGCAACGACCTTTACGCCATCTTTGTTGCTATAACGGCGAAAAAGAAGCAAATAGAAGAATAACAAAGGAGCGGAGCGCGTACACTTAAACTAGGCACCCACTGGTGCAACCTGCAACCTATCACTTGCTTTGTGTCGAGCAGGTGGTGTGATTCCTCCCCCACAGTCACAACCGTGTGAGTAAGCCACTTGACATTCGGGCACTAAATCACTGTCGTAGCCGAGCGAGTAATATGAATGTTTTAACTGCGTCGATCCACCAGATGCTGGTTAGAATACTGCGAGTGATTTATTTTCTTTACACTGTTATATTGAGTTTTACAAAACGCCGTAATCAACAAAACGTATCTCTGACATAAATGTAAGGTACGAAGCAAGTCCTGAAAGGTAATATTTAACTCACCAATAGTATCCAGCTCACTTGTAGGAAACGTTGCACAGAACACTACTTGTCCGAACCGCATTCCGGTTTCCGGGTATTTGTACTTTCCTTTTTTGGTAATATTGGGAAAGTTTGGTACACTGTGGATTAACCACACTCCTGTTTCTTCGTCGAACATGAAGAGACCTGTAATAGGCACAGCAGATGATAAACCTTAGATGTAGGATTTTCATCCGAGGCCCCAATAAACGGCGTGAAAGGAGAGTAGGATCGAATATATTTGCAATTTTTTTCTGCTTGAACAATTGTTTTCATAATGTCGTTGACCAAATAGGATTCTGTAGCGTAAGAAAGAGGCTAAGCAGTTAAATGGGACACTCCCCTTTTACTCGCCGGCTCGTTTTCGCTGAAGTATTTTTGCGAATATCAAAAAAATGTTGCAATTTTAAAGTGGCTGAACCTTACGTGGTAGAGAAACTTCTTCTCAAGTGCATAGTCTTATTTTAAATGCAGAGCATTTCTTTACTCGCGATGTCACCCGTCGTTGTCGGCGCTCTGCGTCCGCAACAGGTTCCAGGTGCGCCCTCTCCCCCACTCCTCCTCTCCCGCATCACGTACCCTCCTCGCTCTCAACAACAGGTCCGCACCCCTCCCCCTACACTATATAAAAAATAATACTTACCGGCGCCTGGTTTCGATCCCACGCCCCTGCGGGCGGAACGCAAGGTAAACATGGTCACACTGCGCAACAAAGCCGACACAGAATGGAAGGCTACGAACGCGCCTTATATCCTTGACTCATTATACTACGTCAAGAAGCTGCTGATACAAGCATTCACTACCTGTGGGCGGAACGCGAGGTACATGGTGCTCTTCCCACTGCGCCACAAAACCGACACAGAATGAAAGGCCACGAACGCGCCTTATATCCTTGACTCATTCAAACTACGTCAAGAAGCTGCTGATAAACGCATTCACTACCACCACTCCCCAAACACTAAACGTTAACGCAATACACCCACCCCCTATGCGACGCATTTACTCGAGTCCCCCTCGTGGGGTGATGGGCCCTTTATTGTGCATTGAATGAGAACCGGTTGAACTGAATTTTCCATCGTCGTTGTTGGGATAGCGTACACTACTCCCGAAAAGGAGGACGACTATGTTGATGAGATTGTTATATCAGCCTTAATTGTATAAATACCCGTGCATGTAAAATAGCCTTGTCCGTACTTTTTAACGGTCTTTTTTTCGCGAGTTTTCATTCCATATAAATAAACACGGACACGAATTTGTAAACCGCAAGTTTATTTATTTCTGTGAAACAATTTACCTAAAGAGCAATCCCACCGTCTTTCTTTTACTGGAAAAAAAAAAATGACGAAAACCCCAAAAAATGATACCATTTCTGACACCGTTTCACTTTGTCTCTCCTTGTTCTTTACGGACACACACCATCTCTTCTCACTTCCTCCTCACAATTCCTGGCCATTTGCAGCCTTCCCTATTCACCATAGCTCTACCAAACCAACGAAAGTTGTTATTTTCACCGCTCTCCCCGTGCACACTACGCCTCTTTCAGTCTCCCTAGTGTGATTTTTCTGGCTCTCCTTGTCTTCATCGTTCTTCTTTCCTTTCCTACCCATTTCATCCATCAAATTTCATTTTCAGGAAAGGCTGCTATTAGGTGTTTTAACCCGAAAGTATTTTATGCCGGGATCGTCGCCGGGATCCACGAATATCTGACTGACGTCATATCCGTCACGGAAATGACATCGCGAGAAAAAAGGTGGCTGCACCAGGATTCAAGCAGGGTGCTCTGTCGACGCAACGGGAGATGCCAGGTGCCTTACCGACTCCCCTACGAGCCGAAGTGCAGACAACTGTATGAACGCGTCATATATCTTCCCTTTGACCACCTCTATGTCGATGGTGCTGCCGTCCCAGAAAGGTGCAGCGAAGTAGTGCATCCCGCTGCTCGTGAGCGCCGACAGTTTGCGCCAGCTGAGCTCGCCGCCAAGCAACCGTCTGCCGTACGCTCCACGGAGCAGAGACGCAGTGGTCGCACATTTGCGAAAGCGACGCGCCAAAAAATTGTCGCTCGTTAGGCACACGCACGAAACCGCCCCGCCAATCATGCGCTTTCGCTGCTGCGGACCCTGAGTTCACCAAAAGATTCGCTGGCAACTCGTTCGGTTTTGTTCGCATGGTTTGCGAGCACGTCTGGTTTCATTCGGGTTTACAAAGTGCTCCGGCGCTTGCAATCCAGTGTCTAATGTTGATGCGTCTGACGGTGCCATACGTACGAAATATAAATAGCGATGTGTAAGTTTATATCGATACAAAATAAACAATTACTGCTCCTACGCCTTTAACATTTCACATTTAACTGCGCCTTCACAGGATGTGAAGGCGCATCTCACTTTTGTGTTTTACCGATTCCTGTGAAAGAGGGATCAACCACATTTTTTGTATAATTTTGTGTCTCAGAAGCGCAGACAGGAAAAATTGAGCTGATAATGCCAGTATTCATCAATTCAGAGGCATGGCCATTATTGGATCATAAGGCATGAAGTTTTTATTTCGAGTAGGGATGTTTTCTGATCGCCTGCATTTTACGACACCCAGAGCCTGCAGAAACAAAACAGAAGGCGACAGTGCCAGTATTAACAGATCTATAGACATTTTGACAAACCAGGATATAGGTTTCCTTACCCGCCTCGTTATCATAACCTGAGTACATTGCAGCAGTTTTTACAGGGTCGAGCTACGCAGAAACAGAACAAGGGTTGAATAAGTCGCACAAGGAATCCCCGAAGAACGTTTTACGAAAGAACTAGTAGTTTTGGTTTTGTTCTCGGGACGCTTGAGCGCATTTTGTGCGGTGACGTAGAATGAAAACTTCAGGGTCGAAAGAGTTCTTGCTTCACTTTTATTACACTTGCATCTCCTGCTGTGACTGATATCAAACCCGACTCGTCCACTCTTTTTCTTCTGTTCTATCCCCTTCCTCCAGTGAAATTCTTAATTTCCTTACTCGTACTTGATTATCTCACCATAGCCATCACACTTTCCCATCCTCACTTCCCTGCTCTTTCTATCCCATTCTTCCTCCGGTTCTCCAACCAGCAATATTTCGCAAGTTTTTTTTTTTGCATTATCCTTACCCCCTGCCCTCCTTCAAACCCTGTCATCTTTCGCTAACACGTTGCCTCTGATACCCCTCCACGTCGCCATTCATGTCCTTATTCCTCTTCTCGGTACGCTGTTTCATATTCTTCTCCTTCGTTTCGACCCATGGTTCCATTAACCCATTGTTGACCCATCTGTAAACCAATGTTTTGCTGCCGGTCAGCCCCCGTTTTTTGTTGCTCCTTCTTGACCGTAACTAACCTACCAATATCTGGTCGGACCATCTCCCATTAGTGAGAAGGGGCACCAGAAACATTATTCGCTAACACTGAGAAGAGCCAAAAAGTCATACAGGAAGCGCTATGTTTAATGTCACATAGTTCATGCGAAGGTTGGGGCAGTCCCATTTTGGCTGCGTCACTATGACATTGGTCAACGTGGGTAAAAAAAGATAAGCACCTTTTGTGTGTCCGTATTTTGCGTGGCTCTTTCTGTTGACTTGGTCATTGTAGACACCGTAGACCAAATTCTGCAAGAGTCATAACTGTCACTTTCACGCCACCCGTATTTCTTGTCGCTTAAATGCATTTTTTATAAATTCAGCTCTTCTTGTTTGCAATGATATTAATGAATCACGTGGCAAACCCAGAGGCAAATATTCCCCCCGGTCCCATCTGGAAACGCAGGTAGCTGACACAAATGACGCCTTCTCGCATTCTTAGGTACAAAAGAGTAGAAATCAATTCACCAAAAAACAAGCTTTCATTCACGCTTGCCTTGAGGTAAAGATATGGCGGTGCAAAGTCAAAGTGAGCTTAGAATTTTAACATTTTCGTTATGGTCTTTGCTGGCACTGCAGATTCCTCTACAAACAATTCATCTTTTTCTATACAAGGTAGGCAAAGAGCAAATACAACGTTAGGGAAGAACATAGAACTGGAAACCTAAGATAGTGTTTAAGGAGCATTCAAGCTTTGAAGAATGCGGAGGCTTTGTTTCAACTAACTCTTGTTAAACCTTTATTAGCGCGTAAGGAACAGAAAGAGATCCATCCAGCTAGCCAACGAAAAAAAAGGAAAGATGACCTGTTTTGCGTATATTATAAAGGGACAAATTGAAGAAATCAAATCATTCAAAACGACCGAAAATCACATAAAGAACATCCCTACACACAACACGCAAAGACAGACACACACATACACACACAAACCCATTCACACAAACGCGCGCAAACGCACGCAAGTCGCACACACGCGCACGCACACGCGCACGCACAACACACACACAAGTGGGTTCGCACACACGCAAACATACAGGCGTACGTGCGCACACGGCAGTCATCTTGGGTTTTATTTCTAGCGCATACAGTCGCTGGACACATATATTCCAAAAATATAAGGCCTACCTAGAACAAAATGTTGTGGGACAGCTTAAAAGCGAAGCTAGCTAGATTATGGGTACACATGTAACACAGCGGTGATTACAAGTAAAAAAAAGAAAGATAGTTCTGTGTCAGTTCCACGCGGCAGGCAGATTGCAAGTTAGCCAAGTACCACTAGGACAAGGATGAAGAACAAGTGAGTTACGGTGAGACCAGCTGACAGACAATTTTACGGAATAGAATCGTGAATGGAGTACGGAAAAAAACGGAAGAATAGGTAAAACGGAAGAAAAAAGTAGAGTTTGGTCTGTGTTAACATTCATCATTAGAAATAAGGCAAAGGCTAAAACATCAACAGAGTAGAACGACGACAGCGCGCTTACTATTGTTACGTGGCGGCGGGAAGAATGTCAGGAACAATGCCTGAATGCGAAACACTATATTTACATGACGTCGGCAACCACAGCACCAAGCAACGCAATGCACCAGACACACAACTTCGTCCGCTTCGTCTTCTATTCGTGTAATGTTGGCCCCTCTACAACGACGACCGTTTCGGTCGTGGGCGCACTGAATAGACGAATAAGTGGAATGAAAAATTGGGTCATTACAAACAGTGAGAATGTCCATGCCACCGCGTATGAAGGGGATGAGCTCGATGAAGCATGGCTCGCAAAGAGTGATGCGCGTCAATGCTGCCCAGAAACACCGAAGGCCCTCAAAGATGCGCTGGTTACTGGGCGGGGCAGCGGCGTCATCGTCCGTTCTGGACACGGCGGATCCCTTGTCGGCTGGTCACGGCGGGTCATCGGCTGGGGACAGAGGGCTGCGGATGCGGATCTGTCCATGAAGCTCCGGGGCTGGTGCGAAGCGAGGCAATCCAGGAACTCTCAGGAAAACGCATCACAAGCCGAGGCGGGCAATGCTTGAGTGCCGGTATGGGGATGTAAGTGCAGACTCCACCAAAATGTTACTTGGCGGCAAGACGAATGAAAGGAACAATAATTGAATGCTGAACGGTATATTTACGTGATGTCGGCTATTGCAGGAAGGTGGTCGAGGTTGAGGCTAAGGTGTTGGCACCGGAGGTTGACACAGGCGCACGTTGCCACGAAGGCCCGAGAGTTCTGGGGACAGACCGACCCTGCGGCGACTGGTCCAATGCACATGGGTGTCGATGAGACCAGTCTTTTATGGGCTGGTGCCCGACTGGGATCCATGCATTAGGGAACGGAAACCCCGGCTGTCCAGCAGTTTTGTGTCCCGATAGACGCACGGAAAATCGGCTGTAGGGTGTTTCATCGAAATATTCGGCATGGCGCCTAAACCATAGAGGCGAGATTTCAGGTCAGATATCAGCAAGAAATGGCTTACGGAACCAAGCACACCGGGCCCGGGGCACACGTTTAGGTCGTCGTCTTCGTGCTACCCGACTAAACATGAAACACGGCAAGTATCGCTCACTCAAAAGATTGTACCAAGCACATTGACCGGTACAGACCATAAACAGGAGATTCCTCTGCTTAACACATAACCCACGCGACACCATCAGCGGAAACCTTTATTTGCGAAGACAAGAAAAATAAAAACACCTTTCTTAAGCGAGAGATGGTTAACCGAGAAGGTGCTTGAACCGTCCTAGAATGGCGCAATCGGATAGGCGTGGGTTTGTGAACGCGAGGGACCAAGGTGCGATTCCTATCACGGAAAGGACCCCTTTTCTTGAGGAGCTTGCTCTTCCGTCACTGAGTATAAATATTGTTTTGTGAAATCAACTGTTTAAGGCAGGCTTTCCAGCAGCGTGTTTTGGAATGGCATTGAAGGTAATTAGCAAGGCATAGAAATATTCTTCCAAAATCCATTTATACTCTGCCAGTGTAAAACTATCAGGCGCGTCTGCCCTTAGCTCATGCGTACATATTCCAAGACCAAACAGACGCTAACGCTGATTTCGTATTCACCTTTTTTATCTAGTGCCGGTTCCTTTCAACGAACCGTTATGCTTCCTCAGGCGTACATGGATACAATGAACAGTCTGGCACCCATACACACGGCCACAAAACATGACACTGCCGCACGCGACGGTTGTTCCGCACGGAAGAGTAATCTGTTCTTGACTGCACACCGCCGTCTCTCCTGTGGAACGAGATGGTACGTCAAGCAACCCCTCGATAGACCAATGAGGCTGCGTTCGAATTGTGCGACGTGCTGTGTGTGATAAGGGGGGGGGGGGCGACCAGTAACTTACAATGAGAATATTCTGCTCTATAGGCTCAGCCGACTTAATTTTATGCTGCCCACACAGCACCAAAAAAATGGCACATGGTTGCATTGCGCAGGTTACAATCAAATACGCTCCCTCACCCCACCCTGCTTCACCGCAACTCTCCCGATCCGTACAAAAAAGGTGGAGATGGTTCACCATTGCAGCAGCACCTCAACAACGCATAATCTGGCCATGCGGCAATAAACAAGCTGCTATTGAACAAGGCATGCATATAACAAGCAATAAGCTGTGCGAGGACGCGTTGCTCATCTCTTTTCCTGAGATAAAAGCTGCTGTCATCCAGTTGGCATTGGTCGCCGCCTGACCATCTTCTGTGTGGGCAAAGAAACGAGACATTCCCTAGAGGTGTAACCATCTTAGAAGAACTGAAAAACTGGTCTGTTCTCTTTCTCCCTCTCTATAGTGCCAACGTGGGAACCAATATTTGAAAAAAAAACTAAAATATTGTAAATAAACAAAGAATTCAAAAGTAGTAGTCTTTTAGTAATATTGTTCTTGATAACGTTCACGCCGGAGACAGAAGTTTCAATTCCTGTGCGATGTCCCGCTTTCGTCACTAAAATTTCTTCCTCTAATCCTGTATTTTATAGCGCAGCCCTTGTTTCGCAGCGGCGCCTGCGCCGGCAACGGTGTCAGTCTACGTCCGCGTAATCAAATGAGCCAATGAAGCAGCGAAAAGCCGAAAGAAAACGAAGAGGAGCGTTTGGCGAAAGTGTGAAGGGGAGGCCGGCAAGCACGGCATTTGCGTACTCTCTCTCATGGCCTCTCCCTGATACTTTCTTCAGACGCTGCTCGGTTCGCCATTGATCTGAACCACGTGACATCCGCGCTTGGGGTTCAGACGCAATTGGCAACAACACGCTGGCTGCTCCTCTGTGCGTGGCCCATCCCAACCACGCGACATTGCGCGGGATGTACAAACATGATTTGCAACATGATTCTCGCCGCCGGGGTCGACGCGCTGCGAGATAACAGCAAAGTAGTGCGCACCGCCATGCGTTCGGTGGCCCCGCGTTCACTTCCTGAGACGCAGCAGATATGCGCCGTGAACCAGAAGACTGCAGTAGGCGTGCGCACACATTTCGCATCAGGGAGTGTAGTAATCTTCAATTAATTTTTTTTCTGCCCGACATGTGGGCTGCTTGTGCGCGCCTTCATCAAGTTTCAAGTCTTCGCACGCTAAGGCTGTAAGAAACTGAATTGTCATGACGAGCTTAAAATCAGCTACAAACAAATCGCGTCTTTTCTTGGAGCAAGTAAGTTTGAATGATGAACCATTTCGGCCGAAAAATGTGGTCTACTCTGCCTTAGTATTGGAGTTCGTTTCCAAATTGCTTTTCAAACAGTTAAGAGGGGTTTCCTCGCAAGTCCAAATCAGAGGAGGACCTCAAAGTGGCGATGATGCCATACGTGCATGTCGTCTCGCATAGCCTCAAAACAAAGAAGGAAGATTCAGGCTAGGGCAGGTTATTTTCCTTCCAAAAATGGCCTGAACTATTTATACTGAATAATTACAGCAGGCCGGACGTTCGTGAAAGCAACAGCGCCAATTTAAATACGAACGCGAAAAACACCAGGGCAACGCCACGTCCGTTATTTTTATGGGCGAGGTCTTTGAAATCGACCACAGAGCGTGTTCGGTCCTATGTCCCGAAATGCTTGTTGTGAAGATGCCGCAGCAGGAAAATGCTGTAATCGTTGTTAGGCTGCTTGTTGTTAGGAGTGCGGCGTCGCGCGTAAAGCAGCGATCCACTCTTTAACAACTGAATGGCTTTGTCCGACAACGTTATACCTTCAGTTGAGCACACTTGTTGCACTCACCGCAATGAAGAAAGTTCTTTGTTGCGCTGAGTGCAACAAAGAAGCATAAGCCACACGTATTTACGGGGCCAGGGTGAATAAAAATACCAATAAGAACAATAACTATAATATTAAGAACGATGACAGCACTGATAATATTTTACGAGTTCAGAGTATTGATCCGCAAGTCGAATGCCTCTCCATGAACAACTTGTTGTTCGGCGAATGTGCGCATATTTAGTGAACAAAGACGGGGTTTGTACAAAAAATACAGCACATAGGCAAGTACGGGACGAGCGTTCTTAGCCTTCCCCATAGTTTTCCCCGTCCATCCACATTAGTTGATCTGAATTCATTGTTTTCCTGACGTTTTATATGTCAACCCCACATTGTAGCTCTTCGATTTCTATGCAGCTAGTTCTGTCTCCGAAGAGCCATTCTGTCACCTTGATTGAAAATGTTCTCCACAATATGAGCCTCGTCGCAGTTGTACTTTTTTCTGTTAATTATGGCTGAGATGCATTTTACTAGAGTTTTATCTCTACGCTTGTTTTAAATCCTCAGACCCAGCCGCGGCGGCTCAGTGGCTAAGGCGTTGTGCTGCTGAGCACGAGAACGCGGGTTCGATTCCCGGCCTCGGCGGCCGCTTTTCTGATGGAGGCGAAAAGCAAAAACGTCCGTGAGTACGAGCTTCCGGCGCACGTTAAATATCGCCAGGTGGCCAAAATTAATCCGGAACCCTGCCCTACAGCGCGCCTTATCGACTTGGTTGCATCGCGCTTTAAATACTGCAATCAGATCAGATCGATCTTCATTAGTTTTGGATTGATTGTGAGGTTCAACGCACCGACGCAACGTAGGCGATGAGGCGCGCCGTAGAAGAGGGTTACGGATTAATTTTGGCCACCTGGGGATCTTTAACGTGCGGCGAAATCTCGTTCACACGAACGTTTCCTGCATTTCGCCTCCATCAGAAAAGCGGCCGGCGAGGCCGGGAATCGAACCCGCGTTCTCGTGCTCAGCAGCACAATGCCTTACCCACAGGGCTTTAAATCCTTATAGTTGCTTCTATCGCATTTTTACAATGACTCACTGAGATTGTGGGAGTACTCTGTCGCGGTATTTCGCGTTTGTAGTTTTTTTAACACGAAAGTGTTTTATGCCGGGGGTTCACTAAGATCTAACTGACGTCATATCCGTCACGGAAATGACATCGCCAGGAAAACTTTGATTGACGCGGCGGCGCCGGGATTCGATCCACGAACTCTTCCGTCGCGACGGGAGGCACGAAGCGAACTCCCGACTATGCTATGAGCAGACGCGTTTATAGGGCGACAAACGCACCTTATATCCTTTCTTTCAGATGGTGCTGCAATTTAGGATAGGCGAAGCGAAGTAGTGCATCATGGCAGTAATGAGCGCCGACAGTTGGCGCCTCGATACCAGCGCCTACGTGTAGGGGGGACGCGCAGCGTAAGCTGCAAAGGAGCCGACGGGCGGATATCACGCTCGTGACACGATCCACTGCTGTTCCTCCTTTCGCTGAAGCGGACCGTGTGTTCACCAAACGATTCGCTGACAACCCATTTGGTTTCGTTCGCAAGGACGGTTTGGGAGCGCTGTGGTTCCAGTCGGATTTACGCAATGCTCCTACGCGTATAATCCAGTGTCAAACGTTGATGCGTCTAACGGTGCCATACCGACGAAATATAAATAGCGAAGTGCAAGTTCATATCGATACACAATAAACATTCAACTGCTCCTGTGAAGGTACATTTCACTTTCGTGTTTTACCGGTTCCTATGGAAGAGGAAACAACCACATTTTTTTCTTATGAGTAGTCAACAGAAATTAGCACTTTTTTTATACCGTTGCTTTTAGCTACCCCAGTATTCAGCATTTATTACACGAGAGCGATTGTCGAAGGCACTTCAGCTCACAATTATTATTACTATAATTTGTGTTTTGTTGGATTGACCACAACTGAAAGCTTTTCTAAAGCAGTTATGTTCAGCCCTCTTATTTAGTACTTGGTTACCTCGGCCTAAGTGGGCCGTTTCATCCCAGAGCCGAACATTAGTTTCGGTTATTTGATTATATGTTTGACCGAGCGCAGCGCTCTCTGACTAGAATTGCTGAAATAATTTTGGAAGGTGATCTCCCGATTAACTGAAGGTTGTACCTGCACAAAGAAATCAAGCGTAGCTAACAAAAAAACACCAAAAAATAGGCAACTAAGGTTAGAAAAAAACGCGTTAAAAGTAGCCGAAGGAGGGTAAACAGGAAAACAATAAAATAAAAAATGAAGCATTTTGTTGGAAATGGCATTTAATTGCTCTTTAAAGCAGCGAATTCTCTTTTCTCGTCTCCTACATTGCTTTCTTGTTGCAGCCATACACCTGCCACATTGCTGGCGCTTTGTGAGTCATCTGTCCGTAGATTAACCGCTGAGTACGGAACCAAATTTGAGAGATCTTATGTGATCTGCTTCACGTTAAGTATCCGAAGCCTTACCTCAGGCGCCTTCCATTCAGCTAGAGGGGCGATTGTGTAGAACAGCGCACTGACACTTTCGTTAATTTTCCTGTGTGATAGTGTCCAAGTTTCTTCTAATGGCGACGTATTGTTGTCAACGTAGAGATATTCGGCACCATTAAGAACCTTATTATTCGGATGGATTCTGGAACGGTTCGGTAGCTTGTAGATGAAGAACCTGTAGAAAAAGGCGCCCACAAGTAAAAATAAAAAAAATATTCTCTAAGCATTCCGCACAGGAGATCACAGCATACCTATACACAATGTATTTTTAACAAACAATATTTTACTCTTGCTGGGACTGATAATACGACTCAGCTAACTGAGGGGAAAAACTGCGCTACATGCGTTTTGGCTTTCCAGCTACTTACTTTTGTAGGGCACTCCTTTCACATTATTATTTGAGTGAAACACACCAAGACGGTGGATATGGGTTTAAATGCAACTTGTTCTTATAATATTTCCATCGACAACCACTATTGCCTTGTGGATTTGTTAGAAATACTAGTTGTGAAGCATCGTTTCTTTAGCTGCAGGTTTTTTGTCGGCGCGGCCTCAGTATAATGGAGTTTCGCTGTGTTCAGCGTTCTTTAAAGCAATGTATGTGGTGGACGTCATAGCGTTTATTCCACCATAACAAACAGAGGAAGACGTTCTGGTTTTATAAATATTCTCGGCTAAAAATAAACAAGTGGATGTTTGCGCTAATTGTACTGCGTAGCCATGAAAACAGATATCGGAAACAGGAATGGCACAAAGCGCATTCTACTTGTGTTGTGGAATTTGGGGATGAACACTTATAATAAGAGCAGAAGGCACCTATGGAAACATTGATGTTGGTTTTCCAGCAACTGGCATGTCGGCTACCACCAAAAACAAATCGTGCAAACAGTGTGTATGCCAGTGAAAAAGCGAGAGAACGTGATGCTTACCAGTCGACGTCTTTGTTTTCGTCGTTCTTGCACCAAATACTCGCATTGGATGGAGGTACCAGGAGAGTAACTGCTAAACAAAAAACTGCCAAAGCTTCGAAACTTCTGACCATGGTCTTTATGCACAAATATCGGGTAAGTCAGTGAATATTTTCACAGCAGTCTTTTCCGCTTCTAATAACAGTGACTTACGACTTGTTATCAAGAATCCGAACCAAATAAGGGTGTTTGTCGTGAAATAAATAGGCTTCAAAAACGAAGTTAGGTGTCATGCGGGCTAATACCTTTTAAGAGAGGTTTTTCTCTGATACGCAATATTATACCCCTTAATCACGGCGCTTTGTCTGATTGAGCAGTGATAGGCTCCTACCTTCGAATGCTCCTACCTTGCTCGAATCAGATAGGGCAAGTATTCTTGGTGAGAGAACCGACAATAGAGGTTAATAATAAAGAACTGCTAAAAAATGAGGACAGAAGCAGGTGAGTCGGAACACAGGGCATCGATTTACACTGGATTTTTATATCAGTCAAGAAACGAACGAACGAAAAGAAACTGTATAATACGCCATGTGAGAAAAACAGAGGGGAGGAAATGAAAGGTAAGATAGAAAGTCATAACGAAAACAGGCGTTGTGACACCGGGCAGATGCGACACTTTTTGCCAAAAAAAAAGAATCAAAGGCCAGCGCAATAAACATAAACTGAAAGTCACATTCTAGAGGTCAAGAGCTTAAGAAATACAGTTACGTCACTCAGCAGGCGTGACGTAACGAAGGGGGCAGCTACACTGTCTGGCTTAACAGCTTCGAAAAAAAGAGTTCGGATTTGACAACCCAGCATTGACTGCACTCAAAACACAGAGGACAGGCATGCATAGAGACAAAACATGCCAGAACGCTTTTAGGTTGTGCGAAAGGACATTGACGCACGGAAATAAAATTTGATCAGAGGCTCGAAAATTCCTACATTGTGCGTCGTGAGTTGGCAGCCCGTGACGTCATAGAGGTACGAAGTTGCTGGCATGGCGTTGCTGGCAGAATTTCTGCGAGCGAGAGGGATGATGCCGCGGAGCAGTAGGGCTCACTTTTTTGAAACCAAATAAGACCGAAGAAGTTGGAAGTCTTATTTATTTGGAAGTCTTTTTCTGGGTTCCCAGAAATGTCAAGCACAAATTAGTTTGAAAAGTTCAAAATCATGCCTATGCCGAGAAATGTAGTTTTAAGATTTACGATGAGAGTCTGGGCTTGCTAGGCCCCTTCGCGAAATGGGGCGTAAAAAGAAACAGCGTTTTTATTAGAACGAAAGCTTTTTTAGTGGTGCTGATGGCATTATGCCAAAAAATTGCATTTCTCCACAGGCCCGATGGTCGCGGAAAAGCCACAATAGGATTTTTAACACTCAGAGTTCGCGTGAAACTGGTCTTCCATTTTAACAAAATGGGAACTTGAAAACTGCGAAAAGGGAGCTAATATAAGGCAACGCACGAATAGATTATGTAGAACCAGTGCAATAGTGTACCTATACCGCATAAACCTCCAATCGGTTTAAATATAGATCGATGGTATGTGCATTTACTTAGTGCGGGAAAAATTGTCGCATGGGGGATTCTTCGTGCGAACGCACCGTTAGTTCCCTTGGCGCTGCCCTTTTTGGACCTCCCTTGATCTTACAGCTCCAATTAAGGCCCCTCCTTTGAGCCCACAGCGAGACTCCACAAATAGAAGAGACCGAAACAACAACGCCCCAAGGCTCTTACATATCCAGACCCCTCACCTTCACCCCCGCACTTAACCGAACAAAGATATCTTCCTTAACTAGTTCTTGATTCATACCTGGGCTGTGCGAAAGACCATTAGAAATAATGCTATTCTCAGAACGCCCATTAGACGTCCCTACTATCATCATCCCATCACATCGCAAGAATTTCAGCTGGTCCTTCACCAAGTTTTCTCTACATCGCGCATTCATTTCTCGTTACCACGGAACCACAACTTGCATTGACTTCACATCACTGTCACATGGTACTACTCTCTGTGGAAATATCAGCTATGCCACAAGAGGTGGCCTATTGAGAGGTTTTACTTTCGGTCTACGTGATTTGTACAGGACGCCTTTCGAAGACCACTTCCGCATGACTTAACCCGCTCTTTCTACTCTTCTCTGTTGGCCACTTATCATTTTTCCTTTCGTTTCTCCAACTCAGGCAAGCTGTCTTACTGTCCAGAGCCAGTTGAGGATTTTCCCATTGTCTGCTGGTGCAATTTCTGGTCGCTCATGCTTGCCAATTTCTTGCCGCTGTCTTTGGCCCTCGTTCTTTGGCACGCCATCACCATCGACCCATCGTTTTAGGAAGTTGTGTAACAAATATTAACTCACGTGCCTCATCGCTGAAATGAGTGGAAGAGTTGTACGGGTATGGTAACAAATACCCCCTTCACAACAGCACAAGTTCAATCCAGAACACCCTAATGGTAGCTTATATCCACAGTGCACTCATGTCGAACTAAACCAAGACAAGTGAGGGCAACATAGACGCAAAAACGTGCGGTGGATCCTTCTTTCATTGGAATCGGCAAAACGCCGAACTAAAAGGTGCCTTCAAAGGAGCAGTTGAAGGTTGAAGGAACCTTCACGAGCCTAACCCCACCAGACGAAGGGACACCGACACCCAAGAAACAGAAAAATAACCGGTTTATACCGGGAGAACAATACCAAAAATGACATGCACAGAAACAGCAGTTTGAAACTCATAACGGTCATGGGAACAACGCGACAGCGGAGAGTGCCTCAATTCACGCGCGTCCCCCGTACACGAAGGCGCTGGCATCGAGGCGCCAACTATCAGCGCTCGTTAGCGTCATGAGGCACTACTTCGCTTCGCCGGTCCTAGACGGGAGCACAATCTGAAGAAGTCATAGGGAAGGATATATGGCGCGTTCGTAGAGCTGTTGAAGTCTAAGTTCATAGCGCAGTAGGCATAGCTCCTCGTACCTCCCGTTGCGGCGAGAGAGTTCGTGGGCTCGAATCCGAGCGCCACAGCGTCAATTGCACTGTTTGTGGGGACGTCATTTTTGTGACGGACGTCAGTGAGAGTTTGTTGTATCCCAGCATCAAACGTTTTCGTGTTAAAATATAGAAATGTTTACAGAAATTGGCTCCCAAATATTAGCTTTCTGAAACGGGACTCATGTAGGCAGGGCCGACAATGTGGCTGCCTTTTCTGTTGCGAAACAGTAAAAAAGGGAGCGAGGTTGTTTGATAAATGACCGAGTGTTGGAGGAAACATCTGCTCCATAGTGCACTTAAAGAATACTGAAGCGGCGACAAAACTCTCAACAACACAATCAAAACGTCGGTGAATCCAATGCCGCGGAGTTATTTGTGCCCGCATTCATCTGCAGTGCTCTCGTTACTAAAACATTGATTTAAATCGAGATCTTTTAGAATAAACGATAGCAGTAAGGGAAGTCGACCGCAACTCAAGACTCGTTCATCATCAGAAAACATTTGCAATGTGCCGCACAAAAGATGGGATGGACACGCGCTGTACTTCGAACACGAGATATCTGAGTGCGGACAAACGCCTGTAACAAAACATGAACAACCAAGTAGAAAAGCGCTGTTCAGGGGAGTATAGCTACCTGGAAAGTCTTTGTTTTGCATGACGAAGCCTCACTTCATAATTCTGTTATTTACATGCTTAGCGGACTGCCACACCAAAATTGATGTCGATCACAGTGGATTGTGAACTGCCTGAAATATAAAAATTACCATCTTCCCACGTGGGAACCCTGAGGGGATGCAAAGCCGTGGAGTAATAGCGTGTTAATTGGTTGTTAGAGTAAAGACACGTGTAGTAGCGTATTAAATGTCTTCTTTATTTATCGAGTAGTGGGGAACGTTTCGCGACTTCTCGTTCTCGAACCGAGGAATCCGCTGTTCGACGCTGGCGTTTCGAAGCGTTGTCACGTTGCCGAACGCCATCTGGATCAGCTACTGGCCGCTGGCGTTTCAAAGCGGCTTCTAGTTCTCGAAGCGAGGAATCCGCTGCTCAACGCTGCCGTTTACGTTCGGCGTCGCGAACTCTCTGTGCAGCCTTGTCTTCGGCAGTGCTCGCGGTTCTGACAATGTGCTGGGTGGCGCTAGTTGAAGGTGTGCCAGCCAGTTCGCTGACGGAATCGTTGGCGTCCATTTCCAGTCATCGGACGGCGCAGTACCGAAGAAGCAATTGAGTGGAGCGCAGACGCGGTTTATTTGCAGAGCAGAGGGAGTGGAGAGGAGGAGCAGCGCGCATGCGCGTGATTCGACAGCTGGTGGGGAGAGGGGAGAGAAGGAACAGCGCGCGTAGCGCACAGGTGGTGTGGAGAGGGGGAGGAGAGAGAGCGGCGTTATCACAGCTGTTGTAGAGAGGCGGAGAGGTGCGGATGCCGGACGACGGAGGGTCGACTAAGAGATGCTTTGCATCTAAACTGGTATAGAACTTTTGCGAGGCCCGCACCAACGTTATAAGTGTCACGCTAAGGTGGGTATCTTTTTTCACGTGGAAGCAAGTTTCGGCGTACGTCATTGTACAAAAACATTGTCTTCTCCTGCCTGTTGGAGATGCAGCTTCAAGGCTTTTGTACCACTTGCCATTGCGGAGAACAATTGCAATAATAACTGTAAAATGGGTAAAGAAAGAAAAGCCAAGGGGGTGTCATCCCCATTTTTGAATTACAGAGCTGGGGCGCTATTCCAGAATACGCGAGAAAGCTCGCTCCCGAGTTTCCAGCCGCTGGCGTTAGTAGTGATAGTAGAGCATCGCATAAGCCGAGCGAAACCGGCTCAATCGCGCGGGCACGCTTGGCATTATCCGCGCGACCAGTTGAGGCCACTCACGTTGAAAAAGCACGGTGAGTGCAAACATTTGCGTTGCCGCGCCGTCTAGAATCTAATGGCAATCAGCATTCTTTTGCGCAAAGTAGGTAACCCAGCTATTTCCTTTGAAACTCCGGCCTGGACCCAGCCTTTTTTCAAAGCTCCGCCCTCTAAAAGGCGCGCGGGGTGGCTCCGATTTTTTCTGTGTTCTGTTCTTCCACTGAATTGTGTTCGCTCCATGGTTTGAAGGTGGCTCCAGTGCAGCTCAGCAGAAGCGCAAACCTAGTAAGCGAAGCAGTTCACTGTGGCGAAAGGAACGCGCCCTACTCCCGACTTTCAAACGTGACCGGCTTCGTTTACGTGCCGAAAGCGGGCGTAGTATCCGACATGGCCCCAATTAAGGTTGTCATGATCGTGTTTCAACAATTTACGAGCGCGTTTTAGACGTTGAAGGTGTGCCACCTGTCGCCGATTGTTTTTGCTGTGTACGAATACCGCTACCGTGGGAAAATCTTGTGTTGGCCGCTCCTACTGTTCGGACTAGAGCGAACTCTTCGTTGTGACCAAACCCCCTGCGACTGTGGCAGCATTTGACTGACGGTGGCCTGGGGAATTAGTTCGTTTATTGTTTACTGCTACGCTTTGTTATCGGATCATCAAATGCGAGTTACTTCGTCGCTGCAACGCTACCCCACCAGCGAAGTGGACGCCATGGCAGCCATGGTTTGGTGGTGCTTCGGTCGCTACGCCGCGCCCACTAATGGGCTGGGTGTGTTTGATTGACAAGAGAACTTGGAGGAAACTCTGAACGGATATTGCACGGCCGAGTAGAACTCGTGACGCTCGTGTTGGCGGCTGCTGCGGCGTGGGTTATTGCTCATGGTCACCGTAGAAGGCAAACATCTATCCTGACAGAGTTTTTCCTTTAAGGGAGGAGGACTTTCAAGCCCTTTTTCGTCTTTCGAAAGTACTGCGCATTGGCTGTACAGCCATCTGGCGCCCGACCCCCTTAGCGACGACTTTGAGGTGGATTTCGCTCTATGACTGCCGAGGAGCAAGGGTTGTGCGAGCTGCGGTTTTACGCGACGGACACCTTCCACGGAAGCGTTGGTAGTGACCGCACCAGCGAACGCCACCAGTCGACAAACTGCCGGTATGTGCGAAATAATATTACTGCAGACAAGTTTTTCTTCTTTTTAGGTGGTTCGACGGACAACACTTCCGCGGGTTGTACCACGCGTCTATCCGTTTGCAGCCGGAGCGTGCGTTTTGGTTAATATCTGCTCGGAGAACCGTTTCGAACGAGGTGTTGCATGACCGTGCGTTTCATTTCATAACGACCAAAGGCAGTCAACTTTGGTCGTGGCGTTGCGTGTCGCAGCATTTTTGCGAAAATGTTACTGGCCGCATAGTATACAATCAATGGCGTGTATCTGTTATTCAAGACGACCTCTACGCGTTTCATCGAGTTTTTCCCAGCGTTTTCGTCGTCTGGCAGGAAGCAGAGCCTGCAAAGCGTGGAGGGGGTGAGCTGATACCGAAACCAACAGCCTGACTCCAGAACAAGGGTGAACGAGCGCAGAAAGGAAGTGAAGAAAGAGATGGGTGTGAAGGTATTGAACTCAATAAAAAACCGATTGTTGACAGCTTCGTCGAAGAAGAGCGGTGGGAAGCAAAGCGAAATAACGCAAACAAAATTGACAAGTTGTGTTTGATGCTATTTCTTTCGTCGTAGCTGATGGTCACTTTGGCGATTTGCCCGAAATATGGAGATTTAGGAGCTCATGGGCCCGGTGTTTGAAATTCACGAAACTGTGAATTGGGAAAGTAAACGTGGTAGAATAGTGCGGGCCGCGTCCCACGTGAACGTGATACTACGTGAGGACAGATGCACACTAGCTGTGCAGAACCCCGATTCAAGGGAGGCTGTCGTGGGTGCCAGTCTTCTTTCTGACTCATTTCTCGATAAAATGAAAGAAACTGACGCAAACACCGTATGGCAGAAAAGAAGCCGTTAAAAGTAATTCATGCCAGAAGACAAAGAAATGAAAGCAAGAAAAAAGACGCAAGTACAATGTATCAGTAAACAAGTTGTTAATAAGTATCGCCATGCTTCCCCTGTAACGCAACAGCGGTACACAAAAATCGCCGAAAACAGGCACCAAAAAACGAACGGAGGGTTCCGATAACGTAACACCAAGCAGCATATATTGTGGATGTGGCGCGTTTCCATCACTTGTCTTGGGCAGCCGGCTTAAGTCACGTGATAGCATTGTCTGTCACCGATGGCACAAAATGGGCATTAACTGCTTTTTAGGACGACAAATTTCAAGCAAAAAACGTATATGAACGCCGTAAGGAAGATATAAATGAACAATGTAGTAAAAAACACATTAATAAAACAAAAGCGCGATAAAGTAAAGTAGTTGTATTTACTTGCCCCCAGTAGCCACCAGTGCAGCAGTGGAGCGGGAGAAAGCACTGAAAAAATGGCAGCATCTCCACTCCATGGACAATGGCGACGGTGCGGAGCACGGAGACTCAAAATGAGATCCAAGTTGGGCCTCGAGTGACATCCCATTTGCTCCCCGACCGTCATTCAATTTTAGGCGTGAGAGTTGAGCTCTATTCCTATTCGGGGAAGCCCTTTGTCTTCGTAGACGTTGAGCAGCAGCATGACACTTCTCACGCTCGTTTCCGTCCATGGCGGGAAAAATGGTGTGTGATTTCCGGAACCCGCTTATATACGCGGTGCACCGCGGCGGCATCTCGTGTTTACGCGTAGCGCAGAGTAGTTCGATGCAGTCGCGGTGTAATAAAACTTGATAACAATATAACTACACCGGTATTGCACGTTTTCTCGTTGCTAGGTTATGTTTGGGCCTGTTTTCGGGTGTTTTGTAGTTTTCTTGTACCATTTTAGGTAGTTTCCGCGCAGATTTTCGCTTGATAGTGGTGTGCGCACGGATGGACGCGGATGGACATTGGGAGGTCCTAATGTACTCCGTACCGTCACAGGCGAGGGGGTAAGCCGTTTGACTCTCGGGTACTTACTCACGGTCGTAGCCCATCATTCTAGTTCCGGCCACCATAGTAAAATAACGTAGGGTCTTGTGCTCCCAAGGGGTGGCAATTGCGGCGCAGCCTAGCCGCGAAAACAGGATCGACGTGAATGATAACGAAGAGTGTCAGATTACAGAAGAGTATCAGAATATTTTGCATTTCTGGCTGTATCGTTTTACACAGTTTTTCTTCGTGGTGACGTGCACGCTCGGCCTTTTCGAGTAGAAGATTTCAGGGACATGCTGGCAAAATCTGGTATACTTTCTAAGGTAGTTGCCATGGGGGCATATCAGATAAACCATATCTGGGCGGGGACGTTTAACAGCCCCGAAGCGACGAAAAAGGTGCTTGCGACCGGCGAACTGCAAGTGAAAGGACGACGCTGCCTGATCATTGACCCGCAGGACCAAGAGGTGCAATTGGAACTTCACTGGCTATTGTACGGTGTTGCCGACGAAGACATTCGGGCGGTGTTTGCGGCATATTGAAAAGTTAGTGAAGTCACCTGGAAACGCTGCCGCGTACAAGGTGGGCGCGACAAGGGTTCCACCACCCGCACCGTGCTCCTCAAGCTGAAGGCCGGACTGAAGGTTGACGACTTCCCCACGAAATTCGAGTCGCAGGTAAACTGGCTCTCGTTGTGGCTCGCAGTCGTCCCATGCAGTGCCTGCGCTGCCACATCGCCGGCCACGTACGCTGGGACTGCCAGGTGCCGCGCTGCTTCCGATGCCGGTGGTTCGGACACCGAGACGAGCAGTTCGTCAAGACGTACGCGAATGTGACCGGGTCCACTGATAGAGAAGGTTCGTCCGAGCTGCTCATGGACACAGCGGAAGCCGAGGAAGCAGCGAAAGTTGTGGGAGAGCATTCGACGGTAGAGGCGTCGGCGGCTTCAGGTGGACCCAGCGGCCATGGTCCCAAGGACCCAGCCGACGGCCGGCTACCGACAGATGCGTTTCCACCCTTGCCTGTCCAACAGGCGGAAGGTGGTGTTGACGCCCCCTCTGTGGAAGTCACACCGGATGCGATTGAACCATACGAGATGGAAACCAACGTCGCCTGTCCTGCTAGCGACGTCAACGAGACCGCCAAGCGGTCCCACGACGAGGCCGGCCACAAGGAGGGAGTGGAAGAAGGTGGCATCGGAGAGCCGCCAAAAAAGGCGACAGTCGCGCGGCGGTCGTCCATGCGACTACGGCCGAATGTTCAGACCGACTACAAACCACCGGATACAACGCCGGGACAACTACAGCATGCGGGAGGCCCGACAGCGAACGGACACACCTAGTGACGGAGGGACGAGAATGGTAAGCACCATGCTCCCGGCCTCCCCCCCTTGTTTTTTTTTAAACGCCTACTGAAGCTCAGATGACCTTTGCTACGCTTAACGTTCGACGGCTCTCAGCAAAAAAGAAGCAGTCAGTTGACCGGCTACTGATTGAGCAGGATTTAGACGTGGTGGCATTGCAGGAGACGAAAGTTGAAGGGGAGGACGAGACTGGGAGCATGGTGCAGCGCTTCTCGGCTAGGTATTTTGCGTGTGTCAGCCATGCTGTAAGAAAATACGCAGGCTGTGTGCTTTTTTTGAAAAAGCATTCAGGCCTGGAGGTTGAAAGTGTTCGATCGTGTGTTTTCGGTCGTTTCGCTGTGGGTGATTTCGCGTTCAATAACGTTGAACGGCGTGTGCTATGCTTGTACGCGCCGAAGGTGAGAGCGGATAGAGAGAATTTCTTTCGCACTCTGCGTCAATAAGTCACTGACGAGAGGCAAATTACAATGATGGGAGATTTCAACTGTGTCTTATCCCCGCAAGACAAGACAAGCAGCAGTTCTTACAAGGACGCAAGTACCGACTTGCTGGCCGAACTTATCGACGAGTTTGGGCTGGTAGATGTGGCAAAATGCCTTGAAAGCGGTCGAGACGTGCGCTTCACCCACTTTCAGGGTACTTGACACGCGCGGCTTGACAGATTTTATTTGTCACTTCAATTATTCCCCAAATGCCAATCGTATAGAGTACTTTCAGTGTCGTTTCAGGTCCCGGCCTTGTTAAATGTAGCTTTGGGTCCAAAAAACAAAAAACGGCCTTTTCTTGGGACCTCTGACAATTAAACGTTAAAAGTTTATAGGACGAAATGTTCACCGACACAGTTAGATCAAATATTGAAGAAATAAAAAAATGACGATGATAAAATTGAACTGCAATGGGAATTATATAAAGAAAAAATTCAAGTTAAAGCCATCGAAACATCTAGCTGCATAAGATACGAGAAGAAAATGAAAGAAGGGATGCTGCGTCACACTCTACAAAGATTAACTTTAGAGAAAGGGTGTTTAAAGATGACACGCAAACTGAAACATCAACTTAAGTTAACAGACGAAGAACGCTATCGCGGAGCGCTCGTTCGTGCGAGAACCGATCCATTAGCGATAGGCGAAACGCACAAAAAACGGGTGCTTGGAATTCAAAAAGCAGGTGTTCGACAAAACACGATAGATAAAACTGAATGGGAAGGACGCACGTCAAGCCAAAAAGAGGACATTCACGAGTTTTTCTTTGAATATTACCAACAGTTATTCGCGTATCGGCCCTGTAATCTAGAAACCTTTCGAAGAGAGTATCTTAGCTGCATGCCAATCCTTGAAGACAGAACAAAAGACAGTTGGAACAACCCATATCTGTTAAAAAAGTGAAGGCAGCTATAGATAATTTGAACCCTGGAAAGTCGCCCGGCCCAGACGGGCTAAGCGCGCCCTTCTATAAGCATTTCAAAGCTGAAGTCTCACCTATTTTAACAGCAATGTTTAATGAAGCATTCCGAATGAAAACCATTCCACCGTCGCATGCATCATCGCACACACTTTGGATACCAAAAACAGAGGAATCCGAAAAATTAAATTCTGTCACGTCATACCGACAAATAGCGTTGACTAACGTAGACTGCAAGGTTTTAGTGAAGGTGCTTGCGCGAAGGTTGCAAGAAGTTATCACAAGCCTTGTTGGACCGCACCAGACGTGCGGCATCATAGGACGCACAATCACAACAAACACACACAGCCAGGTGTGTACTTGAGTGTTGTGACGCCGCTGGAGATGCCGTCGCACTTCTTCAACAAGACCTTCAAAAGGAATTTGATTGCGTGTCACATGATATTCTGCTCTCTATTTTAGACCATGTCAAAGTGGCAGCCATCATTACAGACGAAGTGACCATGGCGTATCGCAAGTGTACGACGCGGTTAATTATAAACAAGCCACTGGGAGCGCCCATTAACGTGCAACGTTTGGTATGCCAGGGCTGCCCACTCAGCCCATTGCTTTTAGGCATATACATTGAAATGTCGTGTTTAACTATTATAAAGAACAATCATATTCGAGGTTTCCATTTACATACGTGGGAAGTGAAACTTCTCGCCTATGCGGACGATGTCAGGGTGTTTTGTCACACCAAAGAAAGTGTCGTTCACGTAGTCGAAATCGTGAAACGGTTTGGCGTTGTCACAGGAAGCCTGGTGAACTGGGGAAAGACAATCGGGTTATGGCACGGCGATTGGTCAACAACCCCATAGAGTTTCGCCAACATCAATTGGGTTATCATCCTGTGAAGTACTTGGGCACTACACTGGAGTATTATAGAGACAGTGAGCCATATTGGCGTGTGCAAGCTCAAAAGCTGCGCGAAAAGGCTGACAGTTGGAGGGGCTCTGGTTTATCTATGTTCGCAAGGGCAAACGCATACAACGTTTTCCTTGACAACGAAGTGTGGTATGTGATGCAAGTTCTACATTGTTCGCGAGCGAATGTGCAGAAACTTCACCGCGTGTTCGCGGTATTTGCTTGGGCCTCAAGTTGGGAGAGAAGTAGCCGAACAAATCTTTGTTTTCAGGCGAGTTGAAGAGGGTGGGCTAGGGCTGACCCACTTGTTCTTGCGACAGCTTGTTGGTAGGTTTTTATTTTTCGCGATGTACGCGATCCTTTTTTGAGTAGTGTCTGTCAGTTTCGACTCGGACGAGTTTTGCCCAATATTGTGGTGACGAGCGGCCGCATGAGTGGTGGCCTCCACGGCTAGTTGAAGGAAGTAGTCGACACTCTGAGGTTTCTGAGAGTGCGTTTTTAAAAAGAGTATGTGAGTTATGTTGCACAGGGGAAATTGTATAATGCTGTATGTAGTGTTATCGTCTCTGTTCCTATGTACCGAGCCTTATACGCTGGAGGCCCTGAGCAAAGCGTTCTTAAACTTATAAAGAAAATGTTAGTACCGTCAGGGGTGAAGTCTTGCTTTTTTAAACTTCACACCGAAACATTAACCACAAAGCCATGGATGGCAGAAAGGGGCTTGTTTGTTACGTGGGTTACGCACTGTACACTGTGTAAAACGCCGAAAACAGTAGATCATGTTTTCTTACACTGTTGGGAAGGAGTCTTCTTCTGGGACGTTCTTCAGAGGACTATGCGCAAAGAGCTCCCCTGAGCCATAGAATTCCTCCTACTTGATTTCAGCATGCCTATATTTTTTGTACTTTTGAAAATTAGTAGCGAGGCTGAGATTGTTCAGTACGGCCTTTTGAAACGTTCTTTTACGTATTGCATTAAGGCGAAGCTGTACATTTTTTTGCCATGTTTACGACGCCTGCTGAAAAGTTCGCATCCCCTTTATTCCTTTTCAAAATTCTGCTTTCTCAATTATTGCCCTAAAAAAAAATCTGTAAAAAAGGGCCTTCACTCGACACCACTTAAAAAATTGTTTAAATGTCGCAAAATCATAGCCAATTTTTTGCACTTTTTTGCCAAAATTTTGCTACTAGATTAAAAAAAAATTGACATATTTGTACTGATATTTTTTCGGAAAATATTTCCTAATGTTGGGAGAGATGGCAATATTGTTCAGAAATAGCACTTCTGAGTTTTTTTTAAAAGGCGGCTTAGAGATTATCTGGTTTGACATTCCAAAGGTTAACCATGGCTATGAGGTGCGCTGTAGTGGAAGGCGCCTTATTCTTTTTGACCACCTGGGGAACTTTAATTCACGCGGAAATCTCTACACACGGCCGTTTTTGCTTATCTCTTTCAGCAGGAAACCAGCCACCGCGGCTAGGATCGAACCCATCTCCTGGTGCTCAGCAGAACGATGCTATAGCCTCCAAGGCACCAAGGAGGGTCATTGGCTTAAATAATAGGCATTCTAGTTTTAATGCATTGTTTACGAAGGGCAACAAAATAATGCGTTTTACTCATTGATTTAGAAAGCAACCATTTCAAAACGCTGCTATGTCAGTGCGTGAGAAATAAAAGTCTGTAAAAAAGGCCTCCACTTACGTCATTCAAAAAATATTTGTTTTTTCTATTTCCGTGAACTTTTTCCGAGCTGGCACTGAGCAAATGATTATTCAAGAATACTCAGAATTGTTTGGGTTATTGCGTTTCTGATAGAAAAAAAGGATCTTTTTTTCAACAAAATTTGTTTTGTCTTATTTACAGTTGAAAAGCAGTTTGTTCTGAACAAAGACAAATAATTACGGCTTGTACAAATTTTAGAAAAATAATGATACTGATATAAGGAAATGTCATCATAGTCATCATTATCTTTATCATCATCAGCATGTTTAGGTCCTCTGCAGGAGGAAGGCCTCCTCAACTGACCTCCAACCACTCCTGTTCTGCGCTGCTGGAATCTACTGTTTACGCCCGAATTTATTTACTTCGTCCCTCCACCAGGTTAATGGCCTTCCCTTTCTTCCGGACTCATCCCCTGGTATCCACTCTGTCCCCCTAATTGTTGACCGGTTGTTGGTTCATGAGATTACAAGGCCAGCCGAAATCCGTTTCTTTTCCTTTATTTGAACTATTAAATCATCTACTCGAGTTTTTTTATGAACCAAGAAGATCGTTTCCTGTCCGTGAGTACCACTCCTATTAATATTGGTTCCTTGGCCCGTTGAGCAGCCTTAAGTTGGCTTTCTGCTAGTCAATAAGGCGCCAAGTTTCAGCTCCGTATGTCATTAACGCAAGAATGCACTGGTTGTAGATTTTTCTTTGACTGTTAGGCGTACCTTACTTTACATAATTGGAACTGCTTGCCGGGTGGCGAGCAACCAATAGGTAAATATTTGCATGGCCACAGCTGCTGCCAAATATTTGTATTGCAGCAGCGAAAGCGGCAGCATGCTCAGCAACTCATTCTGCTTTGTTGTGATGTAAGGTTTCGGCGGACACAAGGCCACGTAATAGGAAAACAAGTTTAAAACGGAAACGCGGACATTTATAGGGATTCACGCAAGCGTAGACGTAGGCGACAAAAGGAACAATATAACACGGACAGGCACGATGGTGGAACGGCCATGGTAGCAAATAAGGGGCAAATACAAACAGTCAGAGTAAACGTTGTAAACGAAAGTTAGTGTTGTATTACAAGGCGAAAAAATGGCTGCTCGTGGCGCGGCGCATGAGCGCAGGACTTTGGAGATGCACCGAAGGCAGGGGTCTTGCGAAGTCCGCAGCAAAGGCGATCGGCGAATAGAGGGCAGCCGCAGTTCTACACAATGTAGAAGCTCACCCGGTCGATGGTCGGAACGGGGTGCCTGGGCGTTCTACAACGGCCTCAGCACACCGGAGTTCTAGTCGTCCTAAAACAGGCTTCCAAATCCTATGAGTCCCCGCTGGGTCGTCCAACTCCGTTCCGAGCATCGCCTCCCTCTTGCTCTTCCGCCTCCTTTTACCGAGATTCTTTACTGAAAGATTTCCACCATTCTTTCGGTGGATTGGCCGCTGGTCTTGACAGGCAGCTAATCACATTACGCCCCTCTTTAGAAAGTTCTCCAGGGAACTATTATAAGTATTGCGTCCGAAACACTAGCCATGTAACCCACAGTTCGCGGATGATTGAAAACTTCAGTCAAAATGTAAGCCTAAAAAAAGAGTCTACAACACAAGCAAAAGTTATTCCTGGAGGAAAGATGTCACAGAAAAAAGTCTAGTTATGCAGTTGGCTATGGTTGGAATGATGAAAACCGGTCTAAACTAGATGCTTTACGATGTTCGGGTTTGCAAACTTGTCATTTAAATTCAAGAATTGTCGTGAACTAACTCGGTTTCCGTATGTAAAGCTGTGTAGCCTACAAATTCTCATGAGCCAGAAGAGTAACTCGTTTTGGATGAAGCTGCGACGTCTGATGCTGCCCGGCCGTGAGAAGCCGATCGGTTCTGCATGTATTTTTTCCTTCTGTATTTCCAGCAGAGCTGGCCGGGAATAGTCAGACGCCGAGCCTTCATTCATAGCCAGTTACTCTTCTGGCTCACGAGTATTTGTAGGCTACACAGCTTTACATACGGTAACGGAAGTAGTTCAGGACATTCCTGAATTCTGAACGACTTGGTCGTGATCTTGCGATATTTGAGTGGGAATGACAGGTTCATCGTCTTTCCACAGTCGGTCCACCACTCAGAAAGCGATTACGTGTTGGCCAAGGCTCTAAATGTGCCCCTGTGGAGCTGACCCCGCGCAGAATCTGGGCAATTTACTTGGCCTTGCGTTGCTTCCGCTTCAAGAATTATTGTATGCTCTACATCTTCCGGATGTGCTTATCCCTCATCTGTATTTGACGGCTGTTGAGGTTTGACCAACCGTTGATATTGGAGAGACTTCTGTTCCTTGAGCTTTCGTTTACGTTTCCACATTTTTATCGCCTTTGCAAAAAGTTGGGGCTCCTTCTCAGCACGGCTGAATTGAAGCTCAAAGCCTTCATTCATAGAAACTTCGTTCTTTTTGGTAGCAGTAAAAATTAATGTATTATCCCCTTGTGTGATGATGGCGCCCATAGCTGCAGCTCTTTTCACCAGGTACTTTGACGGTACAAAGTCCTCGATAAGCAGCGACCCGTTTTCTGTAAGCTTAGCTTCAACATTTTCAGTAGTCGTCTTGCTTAACTGAGGTATCAATGCTTAATCCTTGGAACGAGATTCTTCCGGTCCTGGATGCTCCTCGTTAAGCAGTTCTCTAATTTTCTGCTCGAGACATTTCTCAAATACCACACGAGATGCATGCACCAGGTCTGCTGTAGGGAAGTGAGGCTGACTTCCTGTGTCGCCGATGTCCTTTACCTTGGTATGCCATGCCTTGGTGCCAGTAACTGAAGATGCCTGAACCACCCTTCTCTTGTCCAAGTTCTCTAGAGCTGCTATCTTCTGTCTCAGCATGGCTATCACCTTTTCCTGAGCTTCTTTTTGTTCTTCATACTCCGCTTCTAATCTTTGTATTTCTGCTTCGCGCTGTGCCTTAAGTCTTTGTCTTTGTGCTTCCAGTTGTGCATTCAATTTAGCACGCTCGCCGTCAACCCACATGCGCAGTCTTGCTCCCTTCAATCCTACTTGAATTCCTTTAGCAACAAGATTTTTTCATTCTTCGATTTTCATGTTCAAATCTAAAACCTCTAAATCTTTTCCGCTCCCTTGGGTCTCACTCTCCAAGTTGTTAAAGGAGAGTCCTGTCGCGGACGCCAATTTGGGATGTGTGGTTACGGAGGACACAACGCGAGGTAATAGGAACACAGGTTTAAGACGTAAACACGGACATTTACAGGGATTCATGCGAGTGTAGATGCGAGCGACGAAAGGGCAATATAACACGGACAGGCACGGCGGTGGAACAGCCACGGTAGCAAGAAAGGTGACAACTACAAACAGTCACAGCAAACGTTATAAACGAAAATTAGTGTTGTATTACAAGGCGAAGAAATGGCTGCTCCTGGTGAGGCGCATGAGGGCGGGGCGTTAGAGATGCTCCTAAGGCAGGGGCCTTGCGAGGTCTGCAGCGGAGGCGAAGGGCGAAGAAAGGGCGGCCGCACTGATACACGTTATAGAGGCTCGCCAGGTCGATGGTAGGCGCGGGGTGCCTGGGCGTTCTACGACGGCCTTAGGGCACCGGGGTCCTAGCCGTTCTACAAGTGGCTTACGAAACCTATGACTTGCCCGCTGGGCTGTCCTACTCCGTTCCGTGAATCTCCTTCGTCTTCCTCTTCCGCCGACTTTTGCCGGGATTTCTCGCTGAAAGATTTCCACGATTCTTTCAGGGGATTGGCCGCCGAATACAGGTTCTGCTTGCGATACACCTGGCGGAGCCGGCACTGCATCCCGAGAGGACTCGTTCCAACCACTTCATCGTGCATGACTGGAACGTATCTGCTGGCATTGGCGGCTTCAAATTCCAGGAATATTCGCGAGATAGCTGGGATGCGCCAGCGCAGATATGGACGACCACTTTGGGGACATCCCATCGCGTGTCGGAGCAAGGCACTATAATGGATGGTCGAAAACCACGCAACATCAGTGGGCATGGCAGCACCAAAACCGGCAGCATGCTCAGCAACCCATAATGCTTCATACTGCAGGCTCTGCTTTCGACACGGCTGGTGGACTCGGCAATTCATACTGAGGTTACCCGTTCGAAACTCTTCAGCGTGTGTGACGAGACCGCATCTCCAACACCAGTGGCTTCAAAATCCCGTAACCTTCGCGACACTGCAGGACTGCGGCAGCGCCAACATGGGAGACCACTTCGAGGACATCCCATCACGTGACGCAGCAAAGCATTATACAGGATGGTTGAACACCAGGCATTGTCAGTGGACATGGCAGGAGAAAAATTTACAGCATGCTCACCAACATATTCTGCTTTGCACTTCCGGTTAGGTGATATAAGTGCACAAACCGTTTCGGGAATGACAACCGTTTTAAATGCAGAGCATTTAAGTAACTCACGATGTCACCCGCGTTGACGTCCGTAGTCCGCACCGTCGTTGTCCCTACTATATAAAAAAATAGTATCCGGCGCCCTGTTTCGAGCCCTCGACCCTGCGGGCGGAACGCAATGTACATGGTGCTCTGCCCACTGCGCCACAAAGCCGACACAGAATGGACACTACGAACGCGCCTTATATCGTTGACTCATTCAAATTACTGCTGACGAGCGCTCTCTCGTCAGCAGTTGCCACAAGTGCAACAACATTAACGTAACGCAAACTACTTAACGTCGTGCGCCCCCGGAAATGCTCTGCATTTGATCGTGCCCCTCGCGAGGGGGATGTTTCACTGCGTCTTCTCTCGGTCGCGGGACCCGTGGCGCCATCTGGCGGAGGCGCGGCACAACTCGTAGCACTTTGAAAAGATGCGGCGCCAGCCAGATGTGTGTGTGCGTGCCGCACTTGTACAAATGGCGAGTGCATTGGCTGTCCACAGAGCAAAGCATTCGTGCAAGTAAGCCGTTGCAGTCAGTCAGTCAGTCAGTCAGTCAGTCAGTCAGTCAGTCAGTCAGTCAGTTAGTTAGTTAGTTAGTTAACAACTCCGCAAGCATTTGCGTTTCTGCTTTGTAAACAAAGCGAAACACGCAAGAATGACGAAATTTCCTTGACTCATTCAAACTACGTCAAGAAGCTGCTGATACAACGCATTCACTACCACCAACTCCCCAAACACTAAACGTTAACGCAATACACCCACCCCTATGCGACGCATTTACTCGAGTCCCCCTCGCGGGGAGATGGGCCCAATTTGTCGTTCGCGTGCGCTCCGGTCGCTAACATCTGTGGCGTGATCGTGACGTCAACAGCACGCGTTCGTGTGGTGGCGCGATTTCGGCGCTATAACACTCTCTCGTGAGGGGCATTGGATTGGATTCGATTGGATTGGATTGGATTGGCTTGGCTTGGATTGGTTTGCATTTCGATTGGATTGGATTAAAGTGGATTGTGTTGGATTGTGTTGCGTCATAGTCGCGCCATGTTGCGTCATAGCCGCTCCACGTTGCGTCATTTAGCCGCGGCAGGGGGTTCACGGCACGTTTCACGTTTCACCATCTTTCCGTAACCTATGGCAGCTGCTGCCGGCGGAGGCGCCGCCGGGGCAGAAACACTCCGCTGGCGGGAGAGCGAGAGAGAGGGAGCCGGAGAGTCTTTTTTGACCTTATTTGCTCCTGGCTTGTTTTAAAGACGATAGTCTTTCTTGGGCCACTTTTATGCTGAAACTTTGGTCTGACTGTCTGTCTGTGACTCGATTCAGCCACTCGGCCAAAGTGAAATAATATCTGCACAATAGTGTTATATACTCACAACAAAATCTAACAGCCCAAGTCCAGTGTCAGTGTTCATAGTTGTCAACATTGTTGAACAACAGCAAGACATTACGCAAATGTAAGCCAGAAAATCAATACATAAGTGATATTTGCAGTGTTCTTTTTTGATTCTGCTGCCATGCCCTCTTTGTTCTAAGTGCGGTTGTATTTTTGTGGCAAAGCTTATTGTTCTGGTAGGAGATGTTGAGCTTAATGCGGGGCCACCTAAACCCGACCATAGCCAGACTGCAAATGACTTGTGTACCCTGTTGAAAGCGCTAAACACGAAACAAAGAGCGATAAAAACATACCGGTGTTTTATCAGAGCTGTGTACCCTGTTGAAAGCGCTAAGCACGAATGTCTATGAAACTCATACCGAATATTGCCCCAGCTGGCTGATGTTAAGTCTATACAGCTGAGTCTTGAGCAAAAATTCAAGAGTGTTATCTGTTGAAGAGAAATTAGCCGCAATTGAAGGCCAAGGTGACTTTGACATAACCCGCACTATCTGACGCAGTACGCACTGAAACAGCTTTTCTCGCTTGTCGTCTTGACGAGCTTGGAGGCACATCGCTGAGCGACAACTTGTTATTTCATGGACGTTCTGGTCATGCGAATGAAATGTTTTAGGAATTCGAGAAAAATATGTGCGAGCTGTTGCCATGCACTTTGGAGCTGCAGCTTTCTGATGAGGCTATTTCAAGAGCCCATCGACTTGTAAATTTTCTTCTAATAAGTGCCGTGCACTGCCGGTAAAAATGTCCAGCTTCAATACTAAAGAGGCCAATTTATCAGCCCGAAAAGTGCATAAAACGAAAAGTGTTTACATAAGCGAAAATTTCTGTGTTGCCATACGTGCTTCGCGGAGAAAACTTATTGAATTCGGAAAGGCCAGTGGTGAGCAGTAGTCTATAAAGTAGAACAAATTGTTCAATAATAAATTGTTACCTGTACGTTTCTTCTACCGACTGCGTCTCCGAAATTGGTGCCCAGAATCAAATCCTTGCTCACGATAATGAACCTAGTGCTTCTGCATGAATAGACAGGCTTTTAGCATAGCAATGCGCAAATCGCATATTCAATTCTATGACTGATGTTAACTTGCTTTTTACTAATATTCGCAGCGTTATGAGTAAATGCGATGAGCTGTCATCAATCGTTGGCACTTGCAATGCTAATAATACAGTCTTGCTTAAGCTTGGTCATCAGCCGAAATTCGTAACAACGAGCGTTTAACACGGAAAAGCATTTCAATCTGTTCCGAGCTGACCGTAGTGAAAAGTCAGGAGGAGGCGTACTAATTGCGGTTGCCGACATCATTTCGTCTTTTCATGTATTCTTGTAATCTTGCATGACTTCGTCTCCGTGCATGCGCATTAGCTACAGCTACTTCGTATTCTGCGCGTGCGATCGCCACCTCCCACACCCACCGCCCTGCTCTTGTGGCATTTCACGATGACCTTTGTGTTGGGCTAAACAGTGTTTGCCTGCGTTTCCCAGAGGCTCCGATAATTCTTCCAGGTCACTTCAACTTCCCTAAAATAATATGGCCCGTTTGTGACCCTTTCTTTTCTGGTTCAACAAATATAATCTGTCAGATTTATTATTTTAGGCTCTCACCTAAATTATAAATGAACAGATACAAGCTACAGATACACTAAACCTTCATTTATCTACGCGTCTCGATCTTATCTAATCTTTATTATTTCTGAATGGCTTGGGTGATCATGGATTGATCAGCGTTTCCCTCAAAGGCATCCTTCATCAAAATCGAAATATATTCGTCGACAACAAGGAGAAGTTAACGTCTATATACTATAAAAATGAAACATTTTTAAACTGCTACACGCTTAAGTTGTTTGAGTGGTCAGCTGGAATTAACTGGTCCCTTTTCGAGTCTAAAATACAGTACCTTGTGAAATTGTATACAACGCTTATCAAACAAAAAAGCGGCTGTTTTGTAAAGCCAAAAGGAGGAATAGCCTGGATTGTTGGTAGGCGTATCACGCATGTTATTCGAAGTATAAAAGGGCGCGTAGAAACGCCAAATGAGTTTTTTCCGAAACAAACTTCATACGCTCCTTGCCGACAACTCTAAAAAGTTTGGGCACATTGCTGGTAACCAGACAGAAAATGCTGCTTCATTAACCGGTTGTGACGGTGCCGCGATTGCGTCGTTTCTTTTCTGTGTTGTGTTAAATATATTTTCAAAACCCTTTTCGCACTCCCCGGTTGTTGAAATGCCCCATCTTGGTAATGGTGGTTTTCCTGCGATGGTGCTGCACTGATGGACTCGGATGATGTGGTGAACTTGAACACAAACTTGAAGGTACCATTGTCGCCTGGTTTAGACGGCATTTACGCAAAATTTTTCAAACATTGCATTGGCCTACTTGGCTGTGATATCAGGCAATCTATTGCATCAATGATATATTTCGAGCTTATAACCTAACGATTGGAAAATCGGAAAAGCTTTGCCATTACTTATATGTGGTGACCTTTTCCGCCCCTTAATTACAAGCCGATATATTAACGGGTGTTGCTTGTAAAATGTTTGAGCATATAATGTGTTCTAACGTGGCGAAATGCATAAAAGGTAAATATATTTTTACCCCTAGCAACATGAATTTTATAAAACATTTTCTTCTCAGATGCAACATATTTGTTTGGTACGTGACATTGCGACATATTTATATCACGGACATCGCATTGATTGTATTTTCATTGATTTCTCCAAGATTTCTGACTTAGTCAATCACTAAATAGTATTCATGACGCTACACAAATAATATGTTGATCCGAAAATTCTTTCTTTGATTGAATAGTCCTTATCTAATCGAACTCAGTTTGTTACTCTAACTGAATTTGAATCACGGTCCTGTACAGTAACAGCAGGGGGTACCAGAGTGCGCCGTGCTAGGCCTCTTGCATTTCTTGATTTATATAATGGTTTGCCTTGAGTAGGTACTTCAAGTGTTCAGTAATTTGCAGATTACCGCGTTATTTATAGAACAATCACTGCCTATTCCGACACTTCCATGCTTCAGAGTTACCTCTGAAATATTACTACTTGGTGTAACACACGGAAATTGCGTTTGAATACTAGCAATTCCAAACAAGTAGATTTTCATGTCAAGTAAACACCTCCAATATTTTTCTTGGGATTACTGTATCCAGGGCTCAAAACTAGCGCTTGGTGTGTCTTACAAATATTCAGGAATTCATATCACCCGCAACTTTTCTTGGCAACTTTATGTATATTTTATTATTAATAATGCTAAGCGTATGATTGGATATTTGCAACGTAATTTTTCAATGGCGCCGTCACACCTTGGGCTTGTAGCATATAAAACTCTAATTAGGCCTTGAACTCAGAACGCGTGTTCAGATTGGCATCCTAACTGATTTTGTCATATGTTCGAAATGGAACAAAATCTTAGTGGACGCTGCATCCTATCTAGCTATGCTCGGACATCTAGGGTTTCTGCCATGAAATGCCCCTTGAACCTTCCCAACCTTGTCCTACACAGAAAGATTGCCTCTTTTTCAGCCTTTCCTAACATTTATTTTTCAAATGCACACTTTGGAACTGAACTTCTCTCTCCGCCGTCATGTGTACCGTCCGTATTGACCACCGCCTTAATAAGGTATACTTCGCGCACTGCAACACGACTTTATTTTTTGCCTCTTTCTTTCCCAAAGCTGCTCACGAATGGATTCTCCTGACCCCTTAAAGAACTAGTATTATCGATATCTATTCATTTAGGGCTGCCGTTGGAAATCACTTCTGTTTCTAATCACTGCATTTATGGCTTCAACTCGGTTGTGTTTACTACTCATTTTTGTTTTCTACTATTGATGTTTTCTGTTCCCACTTATTGTTACCTTTTTATTTTCTTCAGTTTATGTCAAAAACCACTTCGTTCTGTAACGACCCCTCGGCACTGAAAGTATTCCAATAAAAAATAAATAAACCCTTCCTCCTATGCCAAGTAAAATTCACCTATTTGTAAAAATGTTTCAGATATTATATTGCAAAATTAGTAGCGAGGAAACTGCCCTGAAAACGGCATTTTTGAAACAAAATATAGCACAACGGCTTAAAGGCTAAGCTATATTTTTTGCATTGTATACCCAGGCTGCTAAAAATTTTGTACCCTGTTTATTCCTCTTTAAATATATATTTTTGTCAAAAGTTCTAAAAAGGAAAATACGCAAACAAAAACAGCCGTTTGACGTCATTTAAAAATGTTTCATTGAATTTTCGCAAATGTTTTGAACTGACACTGAATCACTAAAAATTCTGCACTACCAAAATATATAGCAATACTGTTTTCACTTGAAAAAGTGTTATATTCAACACATTTTTATGCAATTGACCGTAAATACCAGCTCGCGAATTGGGGGAAAACTGGCGACTCGAGCAGCGTAAGAAAGGTGTGGTTAGAGGTAAATGGAGAAGCCTTCGTCTTGCAGTGGAGCTGAGAATCCTGCTGCTGCTCCTCCTGCTGTTGATGATGATTACGAATGAACAAAGACAAAGAATTAGAACTGTTTCTACAAATATTAGGATAGTTGTAGAATATTAGAACAGAACAAATACCAGGATATAAAAAGTTGTAGAAATTACCCTTACTTCACCTTGTTTAGCAGAAGGTAATAAATGTAAGGTTTTCACCCTGCTTCAATATTTTTGTTTCTGCCGATTACAAAAGCAGTAAGGCTGCAATTTATCAACATTTTTTTCTCGCCTTGTCTGAGCCGTGTTAGAAACCCGTTGTATGTTTTCTGAAGGTAGCCTCTATACAATACAAAGAAGATAGTTTATTAACAAGCAAATAACCACGTTCCTGGTATTGAGCCTTGACGTGTGATCATCGCAGTCGAATGTGTTTTCGTTGTGTATCTTACACACGAGATGCTAATCGGAGAAACCTAATTTCTTGAATTGTCCGTCTTTCAGGCTCGCAGGAATAATAGACGCTTCCGTTTTGAAGACTGTTTATTTCGTAAAAAGGATAGAAAGGCCAACTTTCATCCCACTACAAAGTGTGCATTGCTTAACCAAAAAATTGTTAACTGGAAGCTGGATCTTGCTATTTCCTAAGGCGTTGAAGTGTCAGAAAGCACTGTTCCCTATCTTCGGTTGGGCTGCACGAGAGTACTGCCATACAAATTTTAAGAATGTCACTGCCGGTAGATGCAAATAATGACGGTCATGTGTTTCATAACTTAAGAAAATACAAGAAAACGGCATCATTTGCAATGATTAGTTTTACTTTGCCCATGAATTTTTTTCCGTTCGTCAAAATCTAGCAATATGTTGAACGCAATGCACAAATATGCGCTCTACTAACCTATTGAACGAAGAGTGACATGGTGGATTTTATCTGCGTCCGGATAAGAGTAAAATGCATGCACGGGCATTAGTGTCCTTCTGAAGCATCAAGATACCTCAAAAGAGGTTTTTCACCTTTCAGGGAAGCCATAAAAAGGGTGAAACAAGTCCTTGACACGTTTTCCGGAAAGTGAATAATGTCGTCACGCTGCATCTCGATGACAACGCACTGGGAATATTGGGAGAGATTAAGAAATAGGAATGAAAATAAAAACTATCAAACTGGTGCCTCCAGTTGAGTCTTTCACTTGCGGCAATGCTAGAAATTAAAGAGCGCCTATTCAAGCCTACCACGTGCCACTGGAACTCGGAGCGGCAACAAAGGCTCTCACTAGTGGTTGCCGTTACTTGAAAGGTCCTTGGAAAAGCAAGTTACACCGTCCCTATAACATTGATATGTTCCAAACAAACGTATACAGATTTTGTAATGGGATAAGTGTGTTCCTGGTTTGTTTTCTAAAAAAAGGAAGCCTTGCAAAATTGATTGGTTTTGATTTCGTTAAGGAATTGCGGAAAATTAAAACTACAACATAGTGTAAATTTAAACTTTGCATAGAGGGAATAACAACGAAATACATCATTGATTCAGGCAGTCGCATGTTACACATAAGTACTAGTAGCGTTGTTACTTATTTGTGAATGGGGTAACGTTTTTTTGTGTGATAAGGCATGGTCAGAAATGAAAACACTGAGTTTATACATAGCTCAGAAAAGGTGATGACAAAATAGGGATAAAAGGCAACTGTACCGCTTTTGAAATTTCGGCAAGCAGAGATATTTGCCGAAGCTAAATCTCACATTCAGTGCGTTCTGTTATTACTACATAAAATATTGCAAAATGCTGTTACTCCGACAAGTCGTGTTTATAGAAAATGTTTTATGCAGTGAACTTGATTTAGGGCGAGCTCGCTTAAGACGAATTCCCACCTATTCCGAACAACGGGGCAACTTTCTGTGAGTTTTCATAAATCCAATGCAAAAAAATTGCTTTTAAGACAAGCATCCCTGCGCGTGCTCCTCGGTGGCGACGAACAACTTCCATGGTGACCACCACTACTAGCGATTCTGGATAGCGAACATGACAGTCTTGGTGGTGTACGGCGGGGCATTCACGCAACTGGAGGAAAAGTAAAGTAAAAGAAAACCACAGCACGAAGAGATATCGCGCCACAAAGGAATGAATGGAGCGAGAAAACAAGACACGTGGATGAAGCTACCATTTCTCCCACCCTTCAGACGAGGCCTACAGCGGCAAAGAAAACGAAAAATCCCGCACCCCTCTGTCAAATGGCGATTATTGTAGAACGCGAAGCTATCTCGTGATGGATTGTTTGCTCGACCAGTCCCAAACTGCGAAGGTACGCTTCTCTTGAGGTACGCACCATTTTATAGAATACACACAGCTACTTGCAGGTGTGCACAGCGTAGGCCTAAGGTTTGGCTTAGGGGTGCGTAGGGCGAATCGGTATCTGTTGTTTGGAGTTTGCTTCGACCATGTCAAAATGAAGCAATCGAATAGACGACAGCTTCAGAATGCGAAGGACCAAGGTTCGATTCCGCCCACGGGAAGCGCTGTTTCCTTTCACTTCAGCCACGGCCATTCATCATCCTCAGAAGAAATTGGCTTTCCTGTAGGGAGTATTGGCGTACAACAGCATCAGTGAAGACCCTCAGGCTTTCCTTTAAAAAAATAGCGAGGGAAAGCATTGTGGCTGCTCTGCTCTGGAGGAAATGGGCAAAAGACTAGGAGGATGAAAAGTAAGAATTACGACGACCCGTTCGCGAAAGCAGAAGCTCTGCTGATTATGGCCGTTTTTCGACGCAAGCATGTGTTAGTGAGTTCTCGTCGGTTCGTATCACGAGTCCAACCTTGTCACAACCAAGAAACCGAGGAGTTCCCTCCTTGTTTCTACTGCGTTGTTTCTTGAGGTAACGGGTTTCCGGTCTCCGTCGCCACTTGGACTGGATAAAACCAGCCATGAGCACTTGACGATATTCGTATATCAAGTTGTGCTCTCAAATAAAAGGTTTTTTTTTGCCTTCATTGGAAGCCTAGTTTATTCACCGTCTTGAAGCAAGATATTTGCGAGCCCCAGGGCGTGTTGCCGACAACGTCAGATTCATTTTGCGTTCCTCCGTAATTCGATAGAGCACCTGAGGAAGTTTTACACCTGAGGAATTAAAGGAATGGAATTGAACTTCCCGTCCATTCCAGGAGTGGGAATGGGCTAACTTCTGTCATTCCGAGGAATTGAAAGGAATGGAATCACGACAAGTTTTAATTCCTTGGAATGGAATCGGAATGGAATATTGGGGATGCCTATTCCGCAACACTGGATAATGGGGGGCCATTTAATGACATTTCTTGCTGTCTCAAATGCAACTCGTGTTCGACTTCCTTTGCCTTTGCTTAGGTTCGCGCTGGTTTCATCCAAGAATATGTCTTTCCAACTAGTGCACATTGCAACCCTTCAGGAGGGGACCCTAGAGCACCTTGAAGGAGGGAAGAGGGGATTGAGCCGTACCATTGACGCTACCTGTCGGAGCGTCCAGCACGAAGCAGTGGCCCGGTGGCGGGGAATGATAGGCGGCAGGGGAGAGATGGGCGAGGAGGGAACGGAGACGCGCGCGAACCCGTTTCGCCATCTGGCGGAAGAAGCGAAGGTTCAACCGCAGCAATAAGCTCACCACAAAGGAAGGAAAGGAGGCCACGTGCGGTGCGGGGCCGTGTGCGATGGAGGAAGACGAACATCCAGCTGTGGTCACCCGTACAGCGGCGAGGCATAAAAAACTGCTTAAGGCGAAAAAAGATGATAAATAAGCAGCGTATTAATTGCAGATGCGTCTGCATATCAATACGAAACCACACCTCGACCACACCGCCACAATGGGCCTAGCCAGGGCAGTGAAGCTTTCGCTAACAACTACTGTTGACCAAAGCTAAACAACATTTTTTTTTGGTATTGAGTTCCGGCCTATAAATTTAAACTGCCATGTATCGGCGGATGGCAGACCGCCGGGGCAGGTGACATTAACTCGGCTCTTCCCTTTTGCAACCATGGAGACGACAGAAAACGACTTTGTCTCACAATTATGACTGCTTTAAAAAGAATGTTTTAAGCGCTAAATTTAAACGCTAATGGCTCGCTCGGAAAGCTTATAAGCTATGAATATTTTGTTTGTGCTTTTCCCGGCCTCCACCAATCGCAGAGCTCGCTGGTATTACATCATTGGTTATGTTGTTTGGAATCAGCTAGTGGGTCGCATGACCATTTCCGTTTTTCGTAATTCTATAGCTTATTTGAGCGAAGTTTACGTTAAACGTTTTTTCAGTATGATTCTAACGAGGCAATCTTTTGGATTAACCCAACTTGTGTTTTGTCTTCATGTCCCCTTTAACGAGGCTTTGATTTTACGCTAATTTTCACAATTTTACGGTGAATTTAGCCTGAAAGAGGCTCTTAAGCACAGCAATGCGCTACTGTGTTGCGAACATTGTTCATCTGCTGACGGTGCATATCAGGTTCCACCATATGGTTAAGCGGAGTTCAAGGTTCATTTGTCGTAATGATGAATCCAAAACCGAAACGCTGAGCATGAGGAAATAAGGTGTCACAATGTCTGGCCCAAAGTGACTCTATTACAAGCAATCAGTTCCAGGCTCATTGAATTTGTTCATTTGGGTAACGAGTGCCGTGCCACTAGTAACACATGGGATAGGAGCGTCCAGTAACGTACAAAAAACAGACATTATTCATGCAGTTTTGGAATATTTGAAGTCAAAAAGTAATAATTAGAAAATGGCAGTGATATTATCATATGTTGAGAAGACGATAGTGCTATCTTCGGATGGTATAATCAGGAACACAATTAAACTGACGAAGACTTGGATGAACGTCCACGTCCAAAGAAGCATACTAGCACTGGGTACACAGGTGCAGATGTGCACAGGGCAGTACAAAACACATTAAAGGCGCCTAAGCAAGATAATCTTTAATATCTGAGCCCACTGCACACAGATTCAAGAAAAATAATGACACATTTCACTTCAAAAATATACCTGTGAATTTACTTTGGCATAAATCCGGAATCATGCAGCTACGCGTGTATGCCTGCTCCAATTTTATCTTCTCTAACAAAGCTGAAACATCCCTGAAGCAGTTGAAACCACGGTGTTGGTTTTACTCTTTTAAAACTGTTGTCGTGCCAGTGTCTCATCAATTAAAGTGGCCCTTGGCTTGCACAACGAAGCCCTTTCTACCTAAGCTTCGCTCCTCCAGATTTGCAGCTTCAGGCAAATGAAATTCTTAGACCTACCCATTTTGCACATAATTGAATCGCACTGTTGTGTTACTGTGCATATACTCTCGAATCTTCTGGAGTGGCAATGCATTGGTTCCGCGCCAGGTATAAATACACCAGTCAATTCGGCTGCTAGTGACGGTCTTGCCTTCGCAAGGCACCTTCGGCCAGTGATCTGCCGAGGGCTTTAATTTTCTGCGTCACATACATAGCGAGGGTTCAACACTTAACAATAGTAAATAGTCAGACCAGTAGTTCTAATTTCTGCTTTATTGCTCAGAATATACACTACACACAACACAAAGCCAAGAACCCTAATGACGTCCACACGTACACACCTCACCAGTTCCCTCTGCAAGCAGTGAATTATACGACACAGTAAATTATTTACTCTTTCACTGCCTGCTGGATATACAGTGTTTGATTTTTCCTCACACAAAAAACGTTGCAAAAAACCAATACACCAAGAAAAACGGATGGGGCACCTTCCTTAGCGATATAAAGATGTCTTCCTACCTCTCTACCTCACCCGTCAGCCCAGTCGCGGATATCGCTGGTGCTGGTGACTGGGCAAGGCACTGCAACACGACCTGTTGGAGAGTTGTGCCCCTGGGGCCTACGCCGTGGAGCCCACGGGGTTTCTGGTGTGGCCACATGCTCGTCTCTGGGTGTCGGAATGCGCCGTCACAGTTGGCCCGACTGCGCCGGCGTTAGGCCTAGGCCACACAGAGGACTCTCAGCTTCTACACCTTCGATCTACGCGCGAGGCCGCCGGAATGAGGGCTGTATTTGGACTAATCAGGAAAAGGTTAGGGGCACGCCAGGAACGCTCGCGTATTGGGAGAGAGAGAGAAAACAAACTTTATTTCTAGCAGGACCTAAGTCCTATTGGGAGGTTCCAGAACAGGGACCAAACCACTGCAACGACCAAGCTTTGTCCCAACCATGGTTGTTCATCCACAGCAGGCCCTTTCTCCTAGTTGTCTTTTTCGTCCTCGGCCGGGCTGATGCAGCCGTCTGACCAGATGAGGCGTTAGCCATTGGGTTGTCCAGACACACCATGAGCATTTCCACACATCACCACGATCATCCCTCTTTTACGAAATTTTTATGCACTATTTTAAGTTCTGTGGAAACGCGGGCTAAAGGGTTCGGTGTTCCTGGGCAAGGTGTACACATCACCTGGCTGGCGCATAACTAACCTATAACACCATTAGGAAGCTACCAGGGAAAAAGTTACACCATCTTCCCGCGAGGGGAACCATGGGGTCAAAGCATAGGGGGTTGCCGTTGTGTTTCCGTTATGTTACTGATGTGAGCGTGTGGATTGCTGTTGTTGTGTATCCTATTTACGTCGCATGTTCACCCCCGATGAGTCGCATCTACCCCATGGTTCCCCTCGCGGGAAGATGGTGTAAATTTTTAACCGAGCGCAAGCTGCGCGCTAACGCACAGCTGGCACGGCGACGGGAGCGAGCGCAGCCGAGCGCAAACTGCGCGGTGACCGCGCTGACGCACAAATGGCGCTGCGGTGAGAGCGGCGGAGCGCGCAGCCGCCGCGGCGAGGAGAATGGGGGAGGGATGCGGACTACGCCATGACAACGACGCGGGACAAGGCGAGTTAAAGAGATGCATTGCATCTAAAAACACAAACACTCTCAATAACTACGATCATTAGAACTTGTAGGAGCACAAAAAAGTGGTCAATTCTTCAGGTTAATGCCGGCCTATATAGGCTGGTCGCCCATCAGCATAGCGGAGTAGGAAAACCTCGGGCTGTTTTTGCACGGTGGCGTCCGGTTTGAAGTTTTCTTGTATAAGCTCTTCGTCTTGAGTTTGGTACCAAGCGCATCCGATTGCGGAACTCCATTGTGTTGGGTCCAGCCGGCTTCCATGACACCTGCGTTATCTCCATGCGGTAATTTTCTTTCTGATTTTGCCTGCTGAGAAGTGTTGCAGGCGAACGCCGTACGTCGACGTCGACGCCATACCAGTAAAGCTCCACCGGATCTCGATTAATGGTTTGCCGTATCTCCAGATAACAGGCGGGGAGGCCTTCATGGGAGCGTCGAAGGGTCGATTCTCGGAGATGCTTAGACACAACAATATTCAGGGACGTTCTACCATTTACTTCGTAGTACTGCCGGTACAGAATGGCGTCTTCCTGCAGGACATTTTACGAGTGCTCCTTGCGGTAGAATATCGTTTGCCGGCTTTCTGGTAGAAACATTCTATTGTAGGATCACTCTTCTGCTCCTAAGCTAGCTTATCCTTCGAAAGGGAGTAACCCATAACTCGTAGCCTATTGGAAAATATTTCCCGTTGTGCACTTTGACTATGGCACACATCCGCACCGGAATGTCTGGTCGCCTTTGCTCTTTTAGAGATCCAGCTGTTCTATGTCCCGGGAGCTGGGGAAGTTCTGGGCCTGCTAGTACGCCAGGCATGTTACCAAGATGAGATGGTACGTATGGTTTTCCATGAAAGTGGCGACAACTCATCCTGCGAAGTAGGATGGTATTGGCGTTAATGGTCGCCTCTTGTAACTCCATCAAGGACCTATCAAGAAAGAATACTTCCATTGTTTTCCCCGAAACCCCCCTTCGAGGACGAGGCCGCGCCGAGCAATTATGGTGCTCCTTTCTGTGTCCCTAAAAACACGTACACGTTTCCCGAAAACACGTCCTTCAACAACGGGTAAGGCGTCCGCTGGAAATGGAGGCACCTTGCAGCCCCTTCGACTATAGAAGCCTGAGATTTCTTCTTCTCTTGGAGAGCGCATTGGAGACAATGTTCTGATTGCACTTAGAAGGCTGTGTGATGGCGAATGAAGCAAATTGTTCCTGGTCGCTTTGTGTGTTTTTGCAGTATTCATCGTCGTGCACTGCGTCGCCGCGTTTCCTAGATTAGAGACCGGACAGTCAGGGGCCGTGTGGCCGCTGCGGTCGCACAAGGAGCATTTTGGCGGTGGCTTCTTTTGCGGTAATTGCTGCTCGTAGGTGGCTTGTTTTAAGCGACATTCCCAAAGTTTGTCGATGTGTTGGGCTTCTACCGAGCGGTCTGTACATTCAGCTAGAGAACCCATCGTCTTCCAGTCCCACCCGTTCAAGAATAGAGCGAGTTTGGCGTGGGAAAACCGAAGAAACGGCTCAGGGACGACAACGTCCCTCAGTCATTCCGATGATTTAGCATGCCCGGAGTTAAAATACGAAGAGGGTAGGATCGGTCGCCATGGTCGATGATCGATGCGATGATCCGATGAGACGACGACTCGCTGTCTCGTTGGCCGACGGCACATAGCCGACAACAGTCTCCAAATGTACAATATGTACACTTTATTTACACTTACTATTTACAATTCATGGCTCGTGATCGCGAACGAGAGATCGGGCAAGGCCCTCGTCGAGCGGGGCTCGCCGCTCTCCTCTCTCTGTTCTCTGTTCGTCCCTCTTCCAACATCAAACACCTTGGTTTTAACAACAAAACCCCGCCCACAAACGGGACGTCACAACTTGAGAGTGAGGATGGTCATTCATTACACCACATTAGGCCACTGATTGGCCACCGTGGCAAACAAAGCGAGGGGGGTACACAATAGTCACCTGACCCACCTCTCTCACTCTCATCAGACACCCAAACGTATTCCACAAAACACAAATATAAGAGAAATGAAAACCGACCAACTAAAAGCAGACCCAACTCCGGGAATCGGCTCTCGGGCGCCACAACTTTAAGTATTCGCATACCATGCACGCCTAAGTTTGTACTCCGCGCAACCGAAATTCCTTTCCTTTATTAACGCGTGCCGCGCCTAACAAAGCTTGGTCGCCTACTTAGAGACGCATACCAGCCGCCGAGTCGCCAGGCTTAGACGCGTGACGAGCTTAAACTTTGCCCAGTAACTTTAAGCAGTGAAACTCTCCTAGCCCGAACGTCTGGTGACCTCTTCCTATCCTTGACCAAATGACGCATCCCTCAGCTCCCGTCCGGTTCGGGGAATCCCGTGCCGGTAATCCCTCTTCGAAAGCTTACATCGCTCGACGCGCCTGTATGCCTCGTATCAGGACCCGCTCCCCGGGTGGACACAAAAGCACGGCGAATAACAAACTCCTCTGTGGTTTCTCCTTACGCCCGTCGCCCCTAATTCCGCTAGGCCGGCGGGGAAACAAACACAATACAGGTAAAGAGGCTAACCCCAGCGCAAGATATCTAACTGCCGGGCGGGTTTAATTAATAAGTGAGGTGCCCGAACTTAACACCCGGCATCTCCATCCAATTGTCAAAACATCCTGAAAGTCGGGCTGCCAGCGGTCATCCGGTCTGACCATCCATGGCTCGCGAATTACTGTTTTTTCGGGAGCCCACGGCTGAGATGCGAAAGCGCTGCAGCCCAGCTTTCTTGACCGTTGGGTAATCCAGCGATTCTTCAGCTGTCATGAGGCACATCACAAAGCTCTTCCGTAGGGGCACTTATCAGCATGACCTTCGGCCATTGTGATGGCCAAGGGCCACTTCTATGGGGGCCATTCTTGTGCAGCGTACGCCCGCTCAAGGTGCTGTATAAATGCATGCAAATAATCTCGGCGCCCATCAAAGATGGGGAGAAGCTTCTGGGGATTGACCATGACCACAGGGAGTGGCATGCTGATCGGTGCGACGGTATTATCGCGGCTGGCGCTGCCATGGGACCATGCATTTGCCGAAGTCGGAGTGCAAGCATTAGAAGCTCTTTGCGCCGTTCGTCCGCTTCGTGCTGTCTTTTGTCCTTGGCCCTCTGCCTCTCGTCTGCCACCTTCTGCCGCTCATCCTCCTTGCGACTGGCCTCCCATTGAGCGGTTTTATGCGCGCTCTGAACAGCACGTTGTTTTTCGACAATTTTGTGGAGCTCAGGCGCAGATAAGTGGTAATGGATGCCTTGTGCGGTCAGCATTTGCGGTCCATCGTGAGTCCTTTCTGTACAATATTTACGTCTTATTGTTATTGTAGGTCTTATTGTAGAGGTGCAACTAGCTACAAAGGTACAACTAGCGCCTCGAGCCAGACCTCAAGACTCGTCTTCACATATATCGCCAGCACTTACATTTCAAAACACTATAAACCAGCGTGACAACAGACTCTCCAATAGTAAAACGGGATTGCAACGCACACCCGGTCAGTTATGCGAAGCAAAAGTCTAAGCAAAACATCTTGTCAGCGTCTCATCACAACCATCAGTCCAGTCAGGAATGTGAATGGGCGGCGTGCTGCAAGACGATCTGTTGGTGAGGTCGTGTTCCTCGTGCCGATGCCGCGGAGTGCACACGGTGTCTGGTCGTCTATATGCGCGTCTTGGAGTGCGGGGAGGCGCCATCTCCTTCGGCCATGCTACTCTAGGGTTAGTGTACTTTCAGCTTCCATGCGTCGGTTTTACACCGACAGGCACTCGGGCAAGAGGACTTTAGTCGGTGTCCTCAGGAACGGGTCCAGAGCACGCCAGGAACGCTTGCCGCCTCGGAGATATCAGAACGGAGATATTCTGAACTGCGAAGGGGAATTATCAGTTAAGCTCAATTTGGTAGTCACCGCTATAGACCCACTCTTTGAAGATGTCAGCCCTCTGCATGATCCCCCGTGCGTAATTTGTTGAATCGGCGCTGTGTGACATCGCAAAAAAGGCTCTTGCCGCATAAACCACGGTCACCTTTCTCTCTGTGGTACATAAGTATCTGCATGAAAAAGCCACGTAATTCGATCAGTCGCGAAGCTGTGGACATCACCATTAACGTGCCTATGAAAAAGTACACTATGAATTTTACCACTGATCTTTGGTCTGCACGCACATACACCTTTGCAGTAAACAACAATGACGCAGAACATTTAATCATGTCGTTTTCATATTTCGGGGTTTTAAGAAAAACGCAAACAACAAATGCTTAGTTGTCCCTTGGAGCATAGTTTCAACCGCTTGAAAGCGGCAAGGTAACCAAGTTGACCTTAGAATAATTGAATAGTCTTCAGTTTCCCTTACTCAATGAAATGACCTAATTGGTACTAATTTTCTAAAGAAAGAGTAACTAATTGGGAATTTATTATTTATCCCGACCGCCATAACAAGCGCAGCACTTCAAGAAATACAATGGTATTATTTTAATGCTAGCTTAATCACACACAGTAAGGTGGTCTCCGGAGAGAGGGTCCTGAAGATCGCTTCTGTGCGTGTTTGAGAAGAAAGGTGACACTTTGATTGTAATGTGCATCGCAATTATTCTCTCCGTAGGAAAAAATCTAAACAAGCATCTGAAAATCACCGTGAAATACAACTTCAACAGCACTGATTGCAAGACACTGGCAGTCAGTGAACACTCTGCGCGGATCTCACGGTAGGACAACTTCATGTTAGTGCAGCTGATACTCCTTCATGGCTGAAAATGTTGTGTATAATTACGTTATGAACTTTAGCACTTAAGGGTTGTAGCCTCGATACTTGTCACGCACAATTGTTTAAACCGGTTAAATGTGACCGCTTAAAACAGGAAATGAAGAATGCGACACCTACAACAAAAACGTTGCACACCGGTTTGCGTCATCGGTTCCATGAAACTCCATCTTGTAAAGAAAACAGGGTTACAGACGAGGGTATGATCCGGGACGGCTGTGCTTACCCTAAAACCATTAACCACACAGCTGCACCCGATCTAACAGACGATCGAGCACATTGTTGTGGAAATAATACCGTAAATAAAAAATTTGCAGAGCCTGTTCATATTGAACATATATTGCCCACACGCTTACAACTTAGGTGACTTCCACACATTTTTCAGGATGGTTTTGAAAGTTATACCATGTCACAAGATGCTAGTGGTAGGGGACTTCAATGCACTCCACGTGGCATTGGGGTGTAATAGGTCACTGAAGAAATAACAACACGTCCACAATGTTGTTCAGCATCAGCTTACCTTGTGGAACGATCGGGAACACCAGAATATGGAACACTGTGTCAAGAGACAACCCCTGACCCCACTTTCACAAAAGGCATCTCCCACGCTGAATGGCCAAAATTTACGAAACTCTAGGTAGTGACCACTTCATTGTCCAAATAGAAAATCACCGTCGGCGAACACGCTTAAAAACAGGCAAGGCAAGACTCACAGATTGGAAGTTATATAGAGACGAAAACAACGACGAATCATTAGACATCGACATTGACCTCGAAGAATGGGCAAATCAGTTGGTCGCAACGGCCAACAGACTGACTAAAGAAATTCAATTAACGTCAAAAACCCGGAAGCGGACCCTCATCGTCCACATATCTTGGGGGCCCGCCGCAGTCTTACATGGAGGCTGACGAAACAAAAGTGCAACAAGAAACTACCGAAGCGCATCATCATCTTGACCAAGCAAGCAGAGAAATAGGCCCATCAACAAGGAATTCAAAATTGGAACCAATTATGCAATTGATCGCACGGGACACTTTGTACTGGAGGGACGTGGAACACCTTGAGATACCTTATCTGGCTCGCTGAATCGAAATCTACGACCGGAAAACACATGAACGCCTCATCCACAATTTCCCGGGTACTAGAGATGATGTCTTCAAGGCGGTAAAAGAGACATGTGTCGGTGGTCAAGAAGAAATGACGCTCGTTTCGCACCCCGGTAGAGCGGACTCCCAAACCTCGACCATGACTGCCCTTTTACCGGGGCCGAACTGGATGCGGCCCTGGCAAAGCAAGCAAACAACCACTGCTCCAGGTGCGGACATGATGAATAAACTTTATTTGACACCAGGTGCTGATCTTAGGGCACCCGCCCGGTTGTAGGCTCCCTGCCTTGGGCTATGCAGCCCATTCATGCCCTCTCCATCAATCGCCGCTGGTGTGGGAGGTCGGAGCTGGTCAGCGGCTCCACCCAGTTCTCATAGGTAAGGTTGGGGTTAGGGTGAGGGAAGGGGATTGCTTGTACTCCCATACAATGTGGTACACTGTGCCTGGTTGGGGGCAGGATTTGCATGTGGCAGTGTATATGGTGGGATACATGGCATTTAGCAGGGTGTTATGTGGTTAGGAGTTAGTCTGTAGGAGGAGACCAATTAAAAAATTAGCAGTGGCTTAACTCGGCTTTGCGAGGATATACGTAGCCTGAGTCAAGGTTCAGCTGGTTATTCTTAGATTGCCTGGTTGTATACGATTAGCTTGATTATCATGCCTACTGCTGCTTCAATGACACACACACACGGTATACGCATTATGCAACACATGTAAATTTATCAAGCGGCGCCGGCGCAGAGTCACCAACCACCCCAGAGCTAACCCAGGCAGCACAGTACCGTTCGGCCTAACTCAAGCCGATGTACTTTGGCCAGTGATTTTCCCTCCAGCCTTTTTCCGGCAGACGTGTACGGCCCGTGCCAATTGTGGGCCTTTTGGCCGTACACGGCCGTACTCCCAAGGCTGTCCAACGGCCAATCTCCGTGGGCCGGGCGACCGGCTTACGTTCATACGCGAGATTCCCGCCGTAGGGCTCCAGCCATACGAAAGCCACCCGTGTGCGGCCGAAGTACGGCCACCTGAGGCGACCCGAGATGCGGTCGTCAGACTCCAGCCGGGCTAAAGCTGCCGGAAGCTCGGCCTTGCTACGGGCATTGGAGTTCAGCCACAGTACGTTAACTGTACTGAGGCCGGTGGACGACCACTGCATGCAGCACAAGCAGATGACTCAGTCGCACTGAGCAACAGCCCAAACCCGCCATTTTGGATGAACTTGTTGTTGGGCGAGTTGGATCATCTTAGTGATTCAATACGGGCTTAGCGCGAAAAAACAACACATACAGAAAGGACGGGACAAGCGCAAACTCTCAACTAACTTTTATTGGACAGAGCACACACATATAAGTACTCATCTGGTCGCTCATACGCACTTTTTTACAACCATAGCAATCTGTATTCCAATAGTAACTGCGGTCAGCATCACACACCGCAACTAACTTAAAATACACGCTTCGTCATTGACAAGGATCTGTTGTTTTTGCTAATATAAGATAACACTTGTTTTTAAATAGGCAGTCATAAAATCAGAATAAGAAACAGATCAAAGACTAAGTTGGGCCTACAAATGCACGAGCTTAGCCTCTGATATATTTATTACAAACAACGTAATGCAACAATGTTTTTGCAGCATTGTTACCTAAAAAATTGCCGGAAACTTGCGCTTTTGCTCACCCTTGCCTTTCTTTCGTGAGGAGTCCTGGACACGGCGCCGATTGAGCACCCGCGCTGTGACCGCTTGCTCGACGTCCTTGTAGGCTAGTTATTTTCGGGGAAGCAAGGCCATCTCGCGTCGGACACTTCTGCCGTGTCGATGTCTGCAATGCTCTCCACTTCTCCAGGGGGCGAATAGCCTGGAGCTGATGCGTCAACGAGGCAGGTGGGCTAGGCGCGATAGTGCTGACAGGCGAGGCTGAGCTCACCCGTCCGTGTGGCACAGTCTTCTTGTGGCAATAGGTGGCATTCCGATGACCTAATAGGTTAACTGGTAATGTCCAGTGGGTCTTTGCACCTTCCCTATTAACCTAATACCACTCATTACAACTTGACACTCAAAGTGTGTTTATTTAAAACGTATAAACACCGAGCGGATGAGAAACGCGACTGCCTCGTTCGGCTAAATAAACAGATTTTTACTCCTTGAAGGAAAAACGCTACGTGAGCCGGCCGGTATGTTTCTTAACAGCAGTTGTGCATGGGTTCCCCGCTCCCAGGGGCGTCTTGTTGTTCGACTGTACACCGCTTACCAAAAAAAAGAATAACCTGCGACCTTACGTCGGCTAGTCTCTTCCAGAACATTGGTTGCCAAATATTCTGCGGCCTTTGTCTTGCCGTAATTTGACGGAAGACCGCTAACCGAAAGAAAAGCGTACATTCTGAAGCTGTACGTCGGCCGGTTTCCTTTATAGCACCGGTTGCCCGAAGAAAATATATATTCTGCAGCTAGACGCGCGGTTCACTGAGGAAAGAGCGAAGTCACGGTAGCTTCACTCGGGTCGGTCTCCTTCTGAACACCAACTGCCACAAGAATACGAATATTTTGTGGTCGGTCGCTTGCCATGCTGCGGTTGAACACCGTTTTCCGAAGGAAAAAAGGATGCCGTACGTCAGCCGTTCTTGTTCTGAACATCAGCCGCCGAAAGTAAACTATATATCTGGCAGCCGGGTACCTGTTGTTTTGTGTCTGAACCCGGGCAGCCACAGAAATACCGAAGGGCTGGAGGACGAATACTGGCTGTTCGACGTACGATCAGTCGCTGCAAGAACCTGGATGCTGGCCGGACATGCCGAAAAACGGCCGTAGATGGGCCGGTCTTGGGATACACTTTCTGTGCTGCCTGGGAAGCTCGTTCCGCAGGCGCACGCCGGTGTTGCTGCTACGCACGAGTTATTGGTTCCACATCTCGCATGATCATCAAGTGGAGCGGGCTCCCACTTGCGGAACGGAGGTTGGCGCATACGCTGGATGCGTGGGGTGTGGTTCCACAGGCACACGCAGGTGTTGCTGCGACGCACGAGCCATCAGTTCCGCAACCGGCCACCCCTCCCATCATCATCAAGTGGACCAGGCCGTCACGTTCCGCGCTTGCGCAGCACGGCTCTCCAGAGCCACGCGAAACTGCTCAACGTCGACCTGTGTAGCTCACGCTATATTAACTGAATTCTTCGCAACATTCAAGAAAAGGACACGGTATACCTTATTGATAGAATTAACAAAGTGGGGGAGTGTGGCACAATACCGGCGCCATGGAAACATGCTGATGTCACCATGATCCCTAAGCCCCCAAAAACCCATTTGCATAGCTAATGTCTGGCCGATTTCATTGACCTTATATGTTGGGAAAGTACTGGCGCATACGGTACGGGATCGCTTAACCCCTCATATGGAGGAGGCAGCAACAAAGTGAGGATACCTGACACTAAGCATGGTTGCCGGCCGTGTGTGTCGACCCTTATCATACTGCTACAAAAAAAGAAGAGGTCATAGACAAACTCAGCACGTCACAAAAAAGCGTCATCCAGGCGCTAGACGTCAAAGAAGTTTTCGACAACGTATCGGAATAGGCCATTCTTAGCAAATTGCAAGAGTCGCAATGCGGGGCGATTTTGTATAACTATGTCCGGGACTTCTTTTTGTCTCGAACGGCCACAATAAGTCTTAGCAAGTTAAGGAGTGAGAAATTCAAGGTTACAGCAAAAGGCACCCCACATGGCTCGGTAATCTCTCCCTTACTCTTTAACATCGCGGTGATCAAGCTATCTAAGAAATTAAACACCATCTCTGTACTTCGGTATGCCTTTACGCAGATGACATAACTTTTGCGACCACTGCAGGGTCTGCAGGGAGCCAGCAGGATTGCCTATAGGAAGCCGTCGACTTCCCCGGGGCATACCTTAGGCTTTATGAACTCTGTGTAGCCTCAGAAATATCGGAACCTCTCGAACTCGGAAAGGGGACTAGAGGGTGACCACTTCCGGAAAATCCAGACCCGGTGGTTACACTGAATGGTGGTGTGCATTACAAGAGTAGATACTTCGACTCTACAAAATTGGGCAGTGCATGTCGGCACACTTTCATGCCACGACACCGCAAAGCGAAGTGATACAATACTTTCGATCCGTCGCTGAGGTTGCAAAATCCGTTTTACCTTACATGGTGTTACCGTGATCGTAATGCATTCCACGAAAACGGACAGCCCCGAAGGCCTGGGAAGTTGTTTTAATCTTGCATTTTCGCTTTAGTCGGTTATTAAACCTGGCTGATCCCTTTGTGGGAACGATTGAGTGATACAGGAGCTCCCGCATAGCTCCGAGTCTTCGCTCTCCGTGCATTATCGGCCTCGCGGTAACAGGGTGACGCCGGCACTGTTTCTTCCGGAGCGGTATCAAAATCTTTACTGTACCACACGCCTTAAGCCAGTTGATGCGATTTTGGGTCTTGTATTACTAAAAAATTCGGAATGGTCGGACAAGGTCGGACAAGGTCGGAATGGTCGGACGCTCTTGTGGGGTTCCCGAAGGCTGGCGCTTCAAGACTGCATTGGGGCTTCGAAGATGAAATGGCGGTTAAAGCACCTGACTACCTCATAGGAAAAAGCTTGCTGAGGTAATACAGTGGTTTGCCGCCTCATGCGGCTTGTTGGAAGTAGTAAAATTTAAGCGCCGCACAGAGGAGTCAGTCCTTAATATATATACGGAAGGTTAAAGTTGGCATCGAGAGCTTTGCACCTAAAGCATGTCAGTTCCTTCGTAACGCTAGGCATAGCGAAAGGTTACGGATTGTAAAGTAGAGCGCTCTGATGTCGCCCCTAGAATCCTGATAATTCTGTGCTGTGTTCACTTCTGTATCATTGTGATTTTAATTAAAAAGAAATTCTTTTCGTTCATGGATGTTTGATGGACATGCCACTTTCGACGGTTTTGGGGCGTTCCTTAGAGATGACTTATTTACCCAGCTCTATTTTTGTACTTCTCAGTTGTACTGCAGTTCTGAACTGTATATCTGGTTGCATATATACCGATGATATTGCTTTTTTCCCTTCGAATTAAACATCCGCTAGTTTTTCAAGCACTAGAAACCGTGTTGGCTGTACCAGGTATTGGGCTCGACGAGTTTGTTTTTTCATAATTTCTTACGCTATAATGCTTCCGTTTACCTAACTGCTATATTATTTCTAACATTCCGACTAAACTGTAATAAATCTCTGCAATTTCGTTTCATAAAACGCCCCGAAGGGGCAGCCATCGTGACCAAATGTTTGCATTTGGCGAATGACCAGTCCCTGCGATTGGAATAAAAATAAAATCGGCGCCGAGGCTACAGCGCAAGGTGTGCATGTGCGCTATTGTCCTAGCACAGATTCTATTTTTTACTTTAATCGTATTCTGCATATTTTTATTCCCAAAATTCTCGCATTCGATCATGCTGATTGGTTATTCTGGTTTGTAGCGGTCAGGCGCACCTGCAAAGATGTTTTAGTACACAATCCTTCATGCAAAAACCACCGTAATTTTTAGGAGAATGTGAAACCTCCAATGTACAACGGCAGCAAGCAACGTGTGGGATCCTAACCATACAAACAGGAACAGATTCTGTATGAAAGCACAATAGCGAGGCTTCTCTCTCTACGATTTTCTAGCTGCCAGAATATCACAGCCTTAGAGTGCTGCCTGGTCCGGAAGTAACTGTCATCCCAGATACTTCATAGGCTAAACTAGATAGAAGCAACCATGCTACAAAGGGCCAAGGGTCACACAGAGCACTCAGTGACCGGAGACGGATTTCGCCTGCAAAGTGCAGTATCTGGCCCCAGCTTGTACGTTTGACCAACCCAACCCTCGGCCTTGACTCCCCAGCAGCTGTGGAGCATCTGACACCACCAACGCAAAGAAAGCGACCCAGCAAAGGGTGCCAAGAATCTCTGGGTACGGACAGCCCGCCAATTGAACCTAAACTTCTCAATATTGAACGTGTGAGCTCTATATAGCGAGGCTACCTTAGGTCTACTAATAGAGGAGCTTTTGGACAATAAGTGGGATATCAGAAGAATAAGAAATGTTATAAGAAAAAGAGAAGGCATCGTGGAGTTCCTATCACGATTGTGATGGGAAACTCTAGCACCAAAGTAATTGAAAGAGCATAAAATAAAGATCAGTTGGAAAGTTTGCAAAATGCACTTTAAGTAGTCGCTGAGATAGGGTGTTCAAATGTGATGGAGGCATAACGAGACACTAATGAAGGAATTTTAACGTAAACAAAACAGGACGAAATTGACACAAAAAAGTATCAGGGGGCGTATAAAAAACAACATTGACGTCATCTTAAGCGACAACGCAGGTATTGTGCACGTCATGTAGGTGCTGAGCAAGATTCGAAGCAGAGATAACATGATGGGTAGGGGCAAAATAAGGTTGAATCTCATAAAGGAAAGGTGAAACCTAGGGAATAGTAGGTCCGTCATGGAGTCTTGACTTTCATGGACTCTGTAGGTCATGGAGTCAGTCAGAACCGAGTCGAAGGAGTTAAAATTAACCAGCCAGAATAAATTCGCAGATTTAATTGATGAAAAACATGACAAAGTTACACGCTGCATGACAGCCATACAACATTTATAGACTTGGCAGAATCGATGGGAGATGCAGCATGTAGGCAACATAATGGCAAGGTAACGCAGAAAATCAGGGGACCTATTGTGAAACGTAAGAACGTGAAATGGTCGAATACGGTGGATCAAATAGAATTAGAAGAGCTGTCAAAATTTATTATAAAAGTAAAACTGAGGACACTCGTGCATACAACGTGAAAGTGATCGAGAAAACGCTGGAGACAGGAGAAAGCTTGAAAGCAACAAAGAGGAAGCTGGCTACTGGCAGACAATCTACTCACGCAAAGACGAATAGGGTAACACTCTCGCACTATGAACGAGACAAAGAAGTGTCAGAACGATTCCACTCAAGCGCATACTCCATCGACGTTGCACCTGAGAAACTACCGAACCCAAAGGCTTATCTTACGATCTTCGATTAGAAACTAAAGAGGAAGTAGAAAAGGCGCTACACTCTATGAAAATAGGAAAAGCTGCAGGTGAAGATAGCATAACTGTGCATATTCTAATTTAGGGTGGAGATATTGTACAGAAAAGCTTGTTAAACTAATCTCTGATTGCATAAGAACTTTAAATATGCCCATAGCATAGAAAAACTTAAACATAGTGCTCATTCACCGGAAAATACACAACAAAGATCTTAAGAATTACCGGCGCATCAGCTAATGTCAGTTGTTTACAACTGGTTTACTGAGGTAATAGTTAGCTGCATAAGTGACAGCCTTTTTTTCAACAAACGATAACAACCTAGTTTAGAAAAAATACTCTATAATCAATCACGCCTGTCTCAATCACATAATAGAACAATATACAGAGTATTCAGAGTACTCATAGTATTCCGAATTAAACTTGTTTAAATAACATTTGTAGTCTATGAGAAAGAGTTTGATTTAATGAACACCGGAGCTGTGTTAGCAGTGGTAAACCACCAACTAACAGAAGAGACTTTTACAAAACTCTTACAGGGCATATATCAGTAATGTATGGACAGGATAATGCTTCACAAGCAAACAGATTACCTATTAAAAACCGAGGGAAACCGGGACGAACTATTTCAGTAAACTTGTATAGAGCAAGTCTAGAGGGGGCATTCAGAAAGCTTGACTGGGAAAACACAGGTTAACGGATAAACGGCGAAAACGTGAATCATCTGAGGTTGCAGACGGCATAGTTTTACGCAACGAATCGGCAAAAGAATTACAAAAAAATGAAGATCTACAATCAGCAAGCTTCGCAGTGGGGTGACGAATAAATATGAGTAAACCTAAAGTGATGATAAAAAGGCACTCTCACTAAATTCTCATCAGCATAGATAACGAAATTCGTTAAGAAGTACAGGAATAGAACTACCCAGGTCAGGTTGCCACTGCTGAGTCCCACCACAATGAAGAAATGCGGCGCAGAAAAGGAATGGGTTGGGGCGCGCTCAGCCAGCTCTCACAAGTAATAAAAATTAAGGTACCTCTATCCCTTAAAAGGTATTTACCAATGCGTTGTACCGGGCATGGAAAGATGGAGCAGAAACTTGGGGCCTTACAAAACAACTAGAAAGCAAACTTCGGTGCCGCAACGAGCCATGCAATCAAGAATGAAGGGATTGGGAATCAGGCAGAGTAAATGAGCATCTTGGCCGAGGGAGCAAACTCCAGTAGGAAATCATCGTCATCATCATCACCATCATCAGATATCTACACCCACTGCAGAGCAAAGGCCTCTCCCATTAATCTCTAATTATTCCGGTCTTGTGGAAATATCCTGTGGAGTAGGAAATGCCATCGTTCAAATGAGAAGGGGAAGTGGGCGTTGCTTTGGCCTTGTAGTGAGACGAACTGATGACAGATGGACCGCAAGGGTAACAGAATGGTTTCCGAAAAATGCGACCTGAAGTAGGGAGAGGAAAGTAACTCATTGGAAAGATGAAATACAGAACTCCCAAAGTCAAGACTCGGCAAGTGCTGAGCCGTAACGAGTGGGTCAATGGGAGAGGCCTTCGTGCTGCAGTAGACCTAAATAGGCTATACTTCTTGATTATGAAGGTGACAATCTTTCCCTAGGGTCACAAATTAAATACCTCTGTGTGATTTGTTCCTCGCAGCTCGCCCTCGGCCGAATACTAAACATACTCTTGCCAAAGGTGAACAAGCCGCTGGGGAGCTGCGTTAGCTGCGTAGCCTTTGCATAAATGTGTAGTTGATTCTTGATAAAGTTACATCATATAAATTGAGTGATGCCGATTGAAAGCCAAATCTGCTTACAAATGCGTTCAAGAATCAATAGCCGTTGACGTTTTTGGGGGTGATGAATCGTTTCCTGTGAACTCGGGCACTTGGCGTGCCCTAAAGAGTAACTTCACAGGAAGCGTGCAAATTGATACCCCCATCGCAAAAATGCGTTCTATGTCTCACACTGTTGTGGAGGCGGTGCTACTAAAATACTCCCCAAAGGGGTTGGCTACAAACCTCTCCAAATATGGAGTGAGGAGGATGAAGTATGTAGCACGGGCGTAAAGCTCGGAGATCTTGGCATAAGCTTCCCAATGGCCATCAGTTCCAAGCACACCGCTAAACTATGTGACGGTTATTAAATTTTGTTGAAAGGAAAAGAAATACGTCCGGTACTATTATGTCTATAAACCACTGACTTTGCCTAATGAACGGAACAGAGAAACGTCAAGGGGAACAGTACAGACAAATTGTTTCTGAGAAAGGTATTTCAAAACATTAGATTGATAGATTATATCTAGAGAAGTAACTCTTATGTGAGATTTGTAGAGATCCGTAATCATAAAAATGGGTGTAAGCATATAAACGTCACAGGTACAATTACAACGGTCATCGAATAAACAGGCCCCATAGAATCTTAATGGGGCCTGTCCGCATCACGATATTATTTGCTGGTCATGCTCTTGAGCCTTGAGGCTCGCACAGCAACTACAGGGCGTGAAAGCATCCGTTTCTGGTTACACACCATTTGCCGGTGGTGCAGCTTATGCTCCTCCGGCCTTGAGTGGTCGCCGCATTTTTGGGGTACGATACTTCTTACTCATGCCAACTTTTTAATCACGGTGATTGTTCCCGACGACGCCGGTTTTTTGTGACACGGGGCCTTTTGCGTTATGCCTTTTTTTCAGTGGAATATATTTTCAAAGTGCTAAGATGCACGTAATAGGGCCGTGAACGCCGAGGGCAGTCATAAAGAGGTCGAAATGCTTTGCGAGGGAAAATATCGTGTCAACCAAAACTAGAAACTCTTAAACGGTTGTGTATTTATTCTAAAATACGTTTTAGGAGTAAGGCAACTCCATTGTTTCATTAGACGTAAGACTTTACACGAAACTCCGGTTTCTTCTTTCCGTGTGTCTCACTCCACTCGTCCAAATGTACACCGCCCGCTAAATAGGAATATAGGGCAGCTTGCGCTGCTTATTGGTACTAGGGGGTACCCAAACTCGCTGCACGTCGCGCTGAATTATGGAAACAGAATAGTCTACTTCCTACTATTTGCCGCCAAATGGCATATTCCCCCCATCAGCCAAATATGGGACGAACTCTCACACTCCTGGTACTTTGAATCCGGGTTGCGGCATCCACTCTTGAGACTATGAGCTGGGTGAGTCAGCTGGTTGCGCACCACTCATTATGGCATGAACCGTATGTGCGTACCCTATTTATTATTCTCTTTCAGTTCAGTAAAGTTTTCGTTGTTACTGATTCGTTTGGCCGTGACCTAGCAGAATGGCAGGCGTTCTTTGCGTAAGTAGAAAGCTGTGTGTCAGGCATCCTCCGTTACGATGGCCGCCTGGAAATCAGGGAAGCCTGGACTGACCTTCCAGATTTTATTGGTGAGGCCATTAGAGGTGAGCATTCCCGCACACATAGCTAGGTTTTAGTATCAATGGTTATTTCCATAGTTGCGATGCTAGTAATCGTCCTCGTATGCATCGAAGAGGTCATCGTATTTTTCGAGGCGAGTGGAGGGTGCATGTCGTCCTCAGCACTGTGGACGTCCACCAGCTCTTCTTTATCGACTCGAGACGGGGATTGCGTGATGTGTAAGTCGCCTCGAGAAGGATTAGGAGACTCGTAGAGATGTCTCCATTTATCCTCTTTTGAGTCTAGGGAATTCGGCGCACGCGATGATCTCCCCCTATAGGGTGTCTTTTCATCTTTAGCTTTAGGTTTGGAGTTTGTTTCTGCTAAAATCATTGCGCGAGCAGAGGATTCGGTTGAAGCCGCGAGGCACGAGCTCACGATCATTCGGCATCTTCGTATTTTTTTCGGCAATGGTGAACAAACGGCCAGCAACAACAGCTCGGTCTTTAAAATACTCATTGCACCTCAAAGCACCAGAACTGTGGTCTTATTAAGACCTGAAAGCAAAATGTCGTTTGAATAAGCATACCCTGCGTTGTCTGCTGTAAATCAACCAACTTACACATGCAGAAAAAGAGCACATACCCGCAATGGCGATTTGACAGTGCTTTATAAGGTTGAGGCAATCTTGGAAATGTCCGAAGCAATAAATGAATAAATTATTCGAATATGTAGTCTTTCTTTGGCTACTTAAATGGAGACATTTTTGCATGTATATATGTCTGTCTCTCTGTCTATCTTTCGGTGTATCTATGACTGGATTCAGCCAGCCGGCCAAGGTTAAACAGAAGCTGTGGAATGGAAGTATATACCCACTGCAAAATTGAAACGTCGAAGTCCGGGGCATATTTTCATTGTTTTCAAAGTGTTGAACAAGGACAAGTCATCGCGCAAACATAAGGCAGAAAATCAATACATAAGTGGTGTTTGCAGTGTTCCTTTATTTAGAAATTCATGAATGCTTGGTTTTTGCGATATAAAACGAAATAATAAATCAACTGCAGAAATCTGTACCTGTTGTTGCCCGAGCCACTATATATTCAGGCGGAATGTAAAGAAATCAAACGGCCACAGTTAAAAAAAGGTTCCCCTAAATATGTTCCACGTTCTAGTTGGAACGCTTGGGGAGTAGGGCAACCTGTTTCTATTGACGTTGCAGTATAGGGTGCCTTGACTCACGCGCGTCTCTGCGGTACGGCAGCACTATCATCGAGGCACCCGATTTGGAGCGGTGGAACAGTTGTCCGCTTGGAGCTTGGACCGCTTGTCCTTGTTTTCTGCGCCCGTGTGTGTTTTGTGCGGTTAAGATGAACATAGTGGAACGCGGCAAATTTAAATTGACTTGGGCAAACCTCTAGCATGTTATCTTGGGAGGGACGAGATGGGAGAGGAACAACATCAGAGGTGATCCGGAAAGAGAAGTGAGACATCCACCTGGCAGGGACGCCAGTCAACAGTCGTATTTCTTCAACTTTTACAACAAAGTAAGCAGACTCGCGTGAAATTTTTGATTTGAGCACGACCACTATATGTGCCGTTCCCAAATAGTATATATTCCCGTACAAGGGATCATCTTCGAGTGCCCTGAAGCTTGCCAAAGTGTTACATACACACAAGGGAGCATATACCCGTCGTTGTGGGTTGTAGAACGTTTATTGGCAGCACGGCTTTCGTATCATAGTTAAAAGGCTTTACTATCGAAACCTCGTGATAATTTTCTGAAACTCGTGCACGACCGCGTTCCCATGTGCATGGCTTCTCTGCTTTCCAGACTGAAATTCACATCTTCCGAATTACGCAAACGAGATTTGACTTAGTGCAAAAGGTGCACAGCGTTCAAAGCTAGGTCAGAGCTAAGTTCTCGATTATGAATCGGCTCACCCGCAGTTCGATCGATTTCCGCTGGTCCAGCAAGCTACCGCGAGTGCAGAACCCCTGTTAGGCCTCGATCTGCTCTCGATCTGTCTCGAACAACCAGCGTACCTTGTTTTTATCTTTCTCGTCCCACTTGTCTCGGGGCCACTGCTGACGCTGGCTTGCTCTTTCATTTTCTACTGGCAGCCACTGACGCGGTTGCTGCGTCTATATTCCAGCGTTATCTTGTGCTTTGCGTGCTTAATGGAACCCCTTGACAGTCACGTTACTTTTATATATATTTAGGAGGAATTAAGGGGGAGGAGGAGCACCACTTCAACAAGAGCAGACTGCTCTCTGGAGAAGAGAACACCTGCAGTATTCAAAACATTTAGAAATATTTGAACACCTTCAGAATTCAAGAAAAAACTACAATCATGGATTAATAGGAAAGCATAAGTTATAAATGCTGAAAAAACAGGTGAACTAGGACAAAACCCCCAGGAACACCAAGGGTGGTCTTCTAGCAAACGAACGTCTATTCATTGAGACGCACGAAACATGACCTAGCACATAAATAATTACTTCGGGGGCCTGTGAAGTATAGGTGAAAATTGAAACAGCTTTTTAAATATTCGGTGATTTCAGACGATATCCGAGGCATTGGCTCAGAAAAACCATTGGCCGCGTATCAGCTCCTTTCGTCGCCAATGTAGACAAAACACGATAATCATTGTCGACATTTGCCAAGTAAACGCCCTCCTTCGCTTTACCGCTCACCTCTGATGCTGTCCCTTTTACGTTGCCCTCCTCCCGATGTAAACACGCTAAAGGTTTGCGGAAGTCAATTTATATTTACCGTGTTAAACTGGTCAGGCCGCATGCCTCGATGCCAGTGAATCGGAGACACGCGTGAATCGAGGCGCAGTACTTTAACGTTTATAGAACCGCGTTGCCCTAGTCCACGTGCGTTCCAAGCAGAAGGTGGAACGTATCCAGTAGAAACGTTCGTAACTTTTGCCGCTTGAATGCTTAAAATGGCGCCAGAAGCTATAGTTGCACGGGCAACTGCAGGTGACTGTGAATTTTTTTCGCCATTAGATTCACTACTTCATTTCGCGAAAATCAAGCATCAATAAATTTCTTCTTGCGTATTAATTTTCTATCGTATATTTGCGTAATGTGTTGTTTTTGTTCAACAATGTTTACAAGTATGAACATATAAACCGGACTTAGACATTTAGATTTCGCTGTGAGTATAAGCCTATTGCGCAGAATTCATTTCACTTTGGCCGGGTGGCTGAATCAAGTCATAGAGAGACATACAGACAGTAACACATAGAGACAGACCAAAACTTCTAGGTTTAAGTAGCCCAATAAAGACTATCGTCTTCAATGAACCGTTCAACTTTGCATCATAGCTTCCGAGCCATGCAGCGTGAAATTGGCATTGGTTGTTGCCCACCATCAAGCCGAAGCCGTGATGCTGTGGATAATTACACAGTTTGTGGTGAACATGAGCAGTACATTCAGGATCGTACGGAACACGTTTAGAGCAGCCCAACAAATGGGATTCGGTTGGCAGTTTGCTGGGTTTAGTTATGAACCGCACATAAAAAAATTACAACGCTCGCAGCCTTTCAACGAGTGTAGACATTTCTTGTTTGGATGAAAGCGTGAAATGTATGCTAAATTATAGCTGTCGGCTCAACGACGTCGACGACAGGCCCAGAAAGGGTACTCCTTGCTAGACAGTCGGTGGTCTCGTTGCGTGTGATCCCCGCATGACCAGGAACCAAAAGAAGGTTAATTTCAGTGAGGTGAGGTGGCAGTAGTTACCGAAACGACCGCAGAAGGGGAGCGTCTTTAGGGGAAGAAAGGGCTAAGCATACAGAAAAAAAATCTGAAATTTTATTTGGACATGTAATTGTTGCATCCAGATTTCGTAGTGACAGGACAATTTCCAGGAACCCTTACGTTTTTTTCCTGATCTTCCTCGCCTCCTTTGTCTCGAGACACCTGCTGATGGTGGCTTGCTTTTTCTGTTTCTACGGTAGCTTCTCGCGATTGCTGCGTCGCTCTGTCTGAACAGAGACGAGAATAACGTTTTTCATCATTGTCATCTATATTCCTGTGTCTTCTTGTTTTTTCCGTGCTCTATACGGCACCTTGAAGACATTACGTCAGTTTCAGATAGATTTCGGTGTTGTTTGGATTGACAGCATAACATAAAGCGCTGACCGCTCCCTGGACAGCAGAGCACATGCAGTATGCAAAACATAGCAGAATATTTCTACAACTTCACAATTTAAGAAAAACTACAATCGTCAAAACCTGGGAAAGCATAATTTAAAAATAAAAAAACAAGTAACCTAGAACGAAGCCCTCAGAAACACGAATGGTGGTCTCATAGGAAAGGGGAGACTACATAGAGTGTTTCTCCTCACTTGAAAGCTTTCGAGCCATGCAGCACATAATTTACAACATTGGTAGTGGTACATTGGGAAAAAGAAATGCCATGATGGTGTGATTTACTATGCATGTGACGCTGAACGTGAGCAGTATATTCAGTGTTCTGTCAAAGACCTCTAGAGCAGTCCAGAAACAGAATTCGGTTGGTACTTTGTCAGGTTTAGTTATGACCCTGACCGAAATTAAGGAACAACGTTCGAGGTCCTCCAACAAGTATAGAACTTTCTCGTTTTGATGACAGATTGAAATGTCGCCGAATCTCAAGAACTGGTAGACCTCAAAATGCCTATAATAAAGCAGATGGAATTCGATCTTTTACGTACAACGACGACATTCTTCTCTTTACACCTGTGAAATTAGCACCTCAAGAAATAAGCATTTCTCTGCGTCTAAAAAATTCCTGAGATACTTGATGTGTTCAAGCTGCAATTTTCGAGTCGTATACCAAACAGACGTGCTCGCAAAAGCATTTTAGAACGTCGATAATACGTTTCGCTTCTTCATTACGACGCCAACCTTCATTAAAGATTTTTCAAGGATTGTGTATGAACTTCAGCCCAGAGAGCTCAAGCATTAATTATTGCTTTTGCTTCAGCCCTAGGGCTGTAGCTGTGCGTATTGCGTTTGAGGAGCAAATATGAAAACCTGAATTCATGACCTTTACTTCGCTATCTTTGTTGGCTTGCTTTTGTTGGATCCTTGGAAGATCAGTTGTTTCTTAAGGACCTGTCTTAGTTAGCAGAAAGACAGTGTGGAAATTCGCGTTTTTAGGATGTTTAATTACAAATCCGCCGACGCTGTTGTGTGAAATAGCAGTGAAAAAAATCAGTCTAGTCAGGTTGTTAAGGGAAGGTATTGGCGGCTATTCAGTCTTACCGAGAATCAGAAAAAAATGCTGCAATACCGAAGTACGAGGTCATCAAGGTTGCAGAACGATTCTACACCAGGCTAGATGGCAGTGACGTTAGACCAAGGAAACGACTCGCGATATTCTACTAGTAATAAAGATGATGTTGGAAAGGGTCCCGAAACATAAAAATAAGTAAAGCGGCAGGTGCCGATGTCATCACCTAATATCTTTTGAAGGAGGGTGGAGATATTGAACTGGAAAACCTTGCTGTACGATTTTTGAAGTGCTTAACAACTCAAAACGTGCCTGTAGCCTCGAAGTACTCATACATCATTCTGATTCATCAGAAGGGATATACCAAAAAGCTCAACGATTACGGACCCATAAGCCTACTCACAGTTGTTTACCGGCAGCTTACCACTGTTATATTTAGCCCATTTTTGCTGGATTTTGGAGAAGCCAGGGGGCTGCCCGGATTTAAGAAAGGGTACTTATCCATGAATCACATCCATGTCGTCAGTGAAGTTGTAAAAAAAATTGACAGAAAACCGTAAACACCTTTACGTGGCAATCTAGATTACAAGCAGTCGTTTGTTTCCGTACTCACCACAGCCGTGGTAGAAGCATTAAAGGAACAGAGAATACAGGAGCCCTACAAAAGAGTTTTAGATGACGAATATAACATGCACGGACAGGATAATCCTCCAGAATGAAAGCTAGAAATTTTTGATCCGAAAATATTAAGGCAAGGAGTTGCCATCTCTCCAAAAGTATTCATAATGGCGTTGGGGGATATATAGTGAAAAAATATACGTACCTCGGACAAATGGCTAGCCCTGACCCCGACGACGAGAAACAAATATGGTTTGTACAGATTAGGTATGGGTATGGGAGCCGTCGGCAACACTCCCAAATGTTGAAAAGTAAGCTACCAGTATCACTCAAAAAGCAAATTTGCAACCAGTACATACTACCGGCGATGACACACGAAGTTGGTGCGTTGCTAAACAACTGGAAAGCAAAGTATAAGTCTGCTGAAAGGCCATAAAGCGAATAATGTTAGGTGTAACATTTTGGGACAGGAAGCGACCTACCTGGATCAAAAAACGAACCGAGTGAAGATATCATAGTTCAAATAAAAAAAAATAGAAGTTGGCTGCCCATGCAATGAGACGAACTGGCAACAGGAGACAGTTAGGGTAACGTATTCGATACCAAGAGATGGGTCTAAAAGAAGGTTAAGGCCATACACCCGACGGAAGGTTGAAATAAACAAGTTAGGTGGTACAAGTGGGCTCGAGCAGTGCAGGACGGGTGTGATTAGAGGTCAGTCAAAGTGGCCTTCGTCCTGCAGCGGAGCTGAGTAGGCTGAAGGAGATTATGATGGTGATACGTAATGACCGATTATGATAATCTAACTGAAAGTACTAAATACAGGTTCCCGGTTTCCTAACAGAAGGGTCGTAATGAGAGGAAAACTTTCAGGTTTTCAAGATTATATGGGCACAACAAGTTTACAATTTATTTTGACCCTACGATATTTTTTCGTGCTGGAGACTAGGTTCTGTCCTTTGTTTGACTGCCTCTAAAACGGCAAATATTTCTTCAATCTCTACTTTAAAACAAGCTACAAATGGTGACCACGTGTTGATTTTGTTGGAGATATCGGGCTCCTCTAAATCACCAGGATCACGTACGGTCTGGCTTATCAAATTACTGTACTTGAATACGGAAGTGAATCTGAACTTCCATCACATGACAAGAAACACAGGTCACTGACCAAGTCAAAAACAAATTGACGTTTCGGGAGCGCTACGGCTCTCTTGTTCAGTTCAGTTTTTTGATTGTGAACAAGGAAGCCGTAGTGCTCCCGAAACGTCAATTTTTTTTTACTTTGTCAGTGACCTGTGTTTCTTGTTTTGTAGCATGCTACCTGACCAGACGGTATGCCGTCCAACCATCGACTTCATCAACTTCTAACACACAATCACCTAGTTTTTGTGAGTATGCTAAAATGTTGCAATTTTTGACGGTTTACAAAAGGAGAGGTACGAAGTCATGTTATAATAATTATCGCTCCCGGGAGTGTAATCAGAAACAAGCGGCTTTGAAAAAGGCTTTTATAATCAGGTGCCCATCGAAATATATGATCTACAAATTTCTAGTACCATGTTCAAGGCGATTGGATGTAAAACGAAGAATATATTATATTAAAACACTTGCCTCTATTAAACGGAGAATTTGGAGTGCGTTTGAAAGTCCCGTACTATCCTAGGCAGTACTGCGAGAAGATGTTTTCGTTTTTTTCGTTAAGTGATCATTCCCTCGACGCTCCAATCTGTGGAATCTGTGGAAGGAATTGCGCATTAACTGAAATCCTTTGGTTCTTTTGTTTCTATAGATCTATTTGCTTGACGACTTCAAATGTGATCTGGGCTACATTGACAAGGTCGGAATTTTCTGACGTTGCTGTGGAATGGCCGGCGGCTGCCATGGGCAGAGATTGCATTGCGCTGTAACGGTGCGACTTTCTGTTAAAACATCTGAATACCTCAGGGGTGAAACCTTCATGAGTTATACCCACATGAATGTTTGCGTTTTAAGAGTAAGTACAGTCCAGAATTTTTGTATTGCATGGCCAATTTGGCATCGAGACCTTCTCTCCTAAAGCGCATTAGTGGCCTTGCAGCGCGAGACATAGCCAAATGTTATGACAATATAAAGTACAGCACTTTGATGTCACGTCTTGAAGCAAGCCGAAATATACGGCGCATTTATGACTTTTGTTTTGTGAATTCAATGGGAAGGAAATTCTGTTCGTTTATAGATGTTTGACGCACGTACCAGAATCAACACCGTTGTTGTGTTAATCAAAATAACAGTTCTTTACCGAGTTCGTTTTTACATACATCGGAGTTCTATTCTATTCATGAATTCGAAATATTGTTGCGTTTCTATTCATGAAATTGCCCTTTTTTAGTAAAACATAGAAGAGTTTCTTATCCGAATACAACAACTTCCGGTTCTACTGGATATTGGGTTGGTCATGTTATGTATTTTATTTATGTCATAGGATATGCCCTTGTATATGCGACATGCCCTTCGTGATGCTTATGTCAATAGGTAAATGTTGTGTGCAGAGTTTTATTCGCATATTTTGTCGGTGTGTTTGTTGAATGCTTTTAGTAAGTGTAAAGTATGGGAAACGTTTTGCCTGCGATTGCCCGTTCCCCTTCTGTTGTAAATTCAATGCTGCTTTTACACAGATGTTTTTTTAGACTTTGTATATAGCATGATTGTACAAATTTTGTTGTTTTTAATTATCACTGTACGAATGCATGTCATTCAAGTGTATATTGGGCCCCCTGGCCTCGTCAAGCTGCGTCTAGCAGCTTTTATGCCAGGGTGACCATCAACATTGTATTGTTGAAAATAAAATTTGATTTGATTTGATTTGATTTGGTTTGATATAATGCTTACATTTACTAATCCCATCATTATGTCTAGTATTGAGAAGGCGCAGTAATAAATCGCAGCTGGTTGATTTCACAACAACGCCCCAAAACGATAGTCGTCATCATGAAATGTTCGCATTTGGCCAATGAGGATGTCCTTTGATTATGGTAAGAAATACAATCTGCGCTGGGTCGATAGCGCAAGGTGTGTGTGCGCTGTTTTCCTAGTGCCGAAATAACTTTTTACTCTGAAGGAATGCTGCCTCTTTTCATTTACAACTTCACTGTCACAATGATTCGTCATTCTGGATCGTTCGGGTCAAGCCTACCTGGAGCTATTTATTGTGTAGAATATTTCCCGCAAAAACAACCGGATTTTTAGGAGAACGTGAAGCCTCCAATCTAAAACAGTTGCAAGGAACGTATGCGATCGTAACCATACAAACAGCAACAGATTCAGTATGAAGGCACGGGTGCGACGCTTCTCCTTTTTTTTCTACCCGCAACAACATTCCATATACAGAGTGCTGCCTGGTCCGAAATAGCGACGATCTGGCCATCCGCGTACAGTCCCTGGCCCCACCTCCTGTGATTGAAGAACCCAGATTTCGGCCCTCAGTCGCCAGGTGCTGTGGAGCACCTGACCACTGCAGCGGTCAGGGTAGCACACAGCAGATGGTGCCAAGAATCCTCGGGTCTGGTCAGGGCACCTATTGATGGTAAACTTTGCAACGTTCAACGCGTGAACTGTGCATTGCGAAGGAAGAGCATGTGTACTCTGAGAGGAGCTTTCGTATAATAAGTGGGATATCATAACGCCAACAGATGTTACAATAACAGAAGAAGACATCGCAGCGTCGATTAGCGGACATATTCTATACTACCCAGTACCTACCGAAACGAAAAAATATGGGATTAGATTTTTAATTCACAGAGGAATAGTGGAGAACGTAGAGGCATAACCTAGAGTTAACTAAAGGATGGGAGTTGTGCTTCTGTTGAACAAGCAATACAGGTGAAAGATAGGGGAAGCTCAAGCACTGACAACTAGGTATGATGATAAGGCGGTGGATAGTTTCTACGAAGGCTTTGAATGAACAATGAAAACAGGAACCCCACAATTCACGCCTATGATGGGAGAATTCAACAAGAAAGTAGGTGAAAGAGAGTTAAAGAAAGGTCACTTGGAAACTTTGGGATAGGCACCCACAAAATTTGTGGAGATACACTGGTTGGATTTGCGGAAGTATATAACCTGAGATAATTGAACACAGTGTTCCGAAAACAAAATAATAGGAAATGGACGCGGAAAAGTGCCAGCGGGAGAACACAAAATTGACTTCTGTTTAATTCACAACCCAGGTATTGTCCAGGACGTGGAGGTGCAGAACAAGATTTGGAGCAGGGAGGACATGATGGTTGTGTTGAAAATAAGGATAAATCTCAAAAGAAAAAGTAAAAAAACTAGGAAACGTAGGATGTCCACCATGGAGTCTGTCAGAAGCAGGTTGCAGGAGTTGAAAATACCAGGACAGAATAAATTCACGCGTTTAACTGAAGAGAAAGTGGACAGCGTTAACACGCTAAATTATAGCCCAACAATCGGAATCAGAGACTCCTCAGCATCTGCGGGAGCTGCAGCACAGAGGAAACAAAAGTGCAAGCTAAAACAGAAAACCAGGAAACTGTTTGGAAAACGTGAGATCAGAAAAAACCGAGTACGACTGATCAAATTAATGTAGCACGGCTGTTAAAAGTGATTAATAATTTTAAAACTAATGAAATTCGTGCGTACACCGTGGCACTGATAAATAAAACTCAGGAGACAGGAGGACACTTGCTGGAAACAACGAGAGAGCTGGCTATTGGCAGAGACGAACTGTACGCACTCAGGCTCGAACAAACACACATTTCGCGCAATGTGAACGGGATATTAAAAGTTGCAGAACGATTTTACGCAAGCCTACACGCCTGCGGCGTATTTAATGCGAAATCTACAGAACCCACAAGCTTATTTTGCGGTGTTCGACTAGAAGTTATGACGAAGTAGAAAATACGCCCACTTGTTTAGAGAGAGGAACATCTGCCGACGAGGATGGCATGACTTCACTGGAAAATTTTGTTAAGCTATTGTCAAAATGCCTAACGACTTTAGAGCACCCTTACCCTGGAAAGACCTTAACATTGTGGTGATTCACAAGAAGGGAGGCAGAGATCTTAACAGTTACCGATCCGTCAGCCTACGGTCAGTTGTTTACAATCTGTTGAGCAATGTAAAGGTTAACTGCATAAGTGGCAGCCTTGATTTTCAACAAACGAGGGAACAGGCTGGGTTTAGAAAAGGACACTCTTCAAATGAGCACATGTATGTCAATAAGCAAGTAACAGAATAGTCTGGAGAGTGTAATAAACCTGTCTACAAGACATTTGTAGGCTATAAAAAAGTTTGATCCAATAGCCCTCAAACAACCCCCGTACCTTTTTTCTTATCTTCCTCCTCTCCCTTATTTTAAGACACCTGCTGATGCTGGCTTGCTTTTTCAGTTTCTACCTGAATCCACTCGCGTGGTGTCTTCGACTACATTCCCGCGATATCTTGCGTCTTCAGTCAGAGATTGCATCTCGTGACATTCGCATTAGTTTTAGATAGATTTAATTTTTTGGGGGGTCAGCACCAAAAGAAAAAGAGGTGACAGCTCCCTGGACAGCGGAAAACCTGCAGAATTCAAAACATACTTAATTATTTTTACAAAATCAGCATTTCTGAAAATCTACGCTAGTAAAATACAGAAAAAGCATAATTTATAAAAATAAAAAAAAGGACCTATGAAGAAGCCTCTGGATCGCGAATTGTGGTCTTATAGCAAGGGAAGTCTCACCGTTGAGAAGCACTATACACGAACTAGCACAAATATATTTACTTGAGGCGGATATGAAGGATAGTACAGAAATAACGTTTGAAATATGTCATAACAGACGATATGAGAAGCAATAACTCAGATAGCAAAGAACTACATGGACTGTTAATCATCGCTGCATAGCTTTCCAGCAGTGCAGCAGAAAATGGACAATATTGGCAATGGTTCATCGCAAAACAGGAATTCCGTAATGCTGTGGATTATGAAGCAATTGACGCTGAACGTGAGCAGTATATCCAGTGTTGTCTCGAAGTCCTTTGGAGGAGTACAAAAGAGATAATACGGTTGGTAGTTTGTTTTGTTTAGTGATATCCCGGAGTTCAATTAGGGAACAACACTTGCCACCTCCTAAAGTGTACAACTTGTTTAGAGAAAAGTTTTAAATTTACGCAGACTCTTTGAGACAAATACAGCCCCAAATGCCTTGAATACAGTAGGTGGAATTCCGCCTGTGAGTTACGACTATGACGACCATATTTGCTTGACGCTAGTGAACTTCAGACCTCCAGAAATCGACATTTCTGAGCATCTAATAAATTCCAGAGATACTTTATGGGTTCCGCCGGCAGTTTTGTAGTCATATACAGTACAGAAGTGCTCGTAAAGGCGTGAAGAACGTCGGGTATGCTTTATGCTTGTTCGTCAAGGCGCTAATCTTCCTTAGCAAGTTTTTCAGGGACTGTGTATAGCCGTTAGCCCAGAAAGCTTTAGCGTTGTTTGTTGCTTCAACTTCAAACCGTGGGGTTGTCACTGTACCTATGGCAGGAAGGTATAAAAAACCCTGAGTAAAGAAAATTTACTTTGCCATCTTTCTTCGCTTGTTTTTCTTGCGTGTTTATGAGCTGAGTTGTTTTTTTAAGGACATGTCTTCGCGCGCAAGAAAGCCACTGTTGAAATTAAGGTTTTTCGATGTTTTAGATTCAAATCTGCTGAAGCTGTTGGGGGGGAACAGCAGTGAAAAACATTACTCTTCTGGTCAGGTCATAATAGGAAGATATTGGCGAATAATCAGTATTACTGAGAATCAGAACAAATAATAGAGTATCAAAGTATGAGATTCCAAAGTTAGCTCAACGATGCTACATGAGGCTGTATACCAGCTACTTTAGACCAAGAGAATAACTGAGTGCACAGCTCCACCCGGGGCACCTTCAGTGATCTTGGTGATGGTATTGGCGACACTGCGGACCCCGAGCCTCCATACTCACGCTGTAATCTACCGTGGCTAGGAGTTTTAGGTTGAAGGGCAGCAACCACAAACGGTGGCCGTCCAAGCCCAGGTCAAGCTCCGGTGGATGGGCTCCATGTCTGTCAACCAGGCAGGGGGCTCCGGGAGCTCTTCAGCTATCCGGGGTAAGGCTGACGAAGAAAGTACCCCCATTCCCTGCTTTTATACTATGCTGTATGGTATTATCAACACCCCCCCCCTTCCCCATTCATGATCGGCCGCCGAAAAGGGGCCGCACCAAAGCATCTTTTCCACCACTCTCAACAACCATCTTTTCGAAGCCTGATAACCATTCTCGTTTTTTGGTGATTGAGTCAGCTGACTCAAGAAGACCTGTAGCGTCGATGTCGGTATTCGTGATTTCGAAGTTCATGCGTAGCATTCTTGGTGATAAGTATGAGGCTAAAAACTCAAGATGGGAGACATCCTTGTGAAGGTCAACAGACAAAAATGGGCAGACAACCTCTTTGCCCAAATCCACATCCTCGATCTTAACATCAGGGTCACATCCCACCGGAGCCTGTAAAGCTCCCAGGGTGTGATATCTGAGCCAGACCTGCTGACCGAAACTGACGCCGACCTGCTTGAAGCCTTGAGGGATCAGGGTGTTACGGCAGTCAGGCGCGTCACTATCCGAAAAGATGATAAGATAATCCCAGCGGGGCACATAATCCTGAAAAAATCAAACGATCCAAAGATCCTGAACACCTCAATGCAGACTTGAACCGCTGTGCAGTCCGACCCTACATACCAAACCTACGCCGATGCTTGAAGTGCCGGTGGTTCGGGCACGGTATTAAGTTTTGCCGTGTAAGAACGAACTGTGCAAAGTGCGTTGCACAAGACCACCCCACTGACAACTGTCCATCCACTAGACTTACTTGTTCTAACTGCCGGGGACCACACGCGGCATACTCCTGGGCCTGCGGAAAATTTCTCATCGATACGAAAATCATTAATGCCAAGGTAACAGAGAACATTACCATCCCAGAGGCGCGGAAGAGGCTCGCCTCTTTTCCTCTAGAGAGGTACGCCGACCATTTTGGTGGCGGCCGATTTCAGTGAGTCTGATCTTGCCCCACCCCAGCCCCCACTAGATTGTCTCCGACAGCCCAACCTGTCACCACGCCACTTGTGGAGTCACCAGCGGCTGTGGTGGCAACTGGGTCTGTTGGGGGCGCTGCTGTAACCACCATGTCTTCTCCACCTGCCCAAAGCTCAAGTGAGGGTACTGAGGAGATGGAGAAGGAGGCAGCCGCAGAGACCCCCTCCCTCGCCTCGCTGACTGTGTCATCTGTGGCGCTCGCCACGCTCTCGGCACTGGCGGTGCAGGCAAAGAACACCCGAAAGGGTACCAAGGCTAAAAGGCCCAATACGCTGGGCATTCTCTTGCCTACAGATGATGACATGGACGTCAAGCCGTTCCAGCGTGCAGCACAGCGTAATTAATGGGCTCGGGCGTCCAGGCCAGTAGGGAAGGTCAAAAAACCTCTCCCAAGAGTTGAAGCCCCAAAAGCCGACACATAAACACGCACATATTCCAGTACGTCTAAACTTCAATAATGGGAAGAGAAAATATCATGCAATGGAACTGCAGAGGCCTTCTTAAAAATCTTGATGATATCTATGATTTATTACATTCTAATCAGCCAAGTGTGATGTGTCTCCAGGAAACCCATTGAAACCCCAGGCACACAAATTTCTTGAATAGTTACATGGTATTTAGGAAGGATAGACAAGGTGGCGCCACATCCTTGGGTGGTGTGGCCATCATTGCCTGGAAATTGTTGGCGTGCCACACTGTCCAACTACGGACCATCCTAGAGGCTGCTGCCATTCAAACGATAATCTACAATATGCTTATAACACTATGTTCTCGTTACATCCCTCTTGACTACCACCTCTCGAGCTCAAATTTAGAGGGTCTGGTAAATCAGTTACCCGAAACATTTCATTCTCATAGGCGACCTGAATGCACATAACTCTCTTTGGGGCTCTTCTAGCATGGATGCCTGGGGTCGCCTGATAGAGAAATTGTTAACATCGTCCGAAGCATGTATTTTTAACCAAAACCACCCAACATAATAAAAAATCGGACAGAACACTTATTCACACCTTGACTTGGCTATTGGATCTGCCGTTCTCTTTCCATGTCTTGAGTGGTGTGTGAGCACTGACCCATATGGTAGTGACCACTTCCCCACCTCCCTAAAATAATATATAGGTAAAGGTACAAGCAGTCCATCTTAGAACAGGTTTAATGAAGCAAGACCACACTGGAATACATTTACAGAAGCATCTAAAGTACACTATACATCCATAACACACCTACACGTTGAGCAGGAAACCCAACTACTCACGGTGCACATCCTTGACCCCACCAAAGCGTCCATTCCCCATGCCTCTGGTGACCCGCGCGACCAGAGGAGTCCGTTTGGAATGAGGACTGTAAGCGGGCGCGAGAGGCCGAGAACAAGGCGTGGGGTTTCCTTCGTCGCTACCCCACGTCAGGAAACCTACTTTTGTTCAAAAGGGAAAAGCCGTTAGGAAAGCGTGTGCACCGTAAGGCAAAACGAAATAGTTGGCTCTCATTCATAACATCATAAAACTCCTACACCGACACACGGAAAGTATGGACAAGAATACCCGAACTCAAAGCAACACAAACACACAGCCTGCCCCTGGTCAGCACCACAGGGGACACTGTCGAAGACCAGGCTGACACACTCGCACAACACTTCCAACACGTGTCGAGTTCAGCCCACTACACAAACACTTTCATAAAAAACAAACAATCGGCGGAAAAGAATCCTTTACTGGATAACAATAGGTCAACATGTTCTTATAACTCAGAGTTTTCTGATAATGACGTGAGGGCTGGTCTGAGCACGTGTAAACCCTCAGCTCCAGGTCCAGACAACATCACAGATACAATGATACAACACCTACACGCAGACAAACTTGAAACACTTCTACATCTATATTATAAAATATGGCTTTCGGGGCACATTCCAACATCTTGGAGGGATTCCATAGTAGTGGCGTTCTTGAAGGAGGGAAAGGACCCGTCTTTCCCCTGAAGTTACCATCCCATAGACCTGATGAGCTGCCTGTGCAAGCTTGTGGGGAAGATGATAAACCGGAGGTTCGCGTACTGTTTGAAGTAAAACGGCCTTCTCGAGAGCTGCCAGCAGGCTTCAGGGCGGAGATATCCACAAACGACCAACATGGGGCACTGGAATCATATATCAACGACGCCTTCATACACAAACAGTTCTGTCTTACGGTGTTTTTGACATAGGGAAGGCCTATGACACCGCATGGGGTTACGGCATACTTAGTGACCTCAAGTCATTCGGTGTCTCGGGTAACATGTTAAATACCCTCATTAGTTACTTGTCAGAGGAACCTTTCGTGTGAGAGTCGGTAGTGCTGTGTCAAGGGTTAACGTGCAAGCAAGTGCCATGCCACAAGGTGGAGTGTTGAGCTGCAGTCTTTTCATGGGTGTGTTCAGATAAGGACACCCAAAGTGGTGCCATGACCATTTTTTGTTTCAGATTACACTTTATTATTGTGTAGAACACTGCATCCCCACCACAGAACTGGCATTACTTTAGTGAGTAACGCCATAGTTGATTTAATAAAAAATATTTAGAACACGATCGGGCCGGGCTACTTTCCACATTGCTTGGTGTGCTAACTTTGGGGACCTGTAAAACGAAGCGAAAATTTTCGAAATTCTCATAATTTTTAACAAATATTCGGAAACTCTTTTGCTGGATTCTCGAAAATTGAATTTGACATATTTATTTTTTTGAGAAAATATTTCTCAAACTTAGTAGCGAAAGCAATGTCGTTCAAAAGTGGCACTTTTAAAAAAATTCCTTTTGCGCATCGCCCTAAAGGCTAAGCTGTCTAGTTTTTTAGACGTGTTTATGAGGGGATGCTGAACACCTCACACTCTGCTCAATGCTCTAAAAAGAAAATGTATCAAAATACCTCTTCTTAAAGTGCGACAAAAAATGACAATTTAGAAAAACGGCCAACCTTTTGACGTCATTTATAAAAAATAATCTTTCTCAGTTTTGGCGATATTTACACAAAATGGCACTCAATTCCTGAGTATTCCAGAAATCTAAAAACCTGTTGCATTATTTTTGTCCCAACTTGGAAAAATGAGGTCACATTTAAAGCATTTTTTAATGTCCGATTAACGGTTGAGTAGCAGTTCACAGTGAAAAACGACAAATAATTATGGCTGTTTTTAACATATTTTTTTAAAAAAAGACTGATATAAAGAAAACTGATCATAGTATTTATAATTACCCATTGTTCAACTTGTTTGCGGAAGGCATTAAAATATTTGTGAGGTTTCTGAGCTTGTGTCTCCCACCAGAGTATGGCTGCCATTTTAACAGTATTTCTTTATCCCCTCGCCTCAGCTGTGTTAGAAACCCATATGTTTAATTTCTGACGCTGCTTAATCGCACATTATTGGTAATTTACCCCATTTATAAGAAAGTAACCACGCTGCTGGCACTGAGAATATTTGACATGCGATCTACATGGTCAAAGGTGCATTTCCGTTCTACCTGGTACATGCAAAGTGCTAACTGCAAAACAACTTCGGCTTCCAAACTGTCCGTCTTCGAGGCTCTCGGGGATAATAAATAGATGTGCTTCTTGAACATCTCCTTTTTAGTTGTTGGAAATATAAACTTTTATCCCACTAAAAAATGTGCCAACGTTTACCTTTGACACGTCAAGGTTAAGGGGAAGGGGAAGCTTCCACGGGGCCATGCACATCAGGAACGCCTCCCAGTTTTGGTGTTGGCTGCGGCTGTGGTGGAGGGTATAGGTTACATCGATGTCGCCTACCCCTGGCCGTTGGTTCCGTTGACGCGGCCCGGCCCAGACATCCGTGAACAGTCATTACCCAAAGATGGCATTATTGTGCAATGGTCAGCAGATGCTGGTTTGGTGTGGGGCACGGGCACTGCTTATGGATGTTTTCCCGCAGTCCTGTTGACTGCTGTTGGAGTCAGCATCTGTATTAGAAATCGATCTATGCGCAGTCTAGTCAGCTTCCCCAGGTCTGGCAGGCTAAGACGGGTAGGACAACCTGCAATCAAGCCTCGATCTCTTCTCCACCTTTCACAAACAACCCCCTTACCTTGCTATCCTTATCTTACTCGCCTCCCTTTTCTCGAGACACCTGCTGATGGTGGCTTGCTTTTTGTGTTTCTATGGTAGCCTCTCGCGATTGATGCGTCACTAAGTCTGAACAGAAACGAAAATAAAGTTTTTCATTATTGTCATCTTTATACCACGTCTTCTGGTTTTTTCCGTGCTTGATGGCACTTTGTAGAAATTACGTTAGTTTTAGATGAATTACGGGGTTGTTTGAATGGACACCATAAAAAACTGCGCTGACCGTTCTCTGGACATCAGAGCACATGCAGTATTCAAACATATTAAAATATTTCTACAACACCAGCATTTAAAAAAAACTACAATCGTCAAAAACTGGGAAAGCATAAAGAAAAAACAAGTTACCTCGAACGAAGCCCTCAGGAACACGAATGGTGGTCTCATAAGAAGGTGGAGACTACATAGAGTGTTTGTCATCGCTTCATAGCTTTCGAGCCACGGCGCAGAAAATTGTCAACATTGGTGGTGGTCTATCTTCAAAAAGAAGTTCCGCGATGTTGTGGTTTATTTTGCGTTTGATGCCGAACGTGAGCAGTATATTCAGTGTTGTATCGAAGACCTTTTGGAGCAGTCCAGAAAACAGAATTCGGTGGGTAGTTTGTCGGCTTTAGTTATAACTCGGACCTAGATTACGGAACAACGCTCGAGGTCTTCCAACAAGTATAGAACTTTCTCGTCTTGATGAAAGTTTGAAATGTCACCGAATCTCAAGAACTAGGAGACCCCAAAATGCCTACAATAAAGCAGATGGAATTGGGTGTTTTACGTTCGACAATGACGACATTATTCTCCTTACAGCTGTGAAATTACGCGCCTAAAGAAATCAAATTTTCTCAGCATCCAATATATTTCTGAAATACTTGATGTGTTCAAGCTGCAATTTTTGAGTCGTATACCAAAGAGAAGTGCTCGCAAAAGCATTTGGAACGTCGAGTATACGTTATGCTTCTTCATTACGGCGCTAACCTTCATCAAAACAAAACATTTTTGAAGGATTGTGTATGGACGTCAGCTCAGAAAGCTCTAGCATCATTTGTTGCTTCCACTTCAACTATAGGGGTGTAAGAGTGCGTATTGTATCGCGATTAAGGAGATAATATAAAAACCTGAGTTTACGACCTTTACTTCGCTACCTTGGATTGTTTTACGTGACTCCTCAGAAGCTCAGTTGTTTTCTTAAGGACCTGTGTTAGTTCAGCAGAAAGAGATTGCGGAAAATCGCGTTTTTATGATGTTTTAATTACAAATCCGCCGACGCTGTCGTGTGAAATAGCAAAGAAAAAAGGATATTGGTGACTATTCAGTCTCACCGATAAGCAGAGAAAATGATATAATACAGAAATACGAGGTAATCAAGGTTGCAGAACGACTCCACAACATGCTGGATGGCAGTGACGTTAGACCAGGGAAACTACTTGCAGTGTTCTACTAGTAATTGAAGATGATGTTGGAAGGGCTCCCAAAACACGCAAATGAGTAAAGCTGGATTTGACGATGGCATAACCGTAGATCTTTTGAAGGAGGGAGTAGATATCGTACTTTAAAAGCTTGATGCACTATTATCGGAGTGCTTGATAACTCAAAAAGTGAATGTAGCCTCGAAGTACGCATACATCATTCTTATTCATCCGAACGGAGATACCAAAACGCTCTACGATTACGGAACCATAAGGCTACTCTCAGGTGTGTACAAGCAGCTTAGCAAAGCTATATTTTGCCGCATTTTTGCTGGATTTTTAGGAAGCCAGAGGGCAGGCTTGATTTAAAAAGGGTATTTACCCATGAATCACCCCAATGTCGTCTGGTAAGTTGTAGAAAAATCACCAGAATATATTAAAAACCGTTATGTGGCAATCTAGATTACAATGAATCGTTTGTTTCCGTACTCACCGCAGCCGTGGTAGAAGCAATAAAGAAACAGGGAATCGAGGAGGCCTACATAAGACTTTTCGATGACGAATATATCATAAGCGCGGACAGGATAACCCTCCAAAAGGAAAGCCATAAATTCTTGATCCAGAAATTGGTAAGGCTTAGAGTTGTCATCCCTCCAGAAGTATTTATGATGATGTTGGGGGATATTTAGAAACCTTTAGTGGAAACACACAAGATTAAGAAAAATGAGAAATACTTGAGTCGTTTGAGGCTTGCATACAACAAAGCCCTGGTGAGTGAGACTGCAGAACACATAAAAACAATGTTTGAGAGACTACAATCGTAAAGCGTGGCCGTGGGGATAAAAAAATATAAATAAATGCCAAGTAAAAAAAGGACTCAGCATGCCAAAAGCCTCCTCTTCAGCTTAGGAGAAGAAGTGAAAGAATATACGTACCTCGGACAGATGGCTAGTCCTGACCCCAAATACGAGAAAGAAATCTAGCTGCTACGTAATACGTATGGGTTGGGGAGCCGTCGGCTACACTCCCAAATGTTGAGACGTAAGCTTGCAACGAGTACATACTATCAGCGATGACACACGGAGCTGAAAGTTGGCGCCTTGCTAAACAACTGGAAAGCAAAGTATAAGTCTGCTGAAAGCCATAAAACGAATAATCTTAGGTGTAACATTTATTTACGTGTAGGTTTATTTACGCCGTGTGATATGGGCCGGAAGTGATATGGCTCGAATATGAGCGAGTGAGATGTGTGAGATACTATTTTGTTTATTTTCGCTATGGTTTCACGCTTTTCACCTTTTATGTATATATAAACGTTTTTCGTGTTTTTTGCTGCATCAACTGAGTTGGATTTGTAGCGTGTTTCGTCTCCGCTTTACCATTGTCTCTGTTTTAATGTTCGCTAGTTGAAGGAATTTCTTTGCTGCTGAAAATCAGCCAGCTGATACGTACTCACAAAGAGAACATAACCGCAGTGGTGATTTCACAACGCTTTATAAACTTGAGCCAGTCTTGCAAATGCACGAACCAACCAATGATTTGATTATATTTTTGAGCACAGTTACTATACTGCCGCTCACAAGTGGAATATCTTTTCATACTATAGATTATCTGCGTGCGCCCTGAGGTACCTGTCAGAGTTACATATTCACTGAGGCCTCATACCTTCCGTTGTGCATTGCAACATGTGGACAAGCATGGTGATTTCCTACAGTACTCGGATGATTCTGCATCCATACCACGTTAGTAATTTTCTGGTTCACGCTTATGACGGCGTTTTCATGTGCGTGACGTCTGGAAACTACGTGGGTAGGTAGAAAGTGCTGAACTTGCATGCTGTCTTTCCCTAGTTTGTGTAACCGGCTCTTCATCTCTAGCATTCTCTGCTCACATGCGGATGCTTCTTTTTTGCTTGGGGCTTATTGCCTCGCAGTGTGCAGTTTCTTTATTAACCTAACGCTTTGCCAGCCATTCTACCTTCACTAGAGCCTGCACTGATTTTACCGATTCCTGTAGGTCAACCTCCCTGAGATCGAGTTCATTTGCTACAGCGATATTTTTTTTTCGATATCCGTGTTGTGACATCTCATGAATTGCGCTTGTCTGTTGCACGTGCTTCTCTTCAGGGTGTTTGCAAGAGCCTTGTCACAGACCCCAGTTGTGACGCTATGACAGGTTCAGAGTCGTGGAATAGCGGCTCAGATTGATGAGGTAGCTCACCATTTTAAGGAAGCAAATTTTTATGCAGAAAGCGAAATGAAAGAAAACCGAAAGAAGACAGATGAAGACGTCAGGCTGAACACACGAAAACGCTTTGGCTACTAATATAGCAAGAGGTCTAGAGACGGCTTCCACGGGGCTATGCACATAAGGAACGCCTCAAACGTTGACGTTGGTGGCACTGGAGGTGGCGGCGGTGGCAGCCGCAGAGAGTATAAGTCCTCATCGAGGGCGCCTACCGCTGGCCGTTGGTGCTGTTGACGTTACGCGGGCCACACATCCGAGAACAGTGATGGCCTTTGGTGACGCTACCGTGCATTGGTCAGCAGAATCTGCTTGGGTGTGGGCGCGGGCACAGCTTGTGGGTGTGCTCCCGCAGTGCGGTCATTTGCGGTTGGGGCCAGGATCTCGATCATGAATCGGCCCATGCGAAATCTGGTCGACTTGCGCAGGTCCGCAAGGCTATGCCGTGTTTGCGAACCCGTCTGGAAGAATAGATTTGTTCTCGATCTTTCCCAGACATACTCCGGTACGTTCTTCCTTATCTTCCTCATCTCCCTTGTATTGATACCACTTCTGATGCTGACTTGCTTTTTAAGTTTCCACCTGTCGCCACAAGCGCGTTTGCTGCGTCTATATTCCCGCGGTTTTCTGCCTTTTACGTGATCGATTGCAGCTCGTTACAATAACATTAGTTGCAATAAATTTATTGGTATATTGGTGTGGGCACCACAACAAAAAGAGGTGACCCCTGTCTGGAGAGCAGCACACCTGCATTATTCAAAACAGGAAGTATATTTATAATATCAGGTGCGAATGCACTTTATAAGCGACCCTGAATCACTCGTCCGCCGTCCGCGCTCCCCCTCTCCCCTAGCAACGGCGCGGAGGAGGAGAGAGAGCGTGCGTAGCAACGCTCTCGGCGTAGCAACGGTCTCCTGCTCGGCGTAGCTGCGGGCGGCGATCGGGCATTCGCACTTTGCCATCTTTCCTCTCACTTGGGAAATGCTTGTCTTTTTTAGTACAACATCAGCATTTATGAAAACATCTACATTAGTAAAATACTATGAATGCATACTATATACAAAAAAAGTGACCTACAACGAAGTCCCCAGGAACGCGAATAGTGGTCTCATGCAAGCGGAAGTCTATCCGGCGAGGCACAAAAAACACGACCTATCACATAAATATTTTCTTCAAAGGGATATGAAGGATAGGTGCAAATTGAGATATCTTTTTGAATTATGTGTGATGAGAGATGACACCAGATGACACCAGTAACTCAGATCACGAAAACTACATCGAGTGTTAATCTCCGCTGCGTAGCTTTCGAGCCAAGCAGCACAAAATGGACAATATTTGTAGTGGTTCATCACCAACCAGGAATGCCGTGGTGCGGCGGACTAGTATGCATTTGATGGTTTGTGCGGTTTAAATATGACCCTGACCTAAATTAGGGAACAACCATCGCCGTCCTCCAAAGTACAGAACATTGTTTTTCAGAAAAAAGTTTGAAATATGCACAGAACCTCAAGGCCAAGAAGAGCCCTAAATTCCTTCTATAGGGCAGATGGAATGCCGCCTGTGACATACAACAATAACGGCATTATTTGGCTTTAGGCCTGTGAGATTACGACATTCATAAATCGACATTTCTCAGCACGTATCACACGAGATAGTTAATGGGTTCAAGCTGCACATTTGTAGTCGTATGCAGAACAGAAGAGCTTGAACATTCTTTGAGAACATCGTGTATGCTTTCTTCTCCTTCGTCGAAACTCTGATCGTCCTCAGAAAAACTTTCAAGGATTGTGTATGGACGTAAGCACAGAAAGCTCAAAGGAGCCATGAAGGGAAAATACAAATTTGGCTCATTAAAGGGGCCCTGAAAGGCATTTTGAGCACACTAAATGAAGTAGCGCAATCGTTAGATTGGGTCGTCAAGGTCATCTGGGCCAGGTATTACTCTTTTACGCGCAGCGGAAAGCTCACACTTTTGTTGCAAAGTTTGTCGCTTTTTTCTCACCCTTTCCTTCGTGTTTTTGGACGCCGCCATCTTCACATGTCTACATCTTCGATTCCCAGATGTTCGTCATGAGCTAGACATCCTGCTATTGGGCGGCTTTTTCACGCACTTCCGGCAAAGAGATGAGTCGTCTGCTCAGCGTAGACTCGCCGGCTGATCTGCCAGCGTAGTGCCGGAGTGCTTGGACATTTTACGACAAACGAAACAAGTGTAAACAAACGCTTAACCGTTCGTATTGAATGCAACACGGCCATAACACGACATGGATATTCTCTTACCGGAGTACGTTCCATAAAGAAAGCGTTGAAGCCCGTGGCACTTCTTTCGTGCAATCGCAGAGAACGCCCTGAGCCGAATGCCCGGGTTTGACGGATACATTTTTTTCCACTTCAAAACAATCCAGAGATGCGTTTCGAACGACCACAACGTCACAACATGCGTTGCAAGTCTGAACCGCGATTGACAGACGATGGGTTGCCTCCTCCTGCCCGTCGTAAATTCGGCACTCACCTCGCGCGCGGTTTGCGGGGACGAACAGCAAGTCACTTAACTCTGGCGCGCAAGCCGAGATGGCTTTTAGCCACGCACACTGCACATACCCCATGCGAGGTTGAGTCGTACGTCACTCGAGAAAGATAATCCAGACCATGGGAAGCACTATCCACCCGCAGAAGCACAACGTCGCATTTCATCGCGAAACAAAGGCGTCCACAACACACACACCATCGCCTCCTGTAATGCCAAACGCATCTCACACTTCCTAATGAGAGTGAGTGGTACGTCTGCAGTGCCCACATGTCGCGAGGTGGGGCCCCGAGCTGAACCGGGATCACGCAACCGTAACTGACCTCTGGGGCGGTTTGTGCCTTGTTGCCAAGGCAACCGATGTTTGAGATCGTCAAAGAAAGGCGCTCGCTCCAGCGCTAGAAAGCTCAGAGCCGCGCCGGAGCATGTTTTGCCAACGTTGCCGCTCTCCACCACGCGTCGCCCCAAGCTGAACTGGTCACATGATTGAAGCGTTTTGTGCACGGGTTCTGTATTGGTTTAAAATGTCTTTTTCACATGGCGCCGGCAGGAATTACCACCACCGCAAAATAAGACCCGGAACTAGCGGGGCCACATCTGATACGGCGCTTTTTGGATAAACAGTGCGCGGTGCATGAAAGGGACCGAGGGGAAGATCCTCCCCAGCGGCTGCGAGTTCGCCGCCGATTAAAAGTCACGTGCTGCACTGCAGCAACGCACACCGCGAAAGGGCAAGGCCAGGCCACCGCACACATGCGGCCAGATTTTTCGTTCGCTTACCCATCCTTGAGCGGGGTGCGGAATTCATGGTGTCAACAAAACTTGCCCGTAGCAGACGGCAGTCGGAGGAGCGTAATGCGGAAGTACGTCACCGCTGACTAGCGCAGCATCATGGGAGGGAGTGCTGGCGCGCCGTCAACAGTTGAAAAGAGGAGGAAACGCGGCGCAACGATAATGCGCGGTTTTGATTTACGATTTCTCAGCTAATACTCATCGCTTTAACAAAATTCTTGCGGGAGGAGATTGCTAATACATTGTCTTATTTGGTTACATGTACATCCATGCATCGGCGGAAGGTATTTCAGGACCCCTTTAAAGAGAATGCCTGGGTAAAACCATACCGACCCCACTTTTGACGTAAACTTCGCTCAAATATGCTGCAAAATTAGTGGAATTGGCATGCGACCGCTAGCTTATTTCACGCAACAAAACCTATGATGTCATACCAGCCAGCTCTGCGATTGGCGGAGGGCAGCAAAAGCAAACGCAAATTAAGCAGAGCTTATAATCTTGCCGAACGAGCTATTTGTGTTTAAATTTAGGGCACATTTTTTTTAAAATCGTGGGAATGTTGGACAAACAGTGGAAGTTCCGAAAGCACACGTAAACATAGAAGTACTGATGTGTACTGATGTGGGTACTGCGCGCACAATGCTTGGTTTAGCTGCTCAGGACTGCGGGGCTTTGGGGTTGTCTTAGACGACATTGACCGATTGACTCAAGCAGTGGTGTCTTGCGTGACCATATTTGTCGTCCAAGCACTATGTTTCACGAAACGAATATTTTCTCCCTGAATAAACAAGTCCGGTGTTAATTCGGTTAAAAAGAATCCAAAGGCTGAAAAAAGCTTGCCATGGTATGGTGGCGCCATCTAGATTCACGGACGGGAAATAAGGCTCCCTAATCGGCTGCAGAGTGGGGATGTCTTTGCAGACCATGAAAACGCAAGATTTAGACAGAAAATCAAACTTTTCACTTATCATAAATAATTTCTCAGTGAATAAAGCATGGTTTGTATTCGGACACGCCCGTGGGGACATATAACACACGAAATCTTTCGAATAACCTAAACTCGTATTTTGCTTTCATGGCTCTTTTAAACCTTATTTGTTGCTTTACCTTCAGCCGAGGTGGTGTAACTGGCCGAATCGCCGTTAAAGAGATATTTTAAAAGCCCTTGAGTTCACGAACTTTACTTAGCACCCTTTCTTGGCTTCTTTTTCTGTCGTGTTTGGGAGCTCAGTTTTTCCTAAATACCTGTCTTAGGTAAGGAGCTAGCCATTGCGGAAAATAACGTTTTTGTGATGTTTTAGGTGCAAATCTGCTCAAGCTATTGTGGAGAGAAAAACTGAAAAAAAATCATTCTTCTAAGCAAAGGAATTGTTTGGGCTTGTTGGTTCATAGTTCAGACAAAAAAGAGCGCTCAAGACGCGCCACAAAGAAGGAGACTACACACACATAACGCTACACATCACACACACACAAAACAAGAAGAATAAGAGGAGTCCAGGCGTTGGCCTGTGTCACCTGAGTGTGCATCGCCTCCCGGAAATAATAATGTATGCGTAAGGGAAGGCGCGATCCCTCCACTAATCGCATACGTTTTTGGGGGCCTCCTGCCCCCGAGGAACAGGAAATAACGGCCTCACGTCACAACACCACCGGCAGCGCCTTGGTGGCTTTGGTGGCTTAGGTAGATTTGATTTCTTCAGCCTCAGACCGAGGCATCAGGCCTAATTCAGAAGTTGGAGGGCTGCTTATTGTTAGAAGACCAGCGGCGCGATTTCATGGTGCTTGCAGAAGCGATTGTCGTCTGTGTGAACTCCACTGTGGGTTGTTGTTGCCACGAAGTGATTTGATGTCCATTGTGTATGAAGAGTTGCGGGGAAATGTTCGTGTGATATTCGACATCCAGGAATATTTCAAGCGCCGAAATTCAAGTTTGTAGGGCAGGGTTTTGAAAATAGAACCGCACAGCAAAGCTCGTCCTGAAACTGCTTAAGCTACGATGAGTGCTCGTTGGATGGGCCCAGAGAAATGTCGCTTGATGCATTTTTTCAAATGTGTTCATATGTGATAAAGGCGTACGTAACATGCGAATATTTTTGGACGTAGATGCGCGGGAGGAAGCTTTCACGAAAGCATCTATACGTTTGTTACGGGTGAAGTACCTTAACGCCGAGGCTTGTCCAGCGTTCTTGCTCGCGGCACACAACCGTGTAAATCAAAACATCTGTAAACAAAAGGTTCACAAAAGGTTAACTAGAACAAAATAAAAGATTCACAAAAGGTTAGAGAGGGAGGGAGAGAGAGGTAGAGAGAGGGAGACACGTACAGCACCCTGTAAATCAAAACGTGTGTGAAAAGAAATTAAAGGGACACTGAAGTGATTTGTAAACAATGCGGGATTACGAGCGCAAATTGCAGTCCGGAGTCCCTAGGCCCTGTTTCGACCACTCTGAGCACGTTTACGCGAATTTATTTATTAGAAAAATCAATTCGAAAATGCTGTCCTCCTCTCTGCACTCTCGCCCATTTTCTGTGGCGTTTTCGTGTGACGTCAGCAGGAGAGGAGCTGGCAATTGGCTGCGCTACTGCACGGCTCGCCGACCTTCCGCGACCGAGTCAGTCGGCCCAACGTTTGGTCCGCTGGCCGCTGACGGGTTGTCGCAATTCGCTCGATCAGTTGAAACTAAGCCACAACACGTTTGGGAATGGAAGAATGTGCCTTTCTTTACTTCGTTAGTTTGAACTCTGAATCTAGCTCCAAGTCAAGGTCGCTTCACACAAGCGCTGCACAAGCGCACATGCGACGCTTCGCTGACTGGTACGCCGGTAGGAAAATATAAGGCCTCTTGAAGGGGGAGAAGAGTCAGCGAAGTCAATATAGGTACTAAGGAAATAAAATCAACTGATATTTTTACCGTACAGCGTAAACCTAGGGTGCGGGAAGCACTTTTTTGCGCTGGGCGAACAAGCACAGCGGTCAGCAGCACGACTACGCTTCTGCGAACGCTTTTCCGTCTACGAAATGGAATTCCTAGACGTGAGCTATTGTGGAAACTCGGGGGACGCTTAATACACGAGCGCAATACAACAAATAGCCACCTAAGCTGCTTGAAATACTAAAACTAAATAAAAGTGTAAACTGGTTATACATTATATACCTTATATTTCAAATGTCAGGCGGCCCCCGCCCGTGGCCTAGTGGTTTGGAGCGCTAGGTATGTCATCGCAAGTGTTTTGCCAGTCGCAAGTTCGAGTCCTCGCGGGTACATGCTTTTTTTTTACAAGTTAACTTTTTCGTTTTTCGCCGATGTTTTCTATACTGCGTTCATCTTTTTTTTGGCCGCAACGTTCATTGCTCCACGAACTAGTCCACAGAACTCGCGCAGGCTGGCACTGGCGCGCTAGCGAGTTCTCGTTGGCGTGCTGTTGCCATAAGCACCGACTGCTTGCGGGCAGCGGGCACAGGCCAGAATCAACAGACCCTTGGCCTGGTGCGAACACGCTTTTTACGATACAGGCATGAGTGAGGAAAGCTCCAAATATGGGGGAAAAGCGCATGTATTTGAGCGTCTGCGGGGACGCGGAGGGCGTTCATGCACTGCGTACGCCTCAGCTAGTGAATGCTACGATTCCAAGCCGTCCTGGGAGGCTTATCTTATGCATTTTACAGCCGCCAACATGGCAGAAGCGCGGTACTACGATTACGGGGATATTGAGAATGCCCATCTAAAGACGCCATCGGATGTCAAACAAGTTGTTTTACAGAACCGAAACCGAAACCGAAACTTGTTTGATTGCTAACCTTGGGCATCGTCCAATCACGGTGCCCCCTCCTCCTAACGTCACAGCTTAGTTTGTGCGGCCGCCGCAAACCGCGCATGGCAGTTTTTCTTCTTTCGCGCTTTGTAAAATAATTACCGATTTGTCAACCGGATAAACGATGAAAAGTGTGCTAATTTGAGCCAGTCTACGCAGTGCAAGCAAAAACGGGAGCTTGACAAATTCGCTTCAGTGTCCCTTTAAAGGTTCACATGAGGTTAGAGAGATAAAGAAAGAGAGAGAGAGAGAGAGAGAGAGTGCACTTGGTGAGCTGTGCTTAGCATGCACGAGGAGCATTGGATTGGACTGGATTGAATTGAATTTGGATTCGGATTAGACTGCATTGAAATAGATTGAATGGGATCGGATTAAATTGAATTGTATTGCATTGAATTGGATTGGAAATTGTGTAACAGCAGTAAGCACTCTCACGGGGGATTTACGGTAAGAATGATCCCCAGTGCTTCGCCCACTTGTCATGATTCACTTTGTGGAGATGCGTGAATTTATTTAGCTGGTTGTTCCCCTTCTACTACTCGACATAAACATGGGCATGAACATGCATAGAGCCTACAACGGTAACTATAATTTCACACGAATTATTCCCCTCGCATTCGAAGTACCGGTTAGAAAAAAAGCCGGTTGGAATATTGGCGATAGTTTCAAAGCTGGTAGACTTGCACGTGATTTTCGTGTAAGTATATGCCACCGTACGTAGTTGCATGTGCTCGTGCATGTTATCTCTGTAAACAAAAATTTTTTCCCGCGAGAACATCCACTTCATTCAGCTCGTTTGCTTCGAACTACTGTGGCAGAAGCGCCATCTACAAATTGTACAAGGCCCTATTTTTGAGATATTTGAAGACATTTGAACAAAGTCGTAAATGTAAATGCGAGTCTCTGAATTTTGGCTAGGGTGTGTCTATCTGTTCACTATTGGGCCGTCGCGTAGCGTAAGAATTTTGGTGCTTTGAGTTTTCGTTTTAAGGCTATCTTGATATTTTCCCGGCATGGCATTTTTTTTTGCAGCGTTCGGACCCCAGGAAGTAGCGTGCAGATACACAACTGCAACTGTGGTTGTGTTTTTCTTGTTTCTTCACGGGTACTGTGTGTTTGTAAACATCGGCGTCGCCAGCAGCTTATCTGTTGGGTGTCGTGTGCATGTATAACAGAAGTGGGCCTTTGTCAAATCATTTAGCATTCACTCCCGCAGATAAGGTAAGAGCAATATTTAGAGCCAAATATCTACTGTGAACTTAACAAAACACAGTGATGTTTTGTATATTAATTTCCCAGTAGGTGTTGTAAGTGAACCCCGTTGAAAATCTGCTCTACATCTTTATTTTCCTTTTGGAAAAGAACTCCGCCGCCACTACCAGGTGGTGCCACGTGTTTACTTGAAACTTCAGTGCACGACACCCATAGTTGCGTTGAATTAACACGGCCACCTAAGGAAAGTTAAGGTTAAGCTAGGGTGTGTAAATAAAGAGTTTTACCTTGGCTTTTGGGCGATGTGGTGGAGAGCACCGGCAGGGTGTACCGCTTGTTTCGATATCCACAACAGTTCCATTGCTAGAAAACAGTGCATTTGTTCTTGGTCGGGGTCAGAGTCAATTGGAAAGGGGGCGTCCAGGGGCGCTAGTAAGGGAGGAGCTGTGGTCAGGGGTTGTTGGGTGATGGTACGCATCCATTCAAGTACATCGGTGTGAAGGTCATGCATCATGCATTGATTGTTGGAGCGACGTTACTTGCTAAGTCACCCGCCTCGGCGGCTCAGTGGCTAAGGTGTTGCACTGCTGAGCACGAGGTCGCGGGTTCAATTTCCGGCCGCGGCGGCCGCTTTTTTGATGGAGGCGAAAAGCAAAAACGCCCGTGTGTACGAGATTTCGGCGCACGTTTAAGATCCTTAGGTGGTCAAAATTAATCCAGAGCCCTCCACTACGGCGTGCCGCATCGCTTGCGTTGCGTCGGTGCGTTAAACCCAACAATCAGATCAGAGCATCATTACTTGCTAATTCGTTTTGTTTTAAAAAGATTCGAAAAGTTGTTGATATTCGGCTAGAAGTTCCTGCGTGCATGGTTGGGGCAGATGATTTAGATCCTGCCTAATCATTCGTTTGAGAGAGAGGTGGGAGTCAGATGCAAGGGTATCTTGTGCTTGTGGCTGTTTTGGTGCGGCCGGGGGGGCACAGGGGGAGTTGTGGCGTTGGCAATTTGAAGGATTGGCGAATATGACAGATTCTTTCGCGCAGTGTTTTCATTTCGTGAAGCAAATGTTTACTGTCTGGTGTACTGAACGTAGGGGTTGGGAATTGGGTAGATAGGGGAGGAATAGTTAAGGAGGCCTCCGGAGGCTGATGTGTGAGGCGGGGCGTCCGGGTGGGAGAGAAGGAAGTCCTTGTGTGACTTTGCTGTAGGAAGGTTTGCCGGTGGTATCGGTAATGGTTTGGGTGGGTGCTGAAGTGGCAGGCGGCCTGCTGCTTGTCGTTAGTGAAGCCAGGTGTTCCCTAGGCGTGGCTTGAGAAGGGGTTTAGCACTGTTATTTGAAGCGGTTGGGGCGTCCAGTCGACCAGTGATGTGACCCATTCCACATAGGATACACGAAGGCGTGCAAGGTTTGTTTGGCTGGGGTGCTAGCGTGCCGAAGGTGGTGCAGCGGTTTTCCGTGGCTGGATGAGGGCACAGGTCTTTGCGGTGGCCGGGGCGCCAGCCGGCAAAATATGCCTCTTGGTTTCTTTCGCATGGATAGCAGCGCCTAGTGGCGGCCCTATAGCGGAACCAATGCGGTACTACAGTGCCTTGAAAGAGGACTTGCATAATTGTAGAGTCTTTAAGCCGCTTAGCGTCGATTATTGAAAGCCACTGGTGTTTTAAAATCCAACAGGCTCTGAAGGACAGTGTTTGAATCAATATTTTAGTGGTACTGTGCAGATGGCACCTCCTACAATGGCGCTGGGTGGAGGAGTGTGGTTGGCCAGGTTGTAAGTGGCTTCGTACCAGAGGAGGGAAAGGAGTTCAAGGTAGCATTGCGACCGACCTTCCGAAGGGCTGCTCACGACAGTAAAATTAGATCGGTAGGGCAGGCTTACTAGGTCTGCCGCGCGTCGAGGTAAGTAGCTTGGCTTGGTCTTGCAGGACATCAGTGAGAGTCGCTGCATTGACACTAGTAAGGTGAAGGCCTTCTAGTGAATGAAGGATTGCCTTAATGACATTGTTCAGTAGGGGGTCTTCAGGTACTGTGCGCTTGCGTTTGTGTTGTTTTCAGCGGCGCTTGCGGGGCTGGTCGCCAGTGGTGGGGACTCCGGTGGTCCGTGTTGTTGCTGTGGTTTCCGCTGCTATGACCTTGCGGCGAATGTTAAGCCATCCGGATTCCGTGAGCACTTAGGGGTCAATGTCCTCGCCCTCGACCACGTACTGCATTCGGTGCGAAGGCAAAGCTGGCGAGTCGCTTGCATCGGCGCGAGCGAACAAATTTGAAGCGCCTGCCATGAAGGCCTGCGAGGAGGAGGTGGGTGCCGGAGCAGGAGGTGCTCGCGCTAGGAGCAAGCGCCTGTGCACACCCAGACGCACGTCATCAGGCGGGAGCGTCGAGGAGCAGCTGGAACCGAGCTGGCGTTGAAGTGGAGGCTTAGCTTCCCGGCGACATGGTCGTGAGAGAATATGTTTCTCTCGGGCGGAGAAATTCCCCGGCGAGTCGAGAAATTCACTGTCCGAGTTCCCGGAGGGATAAAGTTCGTTAAGGCGGTTGATTTGTCGGGCGTAGATGCCTAACAATTCAAGAAAAGTGGTTTTGTTCGGAGGTGGCGCCAAGGACGTTCGAACAGCTCGGCCACCTGGACGCTCCTGCGCGCTGCAAGAATACCTTTCCCTGCAATTGTATTTCGTAGCCTCAACATGGGAAAAAGGGACAGCTCGCCTTTTGGAGGGCAAAGTACAACGTGGAGCTAGCGGTGGTGCACCCATTCTATAAGTAGGCGCAGACTCAACGGCTGGTTGGACATCAGATGTGCAATTGAAGCATGAGTGAATGTTATGCGTGGTATCGCTTATGTATGCCGAAAATTAGCAAGCGAACAACACCCGAGTCTTCGAGCTGAACTAATTTATTCGCATGCGTTAGCAGGAGTCACATACATTGATGCTTTAAATACACGTCCGATGTTCAGCCAGCCTTTGAGCCTATGTAGTCATAGAATACGTGCACCACCACTAGCAACACGTTGTAATCTTCTTTTTAATGGGTGAACGGAACCTTTTTCCCGGATTGACGATGCGACATGCACTAGTAAGATGTGTAATCTGGCAGGGCGAAGCCGGTGGCTCACGCGTTTTTGATGAAAGCAGGCGCATGCCGTGCAGAGAAGACGCTGTGTGGCACAACGTGGTGAAGTGTAGGTGTAAAATTCAAAAGTTGTTTTCTCTGCTAAAAGAAAAACTGTCCCTATTAGGCTTTATAAAAAAAACTGCCACAATTTGAACTAGGGAAGCCCTTGTATTTGATATTTTTACTACGAGCACAGAATGCGGAATTTAGGGGTTATTTGGGTCGGAAAGGAGATTTTTCCAAATTTTGGAAATGTTTTCTCGCACTTTTCTCCTTTTTTTAGTCTCAATAGATTTTGTCACAAATTCTCCACAATGGTGAAATACAGTAAAAATTGGCTAACACAGTGGGCTGGTATTTGATAGAATATTTTGAAAATGCCCAATATAGTGTATTTTCTGAACGGCGTAATGAGGGCAAAAAAGAGCAAAAATCATTTACAATGCGGCATACTGCAGCTCAGAGTCTTAGCATGATTCCCACTTAAAAATGGGGGATATCGAAAAAGAAGAGATATTGCAATGAATTTTCTGACAGACCTAAGTCTGCTTGCAATACTCGAGATGACAGGGTGGCTACAAAAAGAAACAGTTTTTTTTTTCCACAAAAATACTTTGAGGGAGCATTGTGGGCCCTGCAAGGATGAGACACCATTTTTACCGAAGAAATACGTGACAGTCAAAATTGCGGCTGGGGCATTTCGCATGAAACGACTGAGCGCGCACAACACTTGCTCCTCGGCGGGCATCGAGCAAAGGCCGCCTCGAAGTCGTCGCAAACCGTAGCGGTCGCCAGATGACTGCACAGCCAATGTGCAGTACCCTTGTGGAGATAAAAACAAGCTGAAAGTGCTCCCCATAAAAAGATTTGTCTGGGTAAATAAGCACTTCTGCTTTTGCGACCAAAAACAATAAAGCACAGCGAACCAGCGGCCGCCATGAGCGTCACCAGTTCAACTCGCCGTACAAACCATTTGCGAGTTTTCTCCGAGTTGTAACGTTATTCAAACATACCCCGTTCATTCGTGGGGCCCCGCAAGGGCACCTTGTCTATTCAAGGTGACGGTAGTGGCGACACCGCGGACCCTGAGCTCACGTGAGTTAGGTGCACCGACGCCTTTGGCTGTTCATGGCTTGGCCGTATCAGGGGAAAAGGGCTATCTGGTGGCTGAGGCAAAGCCAGGGTTGTTCTGGACCTTCATGGCCCCCTGGCAGAAGCAACACGCCACTTTTGCCCCCGCTTTCCGTAGACGGTACCCCCCGTCTGACCCGACCTGTCGGGAATCAGCCAGTCGCCTTTTCCTGCCCTCTTCTCCATTCTTTTCCTTTCCTATTTTCTTTCCTAACCCTGTCCTGTCATCTTATCTCTTCCTCATTTCTCCGTTTTTTTCTCCAGGCGCCGAGGGTTAACCCTGTGCGAAGGCTTCACCCTAGGTTCGTGGCATAGGGTTATATTGGCAACGTACAGTTAGCGTGGGCTGCAAAGCCACGCACCCGTGTTGGGGTCCGTGGTGGGTGACTGCCGTTGCCACCGAATTCATTCCATTATTTACGGCTTCGTTCTCTATTACACCCAAAACATCTGATCGGCCTCCGAAACGAGGGCGCACCGAACAACTGTTGAAGCCAATTTCTAACACATCTCTGTTGTTAGTTGCAAAATTCATGGAAAGTTTGATAGGGAAAGACTATGAAGCGAAAAAACCCACTTCTGGGAATCTGCTGATCGAAGTCAAGGGTAGAGAGCAGTCCAACACTCTTTCGAAGCAAACCAAGCTAGCCGACCTCGACACCACCACAGGAACTTCCCACCGTCCCCTAATAGTTGCCAATGTGTCATCTACAAATCAGAGCTGATGAACGAAACAGACTCTGACCTGCATGAAGGTTTGCGCGAGCAGGGGGTACCCGCTGTGCGACGAATCACTATAGGACGGAACGGAAACGAAATTAAGACGAAGCGCATAGTATTGACCTTTGGTCGCTGCCCTTTGCTAGAGTACGTATACGCAGCCTTTCTGCACTGTACCACCAGAGCATACATCCCGAACCCACGACGTTGTTTCTTCAGTCAGAGGTATGGGCATGGGAGCAACTCGTGCCGAGGAAAACAAACATGCGTGAAGTGCTCGGAGCACTACCACTCTCCAGACGACTGCAAAAGCACACAACCAAAGTGCACCAACTGTATAGCACCTCTGCAGCACAATCTCGCTTTTGCCAGGTATTTAAGACAGGAAAAAACATCAACCTATGAGTGACGCCAATTCTTTGATTTCCAGAAGCCCGTAAGGGGTACTCTCTGCTCCCTTCGGTGAACTACGCCATCACTGCGAACCGAGGGGGGGACGTGTGGTTTCTGCGGCAATTAGGTCAGTAAAACTCACTTGGCGGGGCACCCACTTCCCGAAGTGCTGCCCTTGGCATGCCAAAGAACTCGTGCATCGCCAGCAGTGCCGGCAGGCGTTGCACCTGACCAGAATTGAACTTGGGGTGGTGTTGCTGTCGCTACTCCACAGACTCCGGCCGCCCAAACTCAGCTGTGGCAATGGCTGTGGGTACAGGAGGCCCCTCTTCCGCAGCCAAGTCCAGCACAGCGAAATATATGGTGGCTGAATCTTCTGCCATCCCCTCAAACACATTGAGGGATGGGCGCCGTAAAACCTCTATCTTGTCAACGCCCCAAAACACCGAAGAGGACATGGATGACACGCCATCTCGGCCTGCATCGCAATCATCAAAAGAATAGCGCAGCCATCTTGGCCGTGGGAAAAACCACAAGCTCCCCGAGTCACTGGCCCTGATTTGGGCTCAGTGACAGAGGGATCTCCCTCCAAGTAAAACCTACGCTCAACATTTTTGTTGTCATCTTTTATGGCACTTCAAACCGTTATCCAATGGAACTGTAGAGGACTAATCAGAAACCTGTATGACGTCTACGAAATCATTCATGAGTACCATTCAAATATCCGATGCCTACAAGAAATCCACTTAAAACCTACACAAACCAACTTTATCAAACGATGCTCGGTATTCAAGAGAGACAGGGGCTGCTGCACGCACTCCTGTGGTGGTGTAGCGATTGCCTTGCAAAAGTCTGTCCCCAGCCCACCTCTTCAGTTGCTCACTACCCTCAAAGCTGTGGCAGTCCTAGAAATCCTATTTAATAGGTTGATATGTTTGTTCTGCATACCTTCGACCTGATACCGTCTATCGAGCTCAGAATTTCAGTCCCTGATAGATGAGCTCCCGGAACACAACTTATTAGTTGGCGACCTTAATGCTCACAGTGAACTCCGTGGGTGTGAACGGGCACATGCCCGGGGCCACTTGCTAGAAAAGTTTTTATTCTCTGCCGGAGCTTGCCTACTAAAAAAAAATAGCCGACATACTGCACCACTACACGCTACACATACCGTATAAACCGGATTATAGGTCGAGTGGGAATATAGGTCGACCCCCTACCTTGAGGTGGGAAAAGTTGACAAAAAAATAATTCGGCACAGAACGCCAGAGGTCGGCAAACTCACTCATGAGTCCACTCACTCACACTCATTTGGACTCAAACTCACGCGTGAGTTTGAGTTTGAGTGAGCGCGAGGCTAGTGTGGCATGGTGAGTTTGAGCTTGAGTGAGTTTGAGCCGAGTGATCACGACTGAGTTTGAGTCCGATTGAGTTTGAGTTCTGAGTACATTTTGAGTTTGAGTCCATTTTGAGTTCTGAGTACATTTTGAGTTTGAGTCCATTTTGAGTTCTGAGTACATTTTGAGTTTGAGTCCATTTTGAGTTCTGAGTACATTTTGAGTTTGAGTGCATTTTGAGTTCTGAGTACATTTTGAGTTTGAGTCCATTTTGAGTTCTGAGTACACTTTGAGTTTGAGTCCATTTTGAGTTCTGAGTACATTTTGAGTTTGAGTCCATTTTGAGTTTGAGTTCATTTTGAGTTCTGAGTACAATTTGAGTTTGAGCTCATTTTGAGTTCTGAGTACATTTTGAGTTTGAGTCCATTTTGAGTTTGAGTCCATTTTGAGTTCTGAGTACATTTTGAGTTTGAGTCCATTTTGAGTTCTGAGTACATTTTGAGTTTGAGTCCATTTTGAGTTTGAGTTCATTTTGAGTTCTGAGTACAATTTGAGTTTGAGCTCATTTTGAGTTCTGAGTACATTTTGAGTTTGAGTCCATTTTGAGTTTGAGTCCATTTTGAGTTCTGAGTACATTTTGAGTTTGAGTCCATTTTGAGTTCTGAGTACATTTTGAGTTTGAGCACATTTTGAGTTTGATTACATATTGAGTTTTAAGTACATTTTGAGTTCTGAGTAAATAGGAGTTTTAAGTTCATTTAGAGTTTGAGTACATATGAGTAGCCTAGCAGGCAGCTATGGTTGGCTGTTAAGTTTCATGCGTCACTGTGGGCTCGGAATTCAAGTTACCTGCGGGTACGGCACCAATCGCGATCTGCATGATCGGTTGGGAGGGAGGTGGTGTCTGCATTTTTTTAGTTTCTTGTTGAATTTTTATGGCCATAAGCACTTGCTGTATACCTAATTTTCGCGGCTGGGCGCGTGAGTGATAATTGACTGGTGAGGTCATAAAAAGGGGTTGTCTTAACTTTTCCTCCTGACGGATCCACTAAGAGCGTGGGAAAGGGTGGTGGGAAAGCACACGGCGGCGCTGGCGTGCTGGTTGTTCGCCTGCTACTGTTAACGGCTTGATATACTAGGGGTCACAAAGGAAGAGGTGAGAGCCGGGGGAAATGGGGGCGGGGGCTGTCCTTTCTACTGTTTCAAATAAATTAGCTGAACTGACTGGGCAGTGCCCCTTAAGACAGAATAATGACCACATTAGATTGGGTGAAAAGTGAAACTGATGAGGCTAAGGCGTGTAAGGTATCAAATGAAAGGTCCGGATTAACGGAATCACGCGGGGTAAATAAAAAAAATGCTTCCTGATTGTAGTCATCAGGCAGTCATAATGAGTCATAGATTGGGTTAAAATTCAAAATGACGCTGCGAGGGCATGTGGGGAATCAAATTCAAGGTCTCGATGTGGGGAATCATTCGGGACGAACATGAGATATGGATATATCATGACGTAGTCATGGTAAATCAAAGAGTCGGTTAAAATTCAGGTTCATGACGCTAGGGCGTATC